>OZ004699.1:39344625-39944625 GCA_963924545.1 Pogonocherus hispidulus
AAGGCCTCAATTATATAAAAGTGCAAAGCCTGTTTACTGGAAACTATAGCCTCATCTAGGCACATTATGAAGAATGCAGACGCTTGAGATAGTCATTAAAGGATCACAATGACTGTCTTTGTTGTCTCTACCTCAGACAATAACGATGTTGCATTTTACATCAGCACTTTCCTTGCTCGCATTGTGCCTGCATCCTCTTTGTGTTTTTGCCTTTCTTTTATAAGTCCCATAGGTGCACTTGTTAAAATGTTTTGAATATCTTCAGAACAAAAACGCATAATTATTAACGCAAAATGTCGCTTTTCTGGTATCAGCAATTTAATGGCGACCTGTCAGGACAGTTTTAAATTACATCGTGTTATTATTGTTGCATTATTATGTATAACAATTTGGGTCAATAGCTACAAATTATCTGAGATTTATAAATTATTCAATACATATGGATTGCGTAAATGAGAATTCTACCTTGCAATAAATGCGTTGTAAATATTTAATTATCGTTTGATTTAATATATCCAATATTCTCGAAACACAAAAGAGAATTCAGTAGGTGCCATTTTGTTATTGCACTGTGCAGATTGATTAATTTATAATAAATTGAATTAAAGGAGAACAGTTGGGTAAAAGGTTATCATCAATGTTTCTTTTATGTAGAAAAGTATATATTTTTATTGATTTTAATTTGTATCTACATCGTTTATAACTGACATAATGTACATTAACTGAATTTCACTTAAACTAATTAAATAATTAGTAAGGAATTTATTTCTTAAATTCCGGAAATTATACACTTAGTATAATTGATATAATTATTTTATTTACTTTTAATTTATTTCACATACGAACAGTTTCTTTCAGTGTAGAACATAGACAGATAGATAGAGTTTGTATCATCTTATTTATGTATTATGTAAAAAATAAAAAGCAATAATATAAAAAACTAAACTAAAGGTTATAAGTGTAGTACCTATCAAGGCAAATTTTTACAGTTAGCCCAAATAGGGTTAGGCAGAATGACGTATCCATTATCGAACTGGATTTATTCAATAATGTAAAAAGATCTAAATTCAAATCAAAACGTCACTGTAATAGTAAAAATGGAGCGTTAATCCAATATTCAATGTTCTTTTGCTATTGAAACTTATTTCAAGAATAACGATTCTATTATAACCACACAGCGTCTATTTCGCCGTCATTTTCACTTAAATCGACGAGATTTAGTTCCTACGAGAGTAATAATCGCAAAGTGGGTACACAAGTTTCGCAGTACTGCTTCAGCCGCCAGACCAAAAGGAAGAGCTCGCTCTGTAAGAACACCGGAAAATGCTGAAAGGGTAAGAGCAGTTGTGCAACAAAGTCCTAAACGACAAGCAATAGCGCTCAATATTTCGAACAGAAGTTTTCGCTGCATTTTGAAAGACCTACACTTCCATCCCTACAAAATTCAAATTGTACAAAGAATTTTGTCTTGAGATATTGGTACGCGCCTTGCCTTTTGCGAGCATTTCCAAAGGATAGCTGAAAACCCGAATACCACCGACTGCTTGCTGATGTCAGACGAAGCTCATTTTCACCTGACAGGTTTCGGTAACAAACAAAACTTTCGTTACTGGGCGACGGAAAATCCTTAGCAACTTCACGAAGTACCGCTTCATAGCGAGAAAGTTACGGTGTGGTGTGCAGTATCCGCATTTGGAATTTTTGGCCCGTTCTTTTTTGAAAATGGATTGACTGTTACGGTGACATCGCAACGATATTGACTTGTATTGCAAAATTTTTAACAACAACTTCATAACGAAGTTATAGTCTTCCGAAGACTATGGTTTCAGCAGGACGGAGCCACTTCCCACACTGCTAGGCAGCCATATGGCAATTCTGCGAAGAATGTTTCCTTCAAAATTTGGAGATGTCGCTTGGCCTGCACGGTCACCGGATCTGTCAGCTTGTGTTTTTTTATTATGGGTCTATCTAAAGTCAAAAGTATTCGCTAATCGACCTCGAATTTTGGAACAACTGAAGCATAATATAACCGAGATAACGCAATCCCAATTGAAATGTTGCAGCGAGTGATGCAAAATTTTTGTGCTAGACTTCAAGAGTGCCAGCAGTGAGAGGGAGGTCATTTGACTGATGTGATATTCAGAAAATAAATTGCCATGTTTACTTAAGAACATTTTGTTTCAATTTTTGATTAATATTTAACCATTAATGAATACCAGTACATAGAAAATAGATACTTCATTCTGTCTAACCCGTTGCTTGGTTCCGGAGATTCCATTAATAAATATCTCTAAATATTTTGAGCCATACTGAATATAAATCTGACCTCACAATTAGATCTCAGTAAATTCTTGTCAGCACAACGCAATGACAAAATAATTAGACATAAATCGACTTTGTGCTGCACAATTTACAGAATTCTAAAATGTCTGTATAGTTAAATAAATTGGTCCTAATTTACTTATGTTGTTATACAGTAGGTAACATTTTTTACCCAAAAGTAGTATTTGTTAACTTTTATATTAAATTGTTATAGAGTTACCTACTATATTCATATATTTAGTTAGCTTCAACTTAGTAGGTAGCAGATGTAAGAATTAAAAATTGAATTCAATACACTGTTTAAAAAGGTCAGGTGTTTTGAGAGTAGCTTTAAATTATAGATATTATTTTACGACTACCTACCAGTCAATTCAGTTCAGTTAGTTAAAAAACTCTTAATTTTATTGTCTAGTATGGTTATTAAATCGCAATTTGCAGGAAATTTCAGCAACAAGGAAGCATTTAGTAGTGTAATACACACATGCGGTGCTAAACTTTGTTATTATAACATCTGATGTTTGGTACGCAACATGGAAATTAAAAGGAATGGTAGAAATAAATAATAGTTATAGGTTAAATTGCAACACACAGAAATAAAGGAAATACTTTCATTTCGAACAATCGGTTATACGTCACCTCACTTTTACCGCATTTCTTACACGCACTGTGGGTTGTCGCCTAGGGACATCTAGTTCATTACAGAGGTGTAAGGAAATAAAAGATGTCATAAAGTCATCGACTATAATATAAAGTAGTTAATTTATAGTTCCCAAAGCGTGACTAACGATTATTGACAAGTTTTACTTTTTTCACATATTTTACTCTTTAATAATTTAAATTTAATGCTAGCTGTGAAAGTGAAAATAATCTTTTAATTGTAAAGGAATAATAAAATTCATGTCTTCAATAAACTACCAAAAAATAGTTAAAAAATACTATCAAATTTGAGACAGGAAACCAGCATGTGTAAAAAAATTAAAGCTTCAGAAAATTAATGATCTTCCCCGATTTTTTATAATAATAATAATAATAATAATAATAATAATAATAATAAATCGACTTTATTTATCACAATTACTAAGAAAATATACATTAGAAAATAAATACATTTAACCTTGCTTGCAACTTGGCGAAGTCTAGCTAAGTTGCTACTCTACTCAACCAAGATGCAGCAAGTAGAAATTCCTAGAAAAACTTTAATAAAAATAAATACCTGAAGAAGGCATCGACCGAAAGACATTAACTATTTAAATTATTAACTGTATAACTGTTACAATATTTGAAAGGGTTGAAACATTAAAAAAATTGATTTTTAAAGTGTTTTTTAAAAGAATACAATGACATTTGTAGAAGGTCACTAGAGAGAGAGTTATATAACAATACTGCATTAAAATGAAAACTTCTCCTAAAAAGAGCAGTGTGATGCTGAGGCATGGTCAACTTATTAGAGACATTACGCAAATTTACACGATGAATCTGTAATCGAAAAGTGAAAATATTCCTAATAGGAGAGCTCAGTTCTGATTCTCTAAATATTTTAAGCAGAAAAATTGCGAGGTGAAGCTGCCTACGATCTTCCATTATTAACCAGTTTAAACTAATTCTGCTAGCTGTCACATGATCAAATTTACGCAAATTAAAAATTAATCGAAGTGTTTTGTATCTTTTGAATTCTATTTTTATTAAATGTATCTAAACATGGACCATATAAAAAATCACAATAATTAAAATTAGAGAGAACAAGCAATTCACAAAGGTTTTTCCTAAATTTTTTTTTTCCATTATGTTTTATTTTATTTTAAGCTTATCTGACGGATATTAAAAAAAGAACGACATTTACGTTTGACGTTTGGTCTTTGAAGGATTTTTGTAAACACCCAAATCATTGTTTATTTATTTATTAATGTCTGTATGTATGTATTTACTTATTTAAAGTTACAACTGCCCAAACAGAAAATAAATTCCAATTAAGGGGCAGCATTACAAACAATTAGAATATAAATATAACTAGAGAAGTAAAAACGTAATAAAAATAAATTAAAATACTACAAATAGTGTACTACAATATCAGAACATTAACATCTAATAAAGTTAAGTCGTAATAAAAACATAATACATTAACTAGGGAATATAAAATACACTTTCTAATGATCCCTATGTTACAGTTGAATATGTCAAAAGCAGACTGATACTCATTACGATAGAAACACATGTTGAAAAGAGGTAAATAGTTCAATAGATTCGTACGAGGTGTAGATAGGTAAAATGGTGAGTAAGAATGAGTTTGAAAAGATGGAACATTAAATCCTATGACACTTTCTCTCTGTAAAGAAGATACCTACTTGACGAACATTTTTTGAACTTTTTCCAAGGCAGATATATGAACGTCATAATTTGGATTCCAATAACATAGCCATATCAGTTGATACCTCACAAAAGTATAAAACAATAACTTTAATGTTGAAGTAACGTCTTAAAATACGTTGAATTTCTCACAACAAAAGCGAGAATTATGTTAGAACTGGCTATAATACTTAATATGCGGAACAAAAGTAAGTATGGAGTCAAATATAACATATAAATCTCTAAATTCAGGAAATTTAACAACTGTTTTGGCATTTCCTTTATATGTGAATGCAGCTGGATTAGATATCCTTCTAAAAGTCATAGCTTTACATTTTGATATATTCAGCGATAGTCACCACACGTTATTATATCACAAATACATTGAAATAGGAGTAGACGTGACAAGTTAGTCCCGGAAGGTAAGGTGAATATATCCCCATATAGATACAGTACCATAAAGGTAATATGTTAGATGAAGGCAGCAAACCATGTTTTTCTAACATTGGTATTGGGCTATATTCTTTTGAGCGCATCTTTCTTACTTTTAGAAATAGATCCTTCGATTTCAATATAATAATATCCGTGAGAGGATGCTCCATCAAAATTTATAAAAATATATATAGTGTCTAATTTAAAACAAAAAAGTTAATAGAATTCAACTAGTTCTGGTATTTTTAATACATACTGTATAAGGTTGAACAAATAATGAGTTTTTTTGTACAATATTTATTGTTGCTCTTTATGTAAAAATAATTTTCTAGCATTAAACACATGAATTAAAGCAAATTAAACACCTAGAGTTTGCGGAACCGTATCGTCATTTTTATATTAAACTAAAATCATTAAACATATGGAAAATTACAATACATTTGTGTTTCTTCACAAATAGGTATGTATAAAATAAGTCATCACGCCTCGGGGTGTGTTTGCTATTCGAAAGGAATTCTTAGAAAATTATTTCATTGTCCACGTTTAGTTATTCGGGCTAACCGTTATTTGGAATATTTAATGAGGATTTTTGTAACAATTTATGGTCCAATTGTTAAGAATTATTCGGTTTCATTCTTATACCCTGTAACCCATAAATTCTGACTTAATGTGCATGATGTACAAATTCATTTCTATTTTGTCTCAATGAATATATAATATTCTTAAAAAAATTATAGGTTCTGTTAGGAGGAACTAGTTTCAAAACGGCATACGGCAGTTGATACCTAAATTAATAAGAGCAGGTGTTCAGCTTATTTTTTTAATTACACATTTATTTCCATCGAGACTATAAAAATTTGTGTCAATTAAAAGAATTTTAGAAACTAGAATGTTTTAATTAATATTTCTCTCACTGGTGAAAAACCAAGCTAGTACCTGTTTAGAAAGATAACTTGTTAGTGGTTCTCGAGAAGTATGGAATCATCACTACATACACAAGAAAAATAAAACCATGTACGAGGGCTTGCCATTTTTCGATATCCAGTTAATATTGCTTCCTCAAAATATTTTAAAAAAATAAGGCAAACGTTAAGGGATATGCTAACATTGCTATAATATTTTTGCTAAACGATAAACAAACAAATAAATAAATATAATCCAATGTATGGAAAACCAAACAAGTAGAAAGACGTTCCATGAAGGAAATCTGAGTGTGCCGTAATATGTTGACATGCCGTAACCAGGATGACACTACCGTTATATTTAATCGGAAATGCTTATTTATCACATGTCTAAACCAAACTCTAATCTATGCATTGAACTAAGTTCACCGACACCAGTGTTTCTTCACTGGAAATCCTCAATACTGACCAGAGGCTTTTTGACCATCTACAGAATCTTTGGTCCATCCTTTAAAGTGGTCGCTATATTTATCTATAAGTGGTTTTCAGCATCTACCAGAGGCTTTCTGACCATCAACGGCATATTTGGAAATTCTTTTTTTTTTAAGTGACCATTATCTTTGTTTATCGATAAGAAGTCTTCAGTAATGATAATTACCAGATGCTTTTGTGGTCCCTCTCGATGACCTTGGCCATTTAAATCTACTTTCGTTCAAAAAGGGTCCTGGGGCTAGCGCAGCATCTAGAGACCAGGTTAATCCAGATCGCATATTTAACAACCACTCTGAGTTTGTGCCGGCATGACGTCAGACCGGGAGTAACTGTTTGTCTGATGTGATCCCATTCTTACTCTTATTGTTTAAACATTTTGTTTGAAAGTTGTACAGATATTTCATTCTACCTGAAGCACATAGTATGTTGTCCAAATGTCCTATACACATTGTTTATTCTAGAGCAACAAAAGTAGGTATGCAGATGGATATATACGCGCAATGTATAGATACCCAAAGAGCTCTCTCTACAACAGGAAATGAGTTTTTTGAGCAGTAAGAAACTGAGTTTGCAGTTCAGACATCCTCTGCATGTTGCATAATTGAAATAGCTATCCTACGATAGGCATGTAGGCCTCATTGTACGCATAGTGAAATGTTATAAACCGGACTTGTTTAAAGATGATGACAAAATGTGACATCATTTCCTTGTATTAAAATTGTATATTAAACAACGAGTATCATAAGGCGTTCTTTTATCGCACGCATCCAAATTCACGTCCAAAGCGGCGAGTTGTCTAAAGGACAAGTGCCATAAATGCCTTATGGAACGCGTTCTTTATACTATTTGTTCTATTTTGCACGTTTTACACCTATGAAAGCAAAGAAAAATCAGCAGAAAATTGAATTCCCGTATAGGGATTTTTATACATATTCTGGGACAGTTGGACGTTTATCGACTTTTCTATGCTAGAAAATTTATTTAGGTTTTGATTTATATACCATTTGTATACCATTACTATATCAGTACACCATATAAAACAAAGGATGTAAATTTGTTGCTACCAATATTTAAAAACAAAAAATTGAGTGTCGAAAGGGTTTCTTTATGATACGCAATTGCGTTTCATAATGACTTGTTTTTAGATGCAAAATAGAAAAAATTATATTCTACTTTTGTTAATTCTTTATCCCTACTTTAGTATTAAATCTATAACATCTCAATTATGAATGCTCCCTTTATCCTATTTTATAAAAAACTGCTAAATTTATGAATCAAGTATTTGCCCCTCAGCCCAGATCAAGAGAGTTGCTTTAGCAGTACTCGAAGATATGCCAAGCAGCGGTTCTGGTTCGACTTATTCAGAAGCAGCACCCTCTCTGGCCAGGAGTCGGCTGCTTCATTCCCTTTATAGCCGGAATGGCCTGGGACTCAGATCAGAGTTACTCTATTTTTTCTGCCCAAATGAGCGAGCGCCTGTTGACAGCTCAGTACCGTTTTTGAGTTACAACGGTAGCAACCAAGAGCTTTATGAGCTGCTTAGCTGCCTGAGAAGATTTTTATCGATTTACGTGTAAGCTTGTTTTGTTCCAACCTCTGTACACACAATTCGATGGCATAGATTTCAGCCTGAAATATAGTTGCATAACTACCGAGGGTTGAATTTTTTACCATTGGGTTGCAACTATACACACCGGGTTCAACACCCATAGGTGTTTTAGAACCATCTGTAAACTAACAACTATTTGCCCTCAATAGGTTAGTTTCCCTCCAAGATGAATGGGATTTAGTAACTATGACTAAATCTATATTTGCTTTAATATTTTATTTTCTAATTATACCAAAACTTTTGTTAATTTAAATTATAATTACTATTCATTTAATGTTTCTTAATAGAACTTATTAAATTGCGCACGTAACATTTACAATAAGTCTGTACATATATATGTTTCAAAAATTCATGGAGAGGCATTGTTCCCTATGACGATCCACGGTCGACAACCCGACTCGTCTTGTTCACTGATGATATAATTGGCAGAAAAACTTATTGTATAATAGTTCTGAAGTAATACTATTAATCAACAGTGAACGGGTGAACTTTGCTGCGCAGAACAGATTGTCCAATTACATAATAGGTAGCCAATTACGCTGAAAGCTCGTATTATTTACAAGTTACTCGAAATTGTTATCTCCAAGGCATCATCCTTCCTTGTAAATCATTGTTTGGCTTTTAAAAGCATAGAGCATGATCAGTAGGTACCTATTAAATCAAAATCAAGTGCATTAAATTACTTATAATTTTACTATAAGCAATGCAATTTCAGACTCAGTGAAATCTAACTCTAACTGTGGAAAACTAAATAAAATAATTGAAAAATATCCGATGATCATCTCAGAACAGTAAATCATATTTAGTCAATATTTATTATCAAATCCTATGATTAACATATTATTTAGATTTAGAAGATAGTTTAATGTCAAAAAGTGTATACATTTTAAAATGATTTTTTAGGTACAGTTTTATTAACAGTTGTAGAAATAGAAAATTATTAAATATAAAATGAAATTTCGAATAGGTAATTATGAAACAGGACCTAGTATTCATATCACCAATAGGAACATTAAGCAACATTTCTCGCGGTGTATTCTTGGATGGGTAACCAACCAGGGAAGATATGTGATACCTGGTCATCTTCTAGTGAATATCAGACGATTTTTGTGTAGAAGACCATGCCTTGCATAATTTGTAAAGTTGGAGGTCCCTTGTAGACGAGATTTTTTTTTTTTTTTTTTTTTATATATAGAAAATACCCCTTGAAGGTTATTTTGCTGCTATTACAATCTGATCAAAGGGAGATCAATGAGTAATTTAGTTCTATCCTAATTTAACTAAAGTTGAAAATTTTAGAGCTAAGGTCTTACTCACTAGTGTACCTTAGAGTCTGGTAACTTAATTACACTAACACTAACGTGTAACACTAACCGCACAATGCTGTGTTTTTATACTGACATAATCACTTCACTAACTCAAAGGGCTTAACCCTCTTGAGCCTTCTTACTATGTTAGTGTTGTCGAGGAGCTGGATGGCCTCGATGTTCACATGTTGATGGAGTCGTTGTTCATGAGTCCGTGCAAATTTATTAATTGTCTGCTCTACAGTGTCCATCTGAAGATCTCGATGAAGGTCGCTGTTTCTGATGTACCAAGGCGCTTTGACGATGTTCCGCAGTACTTTATTCTGAAACCTTTGAATAATTAATATGTTGCTCTTACTGGCACAGCCCCAGAGCTGTATTCCATAGGTCCATACTGGCTTGAGAATTTGTTTATACAACAGTATTTTGTTGTAAGTTGATAGGCAGGACTGTCTACCAAGTAGCCAGTACATTTTCTTATATCTGATGTCTAGCTCTTCTCTTTTCTTTTTAACATGGACTTTCCAGCGAAGTCTTGCGTCTAATGTGATTCCTAGATATTTTGCTGAGTTTGCATATGGAATCTGGGCATTGTTCATGTTAATAGGTATTTGTTGTTCTCTTTTATTTGTGAAATTAATCTGCACTGATTTGGTTTCATTCAGCTTGATACGCCATCTTCTGGTCCAGTTATTGATTTGGTTAACTGATATTTGCAGTTTGTTTGCAGCTTCTTCATAGCCCTTTCCTGTCGCAAGAATGGCAGTATCATCTGCAAACGTGGCTATTGTGTTTTGCTCTAACTGTGGTATATCACTGGTGTAGATCAGGTATAAGATAGGGCCTAGGACGCTTCCTTGTGGTACTCCTGCTTTGATTTCTTTTAGTTCAGTGTATGCTTCATCTTGTTTGACTCTGAAGAGTCTATCTGAGATATATGATTCCAATAATTCTGAGTATTTATATGGAAGTAACTTATTTAGTTTATATTTTAACCCATCATGCCACACTTTATCAAAAGCCTGCGCAACATCAAGGAATATCGCTGAACAGACTTCTTTGTTTTCTAGCGACTTTTCTATTACGTCAGTAATTCTGTGTACTTGATCTAGGGTGGAGTGGCTTTCTCTGAATCCAAACTGGTGAGTTGGGATTAAATTACCCTCATCCATGATTGGTTTCAATCTTTTCAGTAGAATTTTTTCGAACAATTTTGATATTACAGGTAGCAGGGATATCGGCCTATAAGACGAAACTTCATGGGGGTTTTTCCCTGGTTTGGGTGTCATAATGACTTCTGCCACTTTCCACATTTTAGGAACATACCTTAATCTAAATGAAGCATTAATGAGATGTGTTAGTTTGATTATAGCTTTCTTTGGAAGTTGTTTTAATACCTCTCCAGTGATTAGATCAAAGCCTGGTGCTTTCTTGGGATCGATGTTTTCTTTTATCTCTTTTGCTACTTCTTTAGGGGAAGTTGGTGTGATGTTTATTTCTTGCTGAGCAGGTATTTCCAACTCTGATAGTTCCTCTCCTGGGTTTGGCTTAAATGTATTTTCAAGATGTTCTGCAAACCTATTTGCTTTTTGCATATTATTCCTAGCCCAGCTACCATCTGTATTTCTGACTGGAGCATTCTGAATTATTGGTCTTTTTAATCCCTTTGTAGCTTTCCAAAGAGAGTAGTCAGTGTTTTTATTATTTGTCAACTCACTGAGGTACTCACGAATAGACTCATTTTTAATCCTTTCTATTTCTCTTTTTAGATGCTGAGTGGCATTATTGAGTCTAGTTTTATCTGCTGGAGCTCTGGTGTAATGCCATTTCCGCCGGAGCTTCCTTTTTTCAGAGATTAAGTCTCTTATTTCCTTAGGATAGTTGTTTCCCTTTGTCCGCTGTATTATAGGGGGGGTATTATTCCATGCTGCTTTCTGTGTATTGGTAACGAACAATTCCACCTCGTCGTCCAGTTGTTCTGCCGTTCTTAATGGAACTGCTAGATCGATCGCATTTTCAAGATCCATACTGAAACTCTGCCAATCTGTTAATTTGCTTGTTAATCTTGGAGCTTTTTCCTTTTGGATAATGGTATCGCTGAGGGTGAGAAGTATGGGAGAGTGATCTGAATTCAGGTCCCATGCTTCATCAACTTGGATATAGACTGCTGATATATTTCGTACTATAAAGAAGTCTATGAGGTCTGGTATTTTATTTCTATCTGTGGGCCAATAAGTTGGCTTGCCAGTTGAGTACGTCTCACATTTTAGTTGAGTCATTGCTTCCATAAATCTTTTACCTTTAGGTGTTGTCAGTCTTGATCCCCAATGAGTGTGCTTGGCATTGAAGTCGCCGCCAATGATAAATCTATGACCTTGAGTATTAAGAAAGTTTAAGTACTGTTCTTTATTAATTGTGTGTCTTGGAGGACAATATACAGATACAACCATGACCTCATAAGTTCTGGTTTTGACCATTACTGAAGTTGCCTGAAATTCTTCAGTCCTGTATCCCAATTCCTCATGATGCATAATCGATTCTCTAATTATTACTGCACTTCCTCCTCTGGCTGCATTTTGGGGATGAATGGTGTGGTAAACTTTATATCCCTTGAATCTAATAAAGGACTCATGGGTGAAGTGAGTCTCTGAGATAAGACATATGTCTATATTTTCTATGTTTAGGACTGCTTGCAATTCTTGTTGGTGTCGAAGCAGACCATTGGCATTCCATTCCATGACCCTTAAATTATTATGCATTATCTTTTCTCTTAGGTAAAGCTCCTTTGGCACTATATTCCAATCTTGTGATACGATCATCCATTTTGTTTAACTTTTCCAATATTTGCTGGAGGGTATTGTTAATGGACGAATCCTTTTTATTGTCTACATCCTCTTCTTTTCTGCCGTTTACTACTTGGGCGAAGGTTTTAGACTTTACAACATTATTGTTTCTACTTTCAGGCTTTTTGGGCATTGCACGCTGAGGCTGTTTAGGTAAGTTTGGTTTTTGCATTGTTTTATTTTTCATTTTCTGCATTTCTTTGGCTACTACGCAACCCCTACAGTTAGCAGGATGCTCTTCGCCGCAGTGAACGCATTTTGGTTTATCATCTTTCGGCTTTCCACACTCTGCAGTTAAGTGTTTACCGGTGCACCTAACACATCGTGGGTCTTTTGCGCAATATCTTTGGGTGTGTCCATATGATTGGCACCGTTTGCATTGCGGTACCAACTTGGATTTCCGAAGGGGTACTATTTCTACATATGTATCCATGATTTTTTTTATTCCATAAATTTTCTCAGTACTTTCATCGTGTTGAAATGTAAGCATAAACATGTTCAGTGGTTGTTTTGTTTTGTACTTTATTTTGGGGACTGCGGCAATAATTTTAAAGTTTTGGCTCTTTAGATCCTCAACTATTTCTTCCGGATTGCAGGAATGGTGCAGTTTGCAGGCCATTACTTTAAGTGGTCTATTCTGCTTGTTTTCATAAGAATGCCATTTATACCTTCGCTCATTTAGGATTCTGCCAAGCGTTAAATAACCTTCTTCATTTTCTACATTTATTTTAATAGTCTTATCGTTAATTACTTTTATTTGAAAGTTGGGAATAGCATCTTTCACAAGTGCATGAAAGTTATTGTAATTTTCAATGCCGTCCACAACTATTGGTGGAGGCGGAGGCACTCTTTTAGCTTTTTGTATGGGTTTTGAGGCGTTCCGCTCGGGTTGTGGAGGTGTGAGAGAAGTATTCATTTTCCTTTTTTTGTGATTTTTCTGTCGTATCCACTCTGTTTCTTCAGCGAGTTCCTCATCGTCAGTTTGATATTCGACTGACTTAGTTTCGGTATTACTGGTCAGTCTTTTTTCTAACTCTGTATATTTTAAATACATTTCATTGTTGACTTTTTGCAGATTTTCCATACGGGCTTGTAATTGATTCATTTTATTATAGAAATCAACTCTCTGATTATCAGCTTGTTTCCATGCATTATATAACTGCTGCTCATTTTGTGTTCTTGCATAGTTTTCTTGAAATAATGCCTGATTTGTTAACGTTAGAGCGGTGTCCGTCGACGTTGCTAGTAGCATAGTTGGCGTAAATTTATTCAGTGGGGTTACTTTTTGAGCCCCCGTATGTAAGGCAGGATCTACACCAGCCAATGTATTCACTGATTGAGCAAGTTTGAGTAAACTATCCTCTTGCTCATTTGTCTCCATTTCTTCCTTTTTTTTGTGAATCACAGTGGATGATTGTGATTCATCGTGTAAAGGTGAAATGAATTTTTGTTTTACAGGGGACCTGTCAAGTTTCCTGCACTTTTGAAATGGGTTTTTATTTTTTTGACTATCTGTAACTTTTAACAAAAGTTTAATAGGTGTTTTATTATCTGCTTTACTCATTATTTGTATTAGTAGCACGATAGCACTTTTTGCGGCGATATCAAGGTCATGATTTGACCTACTTTAAATAGCTGCTGTCTATAGTTTTTATGTTTTCACTGTTGCTTAACTTAATAACAAACACACGCGGAGCGCGACACACGTCTATACTCAACGGTTGCTAGTAAACAACTTTGTAGACGAGATGACAGGATGTAAAAAATCCCTACCTAGCGACAAAGTGGGGGTCCAGCAAAATTTCCAATTTAAGGGTTGTTCGCCTCCTGAAACTGAATAAATGTAAGTAGTGGTGAGAAACAACTGTAGTACCCTCTTAGGGTCTTTGCTACTATCTGCCTGACAATTATTGTCAGATAACTGTGGTGACTTCTATGGAGATACCGGAGTAATGCAATGCCAGTCGGGGCACATTGCCCGTTTTCGGCATCTCCTTCAAATGAATAAATGTACTTTACTAACATTCTAATAATTGTCACTACTGAACATCTCTTTTAGAATATTAAAATATAAAAAGAAATCTCATATTACGCTACACTATGCTTCGTACTTAAGTCCTAACTCATGTGAGACATCCGTTAGTACCTAAGTGGTCATTTCGAGGTACCCTTCATTCCTGCACCGAATAGTGCTTATCAACCAAGATAGTTATGAACGGTGAGGCAACCAAATAATCTCTTCCTTAAACGCATTAGAGCTTCGCATAATAGAGCATCACACAGATTCATGGTATACCCCTCTTTCCCCTTTTATTTTGTAGATCCAATTTTCAAATTTGGCAAGGCGGAAGTATTTCTTGCGATGAAGATCACTTTTTGATATACCTAAAAATTACCTTTCTGCCACTTCCAGAAGCAATAACTCTCGTTATAACTCTTGATTTTTATATGGAACACCCTCTATATAATATATAAATATAAAATAATATTTTTGGAATCTACGTCATTTTCTTCTGAATCCAATCATATATAAGATAAGTGACATTTCAGGCGTCAAATTACTTTTTGGATTCTATTTTACTTGACGTGATTTTTGACTCTATTTTACTTGATTCTATTATCTTGAATTTAGAGTGCCTTGACCATTCCCGATTAATTCTTATGGACCATCGTAATAATAAAAAAATTGAGTTAGCGACAAAAATATTAAATTTCTGTACTTATAGGGCTTATAGATCTGAAACTAGTTTTTTTTAAATAGTACCATAATGGTACTATGGTAGAATTAGAAAGTACAATTAATAAACAATCTACCCATACGATTATTTTATCTGTGGGACCAACAGAACTGAAATTACAATTAAGAGAAAGCACACTAAATTCAACAGTAAAATAGAGTCCACAAAATAATTTGACAGCTGAAATGTCACTTATGTTATATCGATGGATTCAGAAAATAATGTAGACCCCAAAAATATAATAATATACAGGGTATTCCATATAAAAATTGAGTTCGTATTACTTCTGGTAAAGCCAGAAGTAGCAAAAAGGTAATATTAAGTCAAAAAGTGACATTTAATAAGTAGGTAGGTACTTCCGCCGTGCGGAAATTTGAATTTGTATCTAAGAAAATATGGGTAAAGGAGTATATATATTTTATTTGTGAATTATTATCAGTCGGTTAACCGATAACTTTAAAATAATACCAATTATCAAACCTAAAAATTTATTACACTTACAAAGTGGTTACTCTGTGGTGTTGAGAAAACTGGTTTTATAAAACTGTATTTACTATATATAGCTTCTTAATATGAAAGGAAAAATCTACGTATGTAAACGTAAAAACGCCAAATTAGGTATTATAGCTTGTTTATAAACCCTAAATACCGTCTAGCAAATACATTTTTTATTCCAGCTCTTCATGTATTACTTAAAAAATGATAAGGAGTTTTTAAATTAGACTATACCGGATAAAGTTGCTACATATACAATATTATTTATACCTCTAAGTATAGGTACTAATTTTTCTACATCTAAAATAGTACTTGTTTATATAAATCGTTAATAATTCATATATTCGCAGCAAAAAACATGATTCTTCGTATTTATCTTATTTACTTTATTTAAATACAAAATTGTATGCCGTCAAAAATAACTTGATAAAATACGATATTGTTTACAAAAGATAGTTCTAGAAACTAAGTACTTTTGTGACTTATGGTACTCATTAGAGTCTAATATTTATAGCTTTCTTAAACCTCTCTTGAAAGTTGGGCTATAATTTTAATGGACCTACACATACCTAATAAATATTTTTCTCTCTTTAACGAACAAATTTTTCAATAAATCGGGTATTTATAACTTTAAAGACTAGCTAGCTTTAAAATAACTGATATAGCCTCATATTACCTTGTTATTTACTACTCATCAAAGTTTATACAAATTTAATTTTAATGTAAAATTAATTTAGTGGATGGAGTAAAATTATCGTTCAGCTATGCGTGAGGTCCCTGTCTATAATTTATGTTGTTCATGCCTTTCAAATTAAGGCTTTATTGTTATTTATTATTCAAGGATGTAATAAACGGTCTTCGAGTACCGTATCTTTGATAAAACAAAACTCGTATTAAATTAGAAAATATAAGCATAGAAGATAAGATACTTATCAGTTTGAAGCAGGCTGTAATTAATTATTTAAAAAAATGAAGTTATGGACTATTTCAGTACATAATGTTCATAAAGTGTCTGCGAGCAAAGTGGAAAAAAGCGCAGCTGACAATTTTGTTAAATTTAGTGTCATTGATTTTGTTCCCTTAAATTCATGTTGGATATTTTATATTTTATTTAATTTTCTCAAATTCAATCAGATTGTAAATTTAAAGAAAACACTGTCGGTATGTATGTAAATATATCAGGAGAACCGTATTATGTGCAAGAGTGCAGCATTTTCCTTGGGACTGCAAAAACTTCTAAAAAAATATAACACAACGCGTTTGTAAATATTCGTGACAAATTTAGCTGTCAAAATAGAAATCCGCCTTTCGAATCATTTTTGACACATAAGATGGTATTAATTGCGTTGACGTTTTCAGATGCTGTATAGCAGCAGCATATTTGGCGAATTTGAAAAAATACAAGAAAAGGTAAATTATGACTATTTTAAATCGCGGATACTTTTTTTAGTTTAAATAAAATATATTTTTTACTTTAATCTATGTAAAACAAAATTTTCTTCTGTATAGGGTTTAAGGTTATAATTTGAGTATAAGTATTTGCACCTAAGTCGAATTTTAAGATAAATAAATTTATCCGTACCGTTGAGTGTCAAAATATATGTCCGTACCTAGAAGTAATCCTATAAAAAAACATTAAATCAATTGCTAGTGACTTAGCTAGTTTTGCACCTTTATCATACATTTTATCTTCTGGATCTTGCACAGAGTTTTTTTTGACTTTTTGGTTCTAAATGGTTGTTGTTAATCCAAGAAGAAATTCTTCGATATATTCATTTATTTCTCTAACAAGTCTGTAACTTATTTGTGATTCAGCTGAAGTCATGATATGCGCTGATCAATATTTTATTATTTATTTTTCATTGGTAACATCCTTCTAGGATAATCAAATCAGACGTGGCTAACTCTTCTCCAGAAAGATCAGCGTCTGTGATGGTTTTTTATTAGAAAATGTCAGGCTGACAATGTCATAACAGAAGAAAAGACGAAAAGTTTATATATCTACTGACGAAGAGTCGAGGATCAACTTGACACGTTTACAAGAAGGCTAATTATGTACTTATTCGATTTATTGAGCGCTCTCGCTCCGTGGTCAAGCGGTTTAAAACGCGAGAATTTTAATCATTCCCCATATTCCCCATCAGTCAGTTATATTATTTTGTTGAACAAAGTACACTGTTACCTACTCTGTACTTAAAATTTTATATTGTGTACAATATATTATATATTACAGTATGTTTAGCTTAATTACCTCTGAATGGTAACTACTTTGTAGGATTTAGAAAACTTTAGTTATCTCTTGCAACGTAGGTATACATGTCTCCAACGAAAATGTTGTGCAGTGCCTACGTGGAGCAAATCAAATAATTATTTCTGAACAATTATTCTTTTAATGATTGTGATTTCACAAATTTCAACTTAGTTATTTTAACTTTAGACGATGACACACATTGTACTCTTTCGAGATATTATAATTCGAGGTTTGTATATAAACAAAGTTTTTCAGTTGATAAAATGTTTATAACATGCAAATATATCCGGTAGTTTCAAAACTAACAACTCAGACACAACCAACTTGTGTCTAAGATTTTTAATTATCTCAAGATATAACGAAGTTGTCAAAGAATTGTGCACTTATCATTCACCCTATAAATATTTTTATGTATACAGGGTGCTTCAAATTCGATGCAATACATGGGGATCTCGGAAACCGTAAGAGATACGAAGTCGGTTAAATGGAGGGAAAGTTGCGTATTCAGGGGAGCAACATAATGGTGAAAAGAGATCAAGGCTAACTTGATTAGTTTTCGAAATATTTTGAAAAAACCGAAAATTTCGATTTTCGTTTTTGTTTTTTTGCGGGCCTATTTGATGAGGTATTTAAAAATAAAGAGCACTTTTCTATAGCAACTTTTTTCCCTTTATCGAATGGTGTTAGCAAATTTTCCGCAAAACGTTTCGTTTCCCGGAAACCAACATCAACTTAATTTTTTTAAATACGGACCTGGAATTTTTTTTCAATTTTTTGAAATCATTTTTGTAACTTGATAGAATGCTACCATAAAAGGAATCAGATTTAAACGTTTTGTCTAAGAGAAATCCATCATTAGTATTTTTGTTTCGACTTTTGTTAATTCTAGATATTGAATAATATTTTTGAGGTTTCATTTTTATTTACGATAAATAAACAAAAGCTAATAAGAAAATAACTAATTAACAACACTATAAACTTTGATGTAATTGAATAAACAATGAATTAAACAACAAAATATGTTAAAACTATAAAAACCCTAAAGCAGATGTTGAAATAATCCTCCGTCATTATTCATGCAGAGGCATATTCGTCTTTTTAAGTTTTGAATAGATCTTTCCATTTCCCTTGCAAGTCAATACCTGCAAGGGAACATTCAGAACACGAATAGTGGCATTTTTCAAATCCTCAATGTTATTATATTGATTCTTATATAAAACATTTTTAGTTCGTCCCCATAAGAAATAATCTAATGGGGATAAATCAGAAGCTCTTGCTGGCCATTCTATAGCACCATGATTTCCAATCCATCTGTTTGGAAATGTTTCATTTAAGTAGTTGCGCACAATTCCTGAATTATGAGGAAATTTAAATAAAATTAAAAAATTCTAGATTGCTGAAAGCCATTTTTAAGTACCGATAGTGCTTATCACAACATTGAAATGTGTTTGTCATAGAAACGTTTGCCTAGATAAAACTAAATCTAAGAGGACCACGGGAAATTATTAATGATGGATTTTTCTCAGACAAAACGTTTAAATTTGGTTTCTTTTATGGTGGCATTCTATCAAGTTGCAAAAATGATTCCAAAAAATTGAAAAAAAATTCCAGGTCCGTATTTAAAAAAATTAAGTTGATGTTGGTTTCCGGGAAACGAAACGTTTTGCGGAAAATTCACTAACACCATTTGATAAAGGGCAAAAAGTTGCTATTGAAAATTGCTCTTTATTTTTGAATACCTCATCCAATAAGCCCGCAAAAAAACAAAAACGAAAATCGAAATTTTCGGTTTTTTCAAAATATTTCGAAAACTAATCAAGTTAGCCTTGATCTCTTTTCACCATTATGTTGCCCCCCTGAATACGCAACTTTGCCTCCAGTTAATCGACTTCGTATCTCTTACCGTTTCCGAGATCCCCATGTATTGCATCGAATTTGAAGCACCCTGTATTATTTATCTATTGAATTAACATAATAACAAAACTAGATAGGTTAATTCTACTGTATTTTGTAAAATTACGTAGGCCTTTTGATTTCTTTATCCAGACTGAGTAATAAACGCAAGAGACTAGGTATTCCATTATCACAAAGTTCTAGTTCTCATTGACCGAACCCAGGCTGGTGACCTCCTTTCTAAGTACCTAAGTAAGCTTGATTTTATCCAACGAAGTTTGGTTGCCGTAAAGCATTCCATAAAATCATTAATTCCAAATTGTTTTTACTATTCGATACATTGACTCTAACATTAAAACATTTATCGTATCCACCGTACATCAAATCAATAATCTATATAAGAGTTAACACGTCTATGAAGCTACATAGACTATTCTTTTTGTTCATAAAAATAATCTTATTCCAATTTAAATCTCTAGAGAGTATATATTATAAATAAATGTTTACATACAATGTACTTACTCACTAAAAGTTGATGTTTATAACTAGGATTATTAAGAAGAGTCCTTGATAGATAAAACGGTAGCGGTGGCAACTAACTCGTGTTTGCTGGGATAACCAACTGAGGTTTGTTGTAACCAGCTTGGGTTTGCTGTGGCAACCAATTTGTATTTGCTGGTGCTATGAAATTTGTTTTTTATATATTCGCTATTCACAGCGACACGTTACATTTTAAAGCAACCCCTATTTACAGGATTTATTTTAAGTGGTGTAATCCCAAAAGAAACTACAATGAATCATATAGCAGACCACAAATAAGTTACAAGCATTATGCCTATTATTCTCTTATATCTCTGCAAACAACGAAGGTATGGACATGTACCTGAAAGTTGAAAAATCGAAATTTGGATTATTGGGTATTCAAAATCTCACTGACGTAGTCTTCCACATAATACCAAAACACTACTGCGCTCGACGCGCGTTTCGCGACTTTTCAAAATGAAAGAGAAAATTCAAAATTCATATTTATTCCATACGATCTTCGTTTCACCCGTGGTTTTGGTAAGGTTTTTAAAGATATAGGTATATCAGTGGTTTATTCATCGGGAAATAAACTACAACAACTTTTAGGCAATCTAAAAGACAAAATAGAAACTAAGGATAAGTCGGGGATTTATGAAATTAGCTGTAAAGACTGTAATGAAAAGTATATTGGACAAACTAGAAGGTCGATTCAAACTAGGTTCAAGGAACATGTGACTCATCTCAAATATGGTAGAACAGATAAGTTTAGTGTCGCACAACATGCGTTTGAGAACAACCATAAAATAGATAGTAGCAATTTAATTCTAATAAGGAACAAAACAAATTTAAGAGTTCCTGACAGCTGGATGCTTTTGAGAGTTTGGAAATTGCTAAATGTAAAAATAGTATGAATGTTGACAGAGGGCCAATCCCATATAGCCCACTTTATTGGTTAGTAAGTCAAAGTTCACTGATACGTCGTGGCGGTTCACTGATCAGTCGCGATGGTTCACTGAATAGTCGCGTCGGTTCACTGATCCGTAGAAATAAACTATTTCTACGGATCAGTGAACCGACGCGACTATTCAGTGAACCATCGCGACTGATCAGTGAACCGCCACGACGTATCAGTATAGAGGTATAAATAGAACACAATGTTAGCCTAGGTTTAGTTTTAATCATCTCCAAATGATTATCCAGATCCAATCATCTAGATGTTTCGCCAACTTGGTTGGCGAAACGTGCCTCGAGTGCAGTATAGTGTTTTGGTGTTATGTGGAAAACTACGTCAGTGATATCTTCACACCAAAGGTTCCAGCCCCCTTCAAGGTACTCAAAAACAAAAGACAATAGACCATTTTGCTTTTCACCATCAAGGTAACGAAAAAAGATATCGGTAAGGGGGCGTCAATTTCTTCTATCTACCTCGTTAACTCTCTTATATTGTATCTATAGCCTATAAAAGCATCGAAATGTGCTCTTTCTGTGCATAATGTTACACGTTTATATATTTATGTAAATTCAGTCATTCCAACGCTTACTAAAAAAATGTGTGTTTTTAGGTATTTACGCATAGAAAAAACTAGTCAGTAAGAAATTATATCGTAAAAACGATATTTTCAGTAGATAATATCTACTAAAAATATCGTTTCAACGATGATATCATTTTGTTGTACATATTATACAGTATGTGGCATGTACATACGTACACGTTTCAATAAGCTAGAACTAATATTACAAACTACTTTCTTCTGAGTATTACTAGGAGATGGTTATATCTTATTTTCTGTAATCTAATTTATTCACAAAAAACATATACTTCAGTATTCCCGCATACTTATCTGAAGGAAACAAAAAAAAGACAGCTGCAAGAGAATATAACAACTCGTTCAGCCAATCAAATTTTGTTCCATTCAAATATGTACAAATTAAATAAAACGAATCATAGATTTCTCATTCAATACAATATTATTCACATTTTTGTTAATAATGACCATATAACTATAGATTTAAATAATTATTAAATTATAGTTGTATATCTATAAATAATATATTACATATTTTAAAATTCATTCCATTCTTTCTTCCAGAAAAAAAAAATGGTTATATTAATATAATTTATATCTACTATTAATAGGAGTAGGAATATATACTATTAATAAGAGTAATTTATTAACTGCTAGAGAGAGAACATGAATAACAATTTACAACACTATCTAAACTAAATAATCTAAAATAAACAGTAGGTACAAATAAATGTATGTACAAATTTGGTAATTGGAATTTAAAATAATTTATTTGTATTACGTGACTTTGTTTGCTGAAGCGATCGCAAGTTTCAAAGTATGTAGATATCTTATTATATTTTGTTCATATTATATACAGTGTGTTTCACTACTCTCCTTCACACCCTGTGATATTTTACTGAACAGCATAGATACTAATTTTCTTATGAATAGATATGCCTAAGATTTACTTCTACAACCCAGTACGACGGTGAGCTTATCATTCCACAGCCAGCTATGATTTTTTTTCGACACAATTTTTCGAGAAATCATATTAGCGATTTTTTTACGGAAAATCTGACAACACAGCATTATTCAGTGCCCTCTAAAACCCAAATACCCCGAATTACGTTAAATTCTCAAATAGAATAACTTTTCTATAGAACTTTCAACTTCAACGTAATCTTTTTATATGAAAAATGTTAGACTTATGTACAGGACATTAAACATGAAATGTATTTAGAATTTTGCGTAGAATCTAAAAATGAGATTATATATAGGGTGTCCTATTTAAAATAAGTAAGTTGACATTTACTTCCGGTATAACCGGAAGTGCCACAATCTTGAAAATATTTTAGCCGAATGGCCCCCATTAACGCTGGTATGCTACCAAATTTTCAGATTTTTCCTAATTATACTTTTTTCATAATCGATCGATAGAGTTCCCGGTTGGAGACCCCGTATATAGGAACTTATACCACCCCTATAATGGACACTCTGTATAATTATTTCAGTTTAAAACTTTTAATATATAAATAATAAAGCATTAAATTGAATCTTGATAGAAAAAATTGTTTTTTTTCTATAAAATCAAGTTTTTAACTTGAACCGAAGAGAACATTTTCACTTTTGCAACGGATCGAGATTTTTGTGTTTTTTAATTAGATTATTTGTGGAAAGAACAATGAACTTGTATTTTTGAAAGAACACACATACACGTGTGTTAAGTAAAAATACCTAAACAATCAAAGTTAATTATATTTCATATCTTTCAATAGAACCTACATCCCTCATTTGCTCCCCCATGTGAAAACCCATTTCCGACAGAGAATAACTGATTTAATTTCTGTTATCGACAAACAATATTTTGTGATGAAAGGGTGGCCGATACAGAAGACTCAATATTCTTGCAATCAGTACAAAACACTTCTACATCCATCGGAAAAAATGATTGAAATTGCCTACAAAAAATCACAGTAGGAATCGGAAATAAGGCAGGAAAATGGTGATTACCTTGTCGAAGCTTTTTAACTAGTCTATATTCTTTCTGAACAGGAGCACTTTGATATAAGTAATTACGAAACAGATGAGAAATTGTATCTGCAATGACAAACATTAATAATAAATATTAATTTTTAAATTTGATGGAATACTATAAATATAAAATTGGAAAGTAATTTTTTACTTGGTTTGCCAACTCATGACAGGAACATTTTTGTATATATTTCTTTATAAAAATGTGTTTATAAAATATAGTAGAGTGATATTTACCAATACCTAAGTAATTAATTATTATACCAGGTGCGGCGGATATCATTATACAAAAAATAAAGTTGCATTATACATTATAGAAAAATAAATATATGTTGAAGGGAAACATAATTACATACTTTGTAAACATATTGCTGCGAACTTTTTTCTTAATGCAAAAATAAATTCCTTTAAAAATCTCGAAAAATGCGGTGCAAAGGACGACCTGCAAACATGTGGAATACTAACTTGTGACCTCATTGTTAAACACTAAATCAGCCATCACATAATATTAAATTTTCAGGTGGTTTACTTGTTTTATCCTTTACAAATTGTAAAAACGTATTTCAATTGGGATGCTTATTTACAATGTATATTACCCATTAAAGCTAAAATTATGTTATGAAATATTTCATCATCAATATCAATGATAAATATTATCCAACCACTCTTAAATTTTGAATATGATGTATTGCATTTTGAACCTATTTATAAGATACATAATATATTTTACTCCTTCCGGGGTTCTAAAGATAAGTGCGAGTAAGTGAGACTGTTAACAGCAATAAAAAATCTTTATTTAACTCTTCGACGGCAATACAATACTTCTTTCTATACTTTAAATACACGCCGAAAATACTTCGAAAATTGCAGTTATCACATTTACGTAATGCTTTTTCTCTATCGCTGCCGTGGCCTCTATATAGACGAATTAGGCTTCTAGATCCTTGTAGAAATTTCCATCGAGTACTCACGAATAGTCGACATACCAAGGCAATTCAATAATTGGCAGCCAAGTTATACGAAGGTATTAGATAAGCACCGGTGGTGACATCCAAGAAATGTGGACAAAAGGGTCTTTATCTCTTATTTGAAGGCCTAGAGGCTTGAAACTTTGCCCTTGGGGGTTGCCCCTGGCACCTCCAGAGACGGTGTTGCTAGATTGTACAGAATTTCCCTAGGGCTGGCGACAAATTAGATTTGGCAACGCCGCACTTGGTCGTATTGTCGACGATTTTGTAACAATATAACTATGAAGAAGAAAACGCGGTCAAATACGAAGCATAAAAAAAATCTGGTAGCAGTTTCCATGGAAAATCCTACTGGTCGATTTTTATTTGAAAGGGAACAAATTTTTCTAATATTGATATTTATACAGGGTGCTCCCAAAAATGAGAGGTTGACCACAACCTACATTTTTTATATAGAACACCCTGTATATTTATTTGAAGGAGATGCCGAAAACAACTACTCCACGGCCAATATGCTCCGACTGGCGTTGCATTACATCGGCATCTCCATGGAAGTCGTTCATCGAGAGCAAATTCCAGACACTGACCGATTTCGCGCTTATTTTGCGCTCATCAGAGTGCCGTAGGTAGTGGACTCGATGAACGATGTTGCGACGTGATTGCCTAATGGGCATCCTGAATGTTAGTAGTGGTGAGAAACACACCGTAGTGCCCTCTTTGGATCTGTGCTACTACCTGTCTGACAATTATTGTCAAATTGACAGACAGATAGTAGCACAGACCCAAAGAGGGCACTACGGTGTGTTTCTCACCACTACTAACAGAACACCCTGTGTTGTTTTACCGATTTAAATGTGATTCAACGTCCTCTCACAAATACAGTGATATCGGATTTGATGGATATAGCTCCAATAGTAAGGTAGATATGACCATAAATAGTTACCATAGGAGTAATGTGTTGGAGAAAGACTTTGTAGTGACTGTTGTAGCCTAGCAACGAACCGATATTCTCTTTCTAACACTTTATTCTTATGGAACACGCCCTATGTATATCTCCCTCACTATTACAGCTATATCCATCAAACACTATATCAATGCATTCATAAGGGGACGTTATAATCAAATCGTAAAAAATACAAGGGTGTTCCCCTTAAAAATATAAGTTGTCGTAAACTTTTTTTTGGAACTCCCAGTATAAATGTCAATACTATAAAAACGTGTCTCCCGTCAAATAAAAATCGACCTGTCTCTGGATTTGTTATCATTTTATACCACACAAACATTGTTATGTTAACAAATTAAAGTAAACATTTTATAAAAACAACTACTGTTTTAATATGATAATGACTTTTCATCAAGTAACAACCCAATCAGTGCAATATTTCAATAACTCTTTTTAATTTATTCACTAGCAAACTATGTATTAAGAATAAGCAATGCATTCCTATTCTTGTGTGTTACAATAAAAACATCAAATTTAGTAGGGCATATGCAGAGGCACCATTCTTTGACGTGTTACTTATTTAATTTTTCAGAGATATTATTTATATTTCAGGTTGTCTTCTTTGTATTGTACATACTGTATAGTTATATTCTTAGTTCCAGCCATTGTTCGTAACAGTAGCAATTATGATGGTTTACCGATTATTATTTAACTGGTTAGTTAATTAATAAATAAATTTGTCCTCGAAAAGAGCTAATGAAGCCGTATAAATATCCATGTTTCGCAGTTTTGCTCCCCTTCAGTTGACTTAATTAAAGAAAATCACCTTAAATGCTGCAGATGTGGAACAAATTCAGATAAAAATGCGGAGAATGCAAATATACACACCGCCACCTTGCGGCTTCTTGCTACATTGTGCCACATATGAGGTTTTAGAGTTTTACTTTTTTTATATTATAATCAAATTCAAGCTTGTTAAATATAAAGTAAATAATACTTAAACAAAATACTTAGGCGCGTATTGTACATTTAAGTGTATCATTGAGGTTGATTAGTCTTTGTCATATTGAGATCACTGCACTGAAGCTTTTTGTTATGTGTTATAGTTTTTTAAGGTTATGTTGCTTGTTCGGAAATATTGACTTAACAAATGGAAAGGAGGTGTTATCCCTTTGGCTTCCCTAAGTACCCCAAAAATATTTTTTATTCTTTTTCTAAGACAGCAGTTTGTTTTACAGAAATATTTTATTTCCATTTAGGTATTATATTTTTACAGACAACATTTACGCCAGTAGAACTTGCTGCCACCCTAGAAAGATTTTACGAATATAATATTAAATATTAGGTCATTGTTATTAAGTTAAATGTCATTTATGGTATGATGGATTACAGGAAACTTAAGCCATTGTGTTACTTCTGTTTACTTTACCTGCACCTTAATAACATTTTCAATAGCACTAGATTTTGAGTTAAGGATTTTCTGTGAGGTGTAACCTATAACATACCTGTTTGGTGTTAAATAACGAGTGTTTGGAGGTCCACTTCATAATATATTATAAATGGGTACGTACTAAAGCCAAATTCCATGTGTGTTGTTTTTTAAAAATGAAATCGATTATGTAATCAAGGATCTTGATATTTGATTAGCCCAAATCACTTATAGAACGACAATTAAACTCGCTGAACCCGGACTCGCCCGATAAAAGAACAACACTTGATTTATTTAGTAAACCACCTGCATGATTTTTTTATTATTTTTTGTGTTACTCGAACTTCCCCTTTTCTAGACATTGAAAAATCTGCCAATAAAGTTGGGAACCATGGACCGTGGAATCCCTCCTTTACATCATAAATTATTATAGCAAATAATTTGATGAAAATCTTACAGTTTATTTACACAATTTGAACCAACTTTTTGATAAGAAATGTTTAACAGAGGAATTCGATAACAAAGTTTTTTTACCAGTTATGTATTATTTGCAAAAACGATTCCCGTAGTCCCATAATTCATATAACAAAAGAGGATAAGTGATATTTTATCAAATAATTTTGTTTATAATTTGATAAGCGCACCCAATTTCTGCACTATCGAATAAATATTGTATTTTTACAATTATACTTAAGATCATATTGGTATTATTATACAAATAAGATTATTGGAATTTTGTATGAACGTAGCTGTTAGAAGAGTATGTAATTGAATCTGATAAGTAGTGTTTTCTTGCAGTTTTCTGTGCAGCGAGGAACTAATTTCAATGTCATGAGTGCTCGGTAAGTGATTTTTTTATATTTTATCTTATCCTGCAAGCTTTATTTTATTGATTTGTTTACTTGTTTTGAAAAGAACATAAACAGAAGCCTTAATATTTAAAAAAAACTTATAAAATTCGTCGTCGTAAAGTAATTTCAAGTTTTTTTTTTAATATTCTTTATACCAAATTATAGTGTTTTTGAGGCGATTTCATTTGTTTTTTGATTTTAAAAATCGATTAATAAATAACGATGCTACGGCGTCAGCCGTTTTTTGTGCGTCACCCTGTATATTATATATAATTATATTCAATTATATTATATTATATAATTATTCAATATTATTCAATATTACATTCAATTTTTAGATACATGGTGATAGTAGAATACAATAAATATTACAAGAAACTGTAAGTTAGTTGCCTTACTACACTTTTATGAATTTCAGATGTATAAATTAACTAATATAGAAAATAATTGTATGGACATATTTCTATTCCAATCAATTTTATTTGCCATTATATTTTGAAATTCACTAATTTTAAATTATTTATACAAACTTGAAAAAATAAGTTTTAGTCATTAAAATTTCTTATTTTATATCGAATGATATAAATATATTATTGATATGTTTAACCAATATTTCCTCCTTTCACGAGCAGTATCAGCTATAAACTTGAAATACGGACCTGTAATTTTATTATATTTAACAGGCGCCAACCACATTCAGTCGTTTCTTATCAAAAAAATTAGGGCCTATTATTATATAAATTTTATTTAGATGTGTCAATGCTGGTCCTTTCATTATACAACCAAAGTCACTTTGAAAAAATGTAAAAAATTGTAAATATTAATGTCTTTATGAATGTTAGGATCTTTAAAAAAAAACAATTGAAAGTTGCAATAAAATATATGTATTTTTACACATTTTGGCAGATTAAATCATAATCCCCCAAATACGCTGATATGCGATATCGTTCTAATATTAAAAAGGAGATAACTTACCTTAAGGCTAATCTGTTATCAGTCTGTTGTTAGGCAACGTCTTCGCGCAGTTTCCATAACTTTTAATGATATTTTCAAGTTTCTTACGATATTTTTATGGGTTAAAATTTATTCCTCTAGAACTTATTTTATAACTCGTATCTGTAAATTTTCCAGTAAAATCGATTTCTAATCACCAAAACAATTAGATATTGATAGGATAGGATAGGAACATTTTTTTAAATTTTCTCGATAAAAGTCACCCGATTCATATTTTATCTCAAGTTTGAATAAAAAATGTAAACCATTTTTGTTATAACTTCTTGCATAACTTTTCTTATGAAATGTTTACTTCCGAATCCAGTGACACCTATACTTTGTCTAACCATATTTCGAGTGAAATAATCTGATATTTTTTTTTTTGGAAAAAATTATAATCATAAGGTTTTATACATAAACGGAATTTAAAGGAACTACTGTCTTAGTGAAAAGCAATAATTGAGCCTGTAAGTATTTAACTGTCAAAATACGATTGTTGTAAAATATCTGGACATTATTATTAACATATATTAGTTTTTAGGCAAAAGAAAGTCAGTAGAAGAAAAAGGTTAAATTATAGAATTGGTATATTTAAAACGGAATAGAATTTTATGGATGTCAATAAAATTCAAAGTTCTATAAAATAAATATAAAATTAATAAAATGGAAGGGTGTTGTATGATTGATTATTATCGGAACCGAATGCTTAAAATATCATGTCAAATTATTATAATTTGTAATTATGTATCGGTTTTATTTTTCTCCACATCGTTTTAAGTCAACAGTTAACTATTTTTTTGCTTGTAAACAAATAAGCGTAATACAGAATGATCCATTAAAATACGATGACATCTCTGGATTTTTATATTTTACAATTAATTGAAGTATTTTGATTTTGTTGATAGATTAAGCTTAAGAAAAATTCCTACGACTTTTACATTTATTTTTATTTATTTATTTTTATTTTTAGAATATATTAGAATTATTAGAATATCAAAGTATACAGAGAACCTGTCTTTGGTTACTATCCTCCAACCTTCTAAGCTAAAATATTGTATCTCACATAAAAATATATTTGTTATGAATTGTTTTATATTTGCACACATTTAGATAGAAAATAGAAAGATTTCAACGAATTTATTAATGCCAGATTTGATGGATGTATCTTTAATAATATAATAAGGGGAACAATTAAAAAAAAATTAGTATGAAAAATCTTAGATAGCATTTAATTCAAAACTTGTTCTAAAAGTCAAATAATTAGTGATCTTGTCATCTATATTAACTATTGCAACTAAAATATTATGGTGCTGAATATATATTTATGGTATTGTTAGAATACCGTATAAAATATACTGTAATATTATTCTAATATATTCTAGTGTTATTTATCCAATTAAATTTTATAAAAAGTCTCTTAAATAATATTTTAAATTGGAATTTCCTATTTAGATAGGTAACTGTAAAGTAATGTTGAAACAAAATTGTAGTCATTGCATAATTATAACAAATTTGGAAAACTCGTATATATGAATTTATACGGATCTCAGGAGCAAAGCTATATATATACAGGGTCATCATGCAAGAATCTTAGCTTCTAAAATATACATTATGTTTTAGTTTAGCAAAAAATATAGAAACTTCCTTGAATCAAATTTTCACGAAGAATTTAAATTTGTAATAAAAACCTAATGCGCATCGCATTTGAACCTCTTAAGTTTGCTAAGTCTGTTGCTAGTAATAATAGAGATATTCTCAAAAGTGTGACATAAGGCCAATGTATTATGAATATTTGGTTGCTACAAGGCAAGATTTTTCTGTAACTCTTTGCTGTTATTAGTACAGGGCATATCTGCATTATTAATTATGCAATATATGGCAAGGCAGGTATCAATATTTATATTTGTATTGTATTTTGTATGGTATTTGAGAAAATACCAATCCAAGAATTAAATAGTCTCTGTATGTTCTTCATATTATTTCTTCCCGTGTTTTTATTTTATTTTAAGCTATATAAAATGTATATAACATTTTTATATTGCAATATGTCTTCCTCTCCTTAAGATTATACAGTGTGTTTCAAATTGGATGCAATAACATTGGTATCTTGGAAACCGTTAGAGATAGAGACTATATTAAGTAGGGGTAAAGTTGCGTGAACCAAAAATATGCCTCAAAGAATCGAGGTTGACATGATTCGTTTTTTTTTGAGATTTTTGGAGGAGATTTTTGAAAAATTCGAAACTCTAGAAACTTTTTGTAAAATTTCGAGCGTGTTGGAAGAGCTATTAAAATAAAAAGGATACATTTTCTTAGCGACTTTTTATGCTCTATCGAGTGCCTTCAACAGTTTTTTTAAGTAACGTTTCGTCTCTTCAGAGTCATCATGGACTGCATTTTTTCTAATACGGTCCCATTCATATTTTTTCAAATGACATTCATATAATTTCAATTAATTTGTCTTACATGTGTTAATTTGAGGATTTAAAGAACTATAAGTCATCTTGATACCAATATCAATCGTACGTACAATGCTAGAAGAGTGTTTTAGAAGTGCTTTGAAAGTGATTATCCGTTAATTTTAGTAGCTTCATGTTAAAATCAAGCAAAACATTAGAATATGATGGGTCCTACATCTTTCCATTTATTATTAGTTTACCTAGTACCTACATTTGAGTACTATATTGTCTAATAAAAGAAATTTAAACAGTTTAACATCGAGTATGTTACAATAATTGATAATTTAAACAGAAAAAACAGACAAGTAATAACGAACGCCGCTAAGTGCTAAGCGTGGTCGGCTCAACGTTATTAAGCTGGTTCTTCAGATGTAACCTCGTTATGAGCGGCATTAAAGAAAATTGCTGAAATAAACCCAGATGTAACATAAGGAAGGATTTTAAATGACCACATGAAGACCGATTTCAGAAGCGAATTTTATATCTGTCTCGCTAACTATACATTCAAATTTAACTTAGCTAGGATATGCTAGTTTATGAGACGTTTATGATGGTAGTTAATTCTGCAAATGTTAATCGAAGAAAGTATAACTTATTGCTTATGCATCTTGTGCCGTATTTTCCCTTGGGTGTTTTTAATCTGAAATTTAAATAGCTACAATGAATCAAGTTTGTGACAAACTAATGATTGGCTTAGTGCACTGCCTTAATGAAAAACTATTATAATATTTTATTCTTTCAGTTATGTAGTTGTCGTTTCCATGGAAAAGGACAAAAAGAAAATTTAAACTACCTACTCCTTATCTTTATATATACTTTTGCTTTTACTAATCAATAAAAATTATTCTCATTTTATTCAAATGCTCAATAGTGGAAGAAGCACTTGAATTATTAAATTAAGTTAAAATTATTATACATAACAAAAACACAATATAATTATTATACAATTAATAGAGTGTAAAAATTCAAATCCGGAAATGATGATATCTATTATTTGTTTTTAAATGAAATAACTTGTTAAAGAATTCGGATAGAATGTTCTTTCACGAGTCCATTGATTCAGAAGTTGAAGAATCTGTTTCTAATAGTAAAGTAGGTTGAGAATAGTCTAATACATTAATTACTCTTTTGGATATGTCTTCTTTGCAGTTAGCGTCAGACGTTCTATGCAAATCTGAAAATATACAGGGTATTTTATTAAAAAAGTCGATGCCATACCCGGAACAATAATAATAATAATAATAATAATAATAATAATAATAATAATATTGATTTGCAGATTGTAAATCACACATATGATAAATAAAGAAAATATCTAAAGAAATGTATCACTAAATAATGAAATACAATCCGCAAAATAGGGTTAAAAAACAACATGATACAATAAATATACCAACTGAATAAAGTTTCAATCCAAGGAAAAAAATAACTCTTAAATTTAAAACACAAAGAAGATGCTTTCTATATAATTAAATGTAAAATATAATATAAAAAATAAACATAATTCTCTTCTCGTGTTAACTACAATATAAAGGGATATACAGTAACAGCATGCATAAAGTATTTTTGGTTACTTTATGGTAAAACAGTTTAATTATTTAGGTTCAAAATTTAAAAACGCCTCATTTTTAATATATAAGGTATTAACAAAATATTTTTTAAGTCAGGCGGTAATTTAATATAAATCCCAAGTATTATAGATGACGATGTGTTAAATATAGTTCATTTATGCCAGGTTTAAAATATTCACATTGAAGCGAAATTTTATCTTGTTATATAAATATGTAAGGATTGCATGGAAAAATACTAATAAGTGATATTTACATCTTGTAAACATGTTCAACCATCCAGCATCAACAAATTTATGAGAGATACGTTGCTATTTCCCGAATACCATAAATAAACTTCAATCATCATTTTTGGACTTTCTCTATTCGATTTCTATCTATATTATCCATGCATGAGTTGTACAGGATATCAAAGTAATTAAAACGACATTACAAGCGCATCAATAGCATTTTTAAAGAAACGGAAGGCATGCAGTAATCACCAATGAATTAGAAAAATTGTGATTGGTTGAAAACAATTTGATGACTGGTTTGGAATGATTTAATTGAATCTGACCAGTTTCTGATTCCTGCAGAAATAGAGCCAGAAAGTATGTGTCGATACACCGGCCGCGGCGATAGCTAAATCTGTTAGGTGCTGGATGGTAGATTATGACTAACAGAATGGTAAATCGCGGCGCGAGTTCGAATCTCGCCAGAGGAGAAATGGCACCTCTCCCAGGGAATGGTTGTGTGTCTGCGTTTTTTCATGTGTACCCTACGCTCCCTCTACACAAGCCTGAGTTGGACAACACGTCGAGTCCAATAAACACTTTTTGTACGAGTTGCATACAATATTTTTTCTGCGTTCATACAAAAACCAAAAAATGTTTTATTTAGGTGGCGCCAAGTGCCACGTCGATTTCACGTTTATGTTTGTCATGATCACAAAACGCTGTAGTAGAATGACACACGAGTGCAATAAAATTTTTATTGCACTAGTGCAATAAAGAACCAGTTTTTTCACTATAGTTCATATAGGTCAATAAAGTTTTGTTTTTTGCATGAACATAGAAAAAATAAAGTTATGTATCTATTTCCATGCCAACATTTTTCCCGACATTAGAACAAGGCAATTTTATACCATCCCACTATTATATTAATATTTTGTTCTACAAAAAAACGCGACTTACCAAATACCAATCTGCTGATTTGTTAGGATTTAATTTTAAGTTATGTTTTTGGGATAACTATATCAGTTTATTTAATTCTCCATTTAATACAAAATTATTATGCAGCTCGATAACCACAAAAGAAATATAGATTTCAATATCATCCATGTACAAATCAAATGTTACTCGTTCTAAACTGAAGACTATCTTGTAAGTATAAATTCTGAACAATAGTGGACCTAATGTAGAGCCTTGAGGCATCCCACATTCTATGATACCAAAACTAGACTTGTTTTTTAGAGTTTCAACAAATTGAAACCTGTCATTCAAATAATTTGTAAATCAGTTAGTAGCACTAGGCGAGAATCTGTATTGTATGAATGCATGTCAATGGTAATTGCATGAATGCATGGCAATGGCAATTGCATGAATGTATTGCAATAATGCAGGGTGTCTCTCAAGAGTAGTCTAACAGTACAAGTACCGTAACACTGACGTAGTTTTCCACAACCCAAATCACTATAATGCACTCGATGCGCGTTTTGCCAAACGAGTTGGCATCATCTGGAGATGATTAAAACTCCAGTAAAGATAAGTTTTAGTAATCTCCAGATGATGCCAACATAGTTGGCGGAACGCGCGTCGAGTACAGTATAGTGTTTTGGTGTTATATGGATAGTTACATCAGTGTTATCTTCACACCGAAGGTTCCAACCCAGTTCAAGACAAGTACTGTTTATTTTACGATATTGTCTGTTATATTAAGTGAACGCTGTTTCCAAAATTGTATCCTTTTATGAGGCTAAATTGACATCGGGTAAAATATTATAATTTTGAAAATTTAAATGTGTCTGTAAATACATTATTTTCTCTGAGGCTTTTGACTGCACCTGAAGAACTGACTCAGACTCACTGGGCGTTGGCGAAACAATTTACATCATTTATTTTAGATAAAGAAACAACTATTGAAATATTCTAACAATCTGTAAAAACATTAGACGGTAAAAAAATATTAAAAATATCTATCAAATATGGTTTGACGTGTGGGAAACATAATCGTGGCATATTAACATTAATATTGTCCAATCCTGTAACTCCAGAATTGACTTCAAGCAAATTTTTGTAAACTGTATTAACGCCTTCAAATTTAAATAAGGAGTTAAAATTGCACTTATGAGTATAGTAAAATTGTAAACTGTCATTATCAAATTCATATTTTAGATGTGTAAATATGTAAATGATTTGGAAGATATTGCTTTATTTGTATGGAATGAACGAATATTTCAATTATAATTTAGTAATTATTAACCAAATGCTTCGTAATGTTACTAAACATTCACTAAAAGAACGAATAATGTTAACATTGCATTAAGAAAACTAATGTGATACACGTAACCTAGTCATTATTTGTGTAAACGTTATATTTGTTAGTAATAACTAATACTTTATTATCATAAACATCGTCTTATGTAGCACAAGTTCACGAATTTGTTGGTGCAGCTTATTTTAGAGATTAAGAATTGTTGGTATTGGCACATGTAATGGGGTTACTTATTGCAGCCTAGTATTATAAATTAGATCATTCTATTAAAGAATTGTGTGTAAAAACATTGGAACTGTGAATAATAATTTCATAATTTCATAATTTTTATATACCGGGCGTTCCACATAAAAGTCCTCAGCCTCGTATCTCAGCAACGGAAAGATATATTTTGAATTTGAAAAAACAACATACTAACCTCAAAATTAGTGACATTACAATCCCCCCTCTTTTTTACATCACAAAATTTTAAATCCATTATAACTATATGGCCTAATCCATTATAGATGGACGTGATGGTTTTCTAATGAGACATCATACAATTTTGTGCTAAATTTATGAACAAAATTAATAGCCCATCAGAAAACAATCGCTGAATTTACGAACGGTTTTTACTGTTTTGTAATAGAAATGATTCCTTTTGAGAAATGATGGATTTACGAAAGTGAGTTTATGAATGACCCACAATGACTATGTTGGATATATCGCTACACAACTACAATATACAATTATTACATACACACTACACTATTAGTTTGTTATATTATAGTTCACTGAAAGTTTTATTCACTTACTTGCAAAGAAACACACAACACACAGATAGTTCTCCTCACATGGTAACGCTACAAAAATGGCTGAGCTACGGCCACGCCGCAATAAGTTAAATGTACGTGCAAGCGCTCTGCGCGTTTAGCGGTTGCAACAAAATTTTTATTTGTGGAATTTATTTTTGGTTCTAGAATTAATCATTGGATTTATATCATTTTAATACAATTCTTAATATCAATAATTTATTTTCTTTAAATATATATATTTGTTTAAATCTAAACTAGTACTGAGAGTATATTCACTACTAAATATTTTGTAGGCAAGTAATTATTTATTTAATTTTAGAAAAAAATATTAATTTCAAATTAAGAATAAACATTTACAAATACTATATTTTACTAGGGCTTTTAAGCAAGATTTTTTTCTCAGTGTGAGCTGAAAGAGATTCTAACTATAATAACTAAGTTTCAATTTTGCCTACGTTTGCCAGGTTTACTTTAGATTAATATATAGTATTTATTTTTGGGGTTTGTCTAGTTGGAAACAAATTGTTAGATTTATAGCTGGCGTAACGGTTTAAACGTCTTACCGAAATTTCTTTTGAAGATTAAATGTATTAACACTTATTAATCTATATTTACTGGAAACATAGTAATTATACGGAAATTAAAATCAGTTTAGTAAAAATGGAGACAAAATACTACTAGAAATAGAAATGATTTATATGTTTCATATAAAAGACTAAATAATGCAGGAAGATTGCAAGAAGGCTTGCTTATTCGTGATAAATTACTGATGGAAATTAAATTACTTATGTAAGATTAGCAAAACATTTTTTGACTTGGTGACTTCGTATAAACTAGCACCCCTGTTACTTTTAAATTTTTTATCATACGGGAAAAATAAGAAACTGACATACAGGGGAAATTTTTCCTTTCCAAATCTGCAGTGTAATTTCCTGTAATTTTGCATATATATACGGGGGGCGATAAAAGTATATATTTTTTTAATGGAATGCCCTGTATATTTTTAACTAAAATGAAAAAATGATATTTTTTCTGATTTAAAATATACCATACAAGTTCACATTTGGTTTAGCCGTTTTTGCGTTATATAAGTTTAAAATTGCATTGAATTTACATTATCTTGATATACGCTGCCATGATTACTGCCTAGAAATCAACAATTTTTTGAACAGTGGGCCATGAAAACAATAGTAACAAATGTTTCTGAATTGACATTGTCATTTAAATAACTGCTACCTAGTGGAACTAAATTGATTCCTTCTAATAATTTCTTTTTTTACAATAGTGTTTTCTGTGGCGGAAAATGTGGGAATCGGACAATCGGGATATTTTATATATGATATATTTTAAATCAGAAAAAAATATCTTTCATTTTAGCCAAAAATATACAGGGCATTCCATTAAAAAAATATATAGTTTTTATCCCAAAGAAAACATTTTTTATTTTTTCCGTACGATAAAAATTTAAAAGTTACGGAGGGTACTAGTTTATACGAAGTCACCTGGTACAGTGTGCTTGTATAGTTTGAATTTTAATTATTATTTTATTTATTTATTTGTTGTTTTGTCATTGTTCTGTCAATATTTATATGTACCAATTAATATTTTTAGTTATTTATGTTGACTTATTATCTCTTTATATTTCTTGAATGATCCGATACAAATGTAATAACTTTGGTTGAAGGTATATAGATTGCTGAAATTAATTGAATTTCTGCATAACATATATTTAAATATCTATCCTATTCCTAATAAATAAATCACTATACCTAATAAATTTTTATTAGAATGGAATCTAGTAAGTCATCTTGTGAATTGATCATTTTTCTATATTGAAAACTGCAATGCCTAAGTACTTATAGTAGTTCTAATTTTATTTGCGGATTCTTCGAGGACTGTCTGTTACAACTATGAAAGCGAACAATTTGTTGCCGCATAGCTATGAGTGTATCTGTCGGCCAGCTCGGACTGGCGCTCCTTTCCTTTACGAACCTGTTAATCAATAAGTAATCGAAGAGATACGCAAGAGGAGAAAGCAAACTAAATAGAGAGGCACCTGTTAGAGGCGGACGACGGACGGCGATTGCAGCAGTTACATATATTGCCAGGCTATCGCTCTGGTTTATTATATCGTTCAGCGATAGTCGTGTATATGCCTCATGCATATTGCATGACAACATAAAGCTTCGAGTCCGAATTTGACACGCTGATTCCCAGAGCAACTCCTGCATCTTACATAAGCATAACATCGTCTACATTATAGGGGTTTCGAACTGTAATTCATTTTCCACCGGACTCCAGTCAATTATTAAAAAATTGCCGTCCCTTAGTGCATCATTTCTCCGCTATGCGCATTCCCGAAACACTCGTATTTTGCGGGAAAAGAAGTATCCCACCAGGCGCAGCGCCAGGACGAGCCCTTAGGGACCACTTCCGGCTTGTTTTACATCGTTTTGTTCTAACAATCTAGAACATAACTCTTGTATCGAGCCGTATGTAAAGTTTCAGGCGGAGCACTCGATGTTATTGAAAATTGAAATTCGGGTGCTCAATTGACAGACTATAACTCAACGTTAACTGATAAAGATTGCCGCAGTCAGAGTAAGATGGAGAAAGAGAACGATAACTTCCGGAAAATTACGCCAATACTTGAATACCATCAACTTTTTGTGTACTTTCTTCAATATTCGTAACAAATTACTTCTTGAGATCCTCAATGCGAAATGTGCCGAACTGTCAAGTCAGATAATAGATGGATCCACCGATACGCTAGAACTAATTAGTGGACGTGTTGATGAGACAGAGAATTGGATGAAAGTAAGTAATTAATACAGAAGTGGAACTAATATTTATCATATATTGTAAAGTGAAAGCCTTCGTCAGTGACACTGCACTTACAGCAGATACCAGAATTGTACAGTAGGAATAAATAACTTACCTTAGTAAGGTTTATTTTAATATTTTACATGTTAACAAATTCTTTGATAAATACAGACAGCCATAAATTTTATATTGATGGTATTAATAAGTAAGGACAACTATTACAAACAATTAAAACTAACTACTAAAAATAACACATTAGTTACTACTACCTATTTAAATTTTAACATTAAAAAATTTTTACATTTACAGTTTGTTGAGAAAAGTGATTATTTAATGAGATATTAAATAAATAAATATTAGAAACGTGCACGTTGAAATATTTGGGATTTTCTTATTTGACGTTGACTTAAATGTTCATTTACGAACCGTAAACGAAGTCTACAAGATATATAACTTTATTATAAGGACACGCAACGCTTAGGTCCGTTACACATATCCGGTATTTATCCTGCGGTGCCGCTGCGGTGATGGATTTGTAATCTATTATACAGAGAGTTGAATAGAGTGTAACACAACCGAACGTCCGGCGACGCTGCTGCACCGCATGACTATCTTTCATGCAATTTTCACCGTATTTCCGATTATGTGTAGAGGACCTAAACGTTGCGTTTTTCCTCATTTTGTAGGTGCGGTTGAAATAAGTAAGATAAATATTTCTTACTACCATTACCAAAGTTTACAGAATAAATATATGTGAAGTTTGCTATTACTGTCAAGTTTACCTATCGGCCAATACTCGTAATGATATTGATAGGTATGTTTATAAATCTGTAAATCTGTAAATAAACAAAAATCTGTAAATTTATCTTTGTGTTTTGTTATTTTCTTCTTATGGAATTTCCTTGTTTTGCTTTTTTTTCCTGTACCTTGTTGTATTCTGTATCATCTGATGTATATTGTAATCGAAAATTGTAATACATAATTGGGTTGTAACCGATAAATTTTGTTAAATAAATAAATAAATTAACAAATAGATGAAAAAAACGAACGAAAGAATGAATAAACTATTGCAAATGCTGAATAAGAAAATGTACGCCAAAACTTCTGCTTCTACTTTTTTATAACCATACCTGCAATTTCTAAAAGAAATCAATGATACGAAAAATATAATCATTTAAAAAATAGATATTTGTTAAAATCGCTTAGTGGTTGGTTATTTGTGGTTACAAATGCCAAGTGATTTTGTACGAATATTCTACGCATGAGTAAACTATATAGGAATTGTCAATTATAACCGTTTATTCAGTTTTTAAAAGTAATGAAAGAATGGAGGAATATTTAAGGGCCCCCTAGACGTGCAATTATATTGTCCATTTAATTGACAATATTTCATATTGTGCAATAATATTGAACGTTAAGTACTATTATTGATAACATTGCAGAATTATTGCAGAAAGTTTGTGCATGTTTGAAATTAATTGATGCAAAGATTCATAATCTGGCAACTATTGAACGTTTGAGATAGTACATCTGCGACAGTTGCTAAGAATGACACTGTTATAGATAAACGCTCATTTGTAGTAATAGCTTTTCTCAAAACTGTGTCTTTACAATAAGAGGCGTAATCATATCCAACAATTCTACAAATGTTTCATTGACTGTCCTTAAAAAATTTCTGTGATCGTTTGGTTCATTAAATTTTAGTTCGCGCAGTAAGTTCTCATGCGAAAATTTAGACCGTTGCAAAAACCAAGCTTTGAACCAACGTTGTTGCTTTTTTTTCTTACAAGCAAAACAAAATAACAAAAACAAAATAATTGCCAAACATGCAGTATCTTTGGAAGACATTTTTAAAATACACACGCCACACAACAACTTGCCACTGAAATGTACGTGGATAAATAAATATTGTTACTTGTATTGCTATGGCTTCAAATTCAATAAATATTGGGCAATATTATTGCACATCTAGGGGATCCTTTAATTTATTTTTGTAAATATCTATATGTTGAATCATTTGTGCTTCGTTCTTAACATTAAAAGTAATGAAATAGTACTGTTCATATTTAAGGGTTGGTCGTAAATTTAAAAAAAAATAAAAAGTACTTATGTATCAAGAGTCATAAGAGTCATCATATATGAAAATTATATTGTAAAATTGTATCTAAAAAATTTGTTTGGAACAAACTAGAATATTGCAACTACTTCCTTACATACAAATTTGTGAAAGAATTTTGATGAAAAAATAAAGAATATATAAAAATTGCTTTTTATATATACAATTTTTTTATACCTACTCAAATTTCTAAATTTAAAGCAATTTATAGTACAAATATTATTAGCATAACTAAACGCCATTCATGATAAAAATTCTATCGAATTGCGACATCCGTTTGGAAAAAACATTTGTGAGTTTCAATATTTAGAAGCCTTGGATGACGAATTATGACATTACAATGTTGTTATTATTTTTCAAATAAATAAATTGTACGCTGTAGAATAAGTTATATAACGAAAAGTTTTTAACTTAACCTAAATAGATACCTGCATAGAAATATTTAAAAATCGTTATCGTCTATTTTAAGGCTTTTCGAAAAAGTAAATGTGACATGCAATGTAAACTGTTCAAACCAGAATTAATTACTATGAGAGTAGAAAAAGTCTACTCTCTACTTATAAAAACAAAAGCTGAGAGCTGCGACGCCTGGCGTCCGCAATATATTACCGTGATTTTTATTTATTTAGATGTAAATCTGCTTAACTGGGAGCCATTCTTCATAGTGTGACGTGCTGGTTTTTAGATGTGCACATGAATATACTTCTCTAAAAATCAGCAGCAACTATTTCCCATTACTAATATAAGCATGCTATATTTCAATTTTATCAAAGCAACCGGTGTGAGTTTCAACTCCGTTATTCTGAATGACAAAAGACATTGGATTGGGACAAAAATATCCATTTTTTTATTTTTGGTAAAACATTTTTCATTTATCAGTTTCTGTGTAAAAATTTCGGATTAGGTGGAAATTATATCAACTTTAAGCATTTCACCAAAATGTATACAAAAAAAAAAACAATCAATTTGAATAAAACGAGGATGTTTGAAACAAAATTATGACTAAAAAATATTCTAGGCCAAAATAAACCAAAAAAAGTTAACACATTACATAAATTAAACAACCCACAAATCCATACCCAAATACCTACTGTTTGGAAAGAGGGTTACACATTGAAAACCCACCATCCATCAGCGCCAGAGCTAAGGATCAAACCCGGACCAGTGACTAACGATAACTTTATCGTTGCCCAGACGATAAAGTGTGATAAAGACGAAGACAGTGTGACCGAGATTATCAAAACAGGATCTAGCTTAATAACAAAAGAAATTACCAAGAATATAGGAAGTAAGTTCTAAGAAAGAAATTAATGCGTACATAAAGAAAATCTGAGTGTGATAAGAAAAAATTTGATAATGTGAATGATTAAAAGATGTATCTATATCATTAAAAATGACAAGGCTCAAAAACAATAGAGGTCACTGGTGTAACGGCATCTGCGGAAAAGCAGGTCGCTATCCAGTCTGTTAGTTTGACAATAATTGTCAGATGGATAGTAGCCAAAACCTAAAGAGGGCACTACGATGTGTTTCTTACCATTACTAACATAAACTAGTTATTTTGCCACGTTTTAGTTCTTCTTGAATAGTGTAAGTTTTGCACTGAAATAAGGTGCAAAATTACTGATTTTTAAGGTAAAACAAAATATGAAATTTATTAACACAGATTTTTATAAATAAGAATGAAAAATTCTGTTATTAGGTGTCTACTGAAAACGGTTTCAGAATTTGTCTATCTATCCTATGATAAATTACCAGAGATATTTATCACCGAAGTCCATTAACAACCTGATTTTTAATAAACTAATGAAAATAACAAAACCGCTAGAGATTTGTCGACACTTTATTATGAAAATTTACATTCCGTGTTTGATTTATCCGCCAGGAATAAAATATTACGGTAATATTTTCGAAACCATTATAATGCCAAATTAAATTATAATTAAAAACTCATATATTAAGGTATTGTTACAAAATCGCAGACACAGTGCCCTAGTGCGGCGTTGCCAGATATACTTTTTCCCCAGCCCTCGGGAAATTATATCCTGGGGGTGCCAAGAACTCTAGCCCTTCAAATAAGGGAGATATGCCCTCTTGTTCCCATTTCTTGGATGTCACCACCGGTACTTATCAAATACTCCTCGTATAACTTGTCTGTCGATTATTTATTGAACTGCCCTAGTATGTGAATTAATCGTGAGTACCTACTCGATGGAAATTTCTAGGCTGCGGCGTGCCGGCGAAGAAGTCAGTCTTAATCAGACAGTGATCCAGAGCGCAGAAGCCATACTTAAATGAATTAACTGCAATTTTCGAAGTGTTTTCGGCGTGTATTTAATTAGATATTGTAGAAGAAGTGTTGTGTTGTGTTTGAAATGTTAAATAAAGGTTTTTACAGTTGTATAAAAGTCTCACTTATGTTTAGAACCCCGAAAGGAGTAACAGTATCTTAATTTATGGGCCAGGAGCTTTTGCAAACATTTAATAGACATGTTATTGAAATGAAATTGCTAAAATTAATTAAAACCTATTCTTAAAGGGGGTTGGAATCTTTGGTGTGAAGGTAACACTGACGTAATATTTCACATAACACCAAAACACTATACTGCACTCGACGCGCGTTTCGCCAACCAAGTTGGCATCATCTGGAGATAATTAAAACTGCAGTTTTAAGCAACTTGGTTGGCAAAACGCGCGTCGAGTGTACGTGTTTTTGTGTTATGTGGCAAACTACGTCAGTGATATTATTCCATTGATTAATTGAATGAATTCCAATTAAGTCCATTGTAATTTTTAATCTGCATTTGATGTTATAATTGCAGAATTAAACGGGTTTTCTGCACGTGTTCTTAGAAATTTTATTACAGATAGGTTTTAATGTTACTAACAAAATAACTAGAATTTAGTGACGGGCCTATCTTCCATAGTAAGCCAGATATTGCAATAATCGTACTACACTTGCAGTGTGTCAGAAATAGAACCTCCTTCGTTGCTACATGAGTATATTTCATCTAAAAATATTTAAAAATATATACAATAGGTCCTCTATTTAGAATACAGAAGTATTGATGTCTACTTTTACTAGAAAATCATGATAAATTATAGAATATGGTCATATTTTTAATCGAAAGAATATGGCGTCATGTATACTACTGTCATCATCATGCAATATTATACATGATAACTAGTGGTGAGAAATACACCGTAGTGCCCGCTTTGGGTCTTTGCTACTTATCCGTCTGACAAACAAATAGCGATTTGGTTTTCCGCAGATGCCATTTATTGTACGTTGCCCATGGAGTAGTTGTTTTCGGCATCTTCTTCAAATACTTACATAATGTTATATTATAAAAATTTTAATTATCTCCGTATCTACATTGGTTTCTATTACATCTATAAATTTTAACTCGTATAGTTACACTGAGTGTAACTATACTTAGAGTAGCGGTTAGCGAATTAGCAGTTATTTTATTTGAGGATTATAGTTTCTACTCAGCAGACTATAGTTACTACAAGAACAAGATAGATAAAATATCCAATTACATAACAGGATATTACTTATGTTCATAGTTAATGTCTAGTAAAAAACAAAAATGTAAGCAATTAAATAAAATTTCAATTAATACAGGGTATACCAGAAAAGAAAAAGTAAACATTCAACATATGTGCATAGATACATAAACGAAGTGAAATGATTTCACCGATTTTTAACATATAGAAAATAATTCGGGTAGGGAGATTGAACTCTAGTCCCCACCTGGATGAGATCTTTTTTATACACGGCCATTTAAGCCTGCCGTCTAGTACGTTTTTAAACCTGAAGGCGCCGGAAGCAGAAACACATGTCATATATTAGGTCAAAAAACACTGGTATAATTCCAAATTTATCAAAACCTTTGAGATTAGATTATAGTAATTTTAAAATCAGATTTTTTCATTAAATAGAGGGACTTTAGTATTGGTATAAAAGTTGTTCCCGATAAAATTTTTTTTAATGAGGTTGTTTTTTTTGCATACCTATTTTATCATTACATTTATTATATTGAGGTTTGTTTGGTGGTAATCAATAAAACATAAATGCATCCTTTATTTTTCACTTTATTTTCACTTCACTTTATTTTTACATAAGCTGTGCGAAGAAAAAGGTTTCAGGGTTCCTTACGTTAATAATTACTTACACCAGTGGTCGTAGAAAATATAACTTATATTTTCAAAACTACTTATTGTTCATAATGTTATAACAAATTTTGTCGTATACAGGGCGCCCTGTTTCTTGACCCGTTGCATGGGTAACTTTTTTATTAGTAGAGATACAAAAACGCTTAAATGAGCAAATTAGTGCAGTTTCGTATTAGTAATTCTACGGTAAGGCGAAAAATTATATACGGGGGAAGGTTGAAAAGTTATTGACAAAAAACGAAAAATCCAACTTTTCTATTATCCCTCGTAACTCGTTCATTTGAAGAGTTAGAGAAAAATGCTTCACATGTTTTTTGCAGTATTTTTCATGTAAAATGACATGCACTTGCTACTTTTTATATATCTCTTAAAATGGTTGAGAATCACAGTAAAATATATTTTTTTTAAATGTAATGGATAGGTGGCTGTGACATTAACCGAAAGTCCCCTTTTTTCTCTTTCAGATGATATAACATAGTCCATATTTTATCCTTACAAAAGTAATAATAATCGTTGTTTTTAAAGAAAGTTTATTGTCACATCAAGAATGCTATGGATTATGGAACAAAAGAATGTTTTGAGAACAGAAATTATTAATTAATTAATTATATTGAAGTAAATGTTCGAAATGACCACCATCCTGTTGGATACATAGTAAGCAACGTTTCTGGATACTTCTTAAAACATTATTTATTGTATGTCCATGTATGCTTCTAATTGCATCTTGAATCCTGACTTTTAGATCCTCTATATCTAGAGGAGCTGTCACATAAACTTTATCTTTCAATAACCCCCAAAGAAAGAAATCTAAGGGGGTCAAATCAGGTGTTCGCGCTGGCCAGTCGATATCCATTCTATTTCCTATAACATTATCAAACTGTTCATGTAAATATTGTTTTACCTCACGGGAATTATGCGCAGGTGCTCCATCGTGTTGGAAGTATTTAAGATTTCTAAAAATATGAAGTGGTAATTCATTTAAATATTCCTCTGTTAGAGTATTCCTTAGAAAATGAAGGTAATTATTCGCATTCAAATTATCTTCGTAAAAATATGGGCCAATAATTTTGCCACAAAAAATTCCACACCACACATTTATCCCAAATTGACGTTGATTTCTTCTTTCAGAAACAAGATGTGGATTTTCTCGGCACCACATTATGTTATTATAGCGGTTAAAAATACCATTGTTGGTAAATCTACTTTCATCAATGAATAAAATCTTTTTCCAGAAGTCTAGATCCTCTTCGCATTTTGAAATGTACCATCGACAAAATGTCATCCTTCTTTGATTATCAGCTGGATATAAAGTATTGCATTTGGAATAATGATAAGGCTTTAAATTGTTACCTTTTAAAATAGCTCTTACAGTTTCCTTGGAAGTGTTGCAGTGATGTGTAATTTCTGCAGTTGAAGAATCAGTTTTCTCAATGAACGAGCTACGAGGGATAATAGAAAAGTTGGATTTTTCGTTTTTTGTCAATAAATTTTCAACCTTCCCCCGTATATAATTTTTCGCCTTACCGTAGAATTACTAATACGAAACTGCACTAATTTGCTCATTTAAGCGTTTTTGTATCTCTACTAATAAAAAAGTTACCCATGCAACGGGTCAAGAAATAGGGCGCCCTGTATATGAAGCAATAAGTCACAATTAAATAATTCAATTAATTCAGTTACACTAAAGTTGCTGGAAGCAAAATAAGGTATTTTCAATTACAAAGCAACTTAACTGAAAATAGTTGTTTTGCTTCAAGCAACTTTAATGTAAATCAATTAATGAATTAATTGAATTAATTAATTGCAGCTTTTTACTGTTGCAACAATTAATTCAACTGGTTTACTAATTCAGTTACATTAAAGTTGCTGGACGCAAAATAACTATTTTCAATTACAAAGTAATTTAATTGAAAACAGTTGTTTTGCTTCAAGCAACTTTAATGTACTTAATTCAATGAATTAAATGCTTCAATTAATTAGTTATTGCTCTGTGCTTGATTTTGTCAACCACATTCACAGTTGCTTTGTAATTGAAAGCTCTTTTCAATTACAATTTCAAATATAAGTAGCTTTGTCCTTTCAAACACTTTTACCAAATTAATTTATGCTTCAATTACTTTTGCAGAGTGCTTTACCCAGCTCTACCAGATCTCAGATCTACCAGATTTTTCTCAACCTTTCATATTTTGTTACGAAATAGTACAGTTGCCCTTTAAACTTTAAAATATTTATAAGAATTCTATTTTCTAGAACCACCGGTGTAGGTAAGTAATTATTAACGTGGAACCAACAACCCTTTTTCTTCGCACAACTTGTGTAAAAATAAAGTGATACCTAGCATGCATTTATGTTTTATTGATTACATACGACCAAACACAGCTAAATATTCTACAGTCATAGTGATTTGGAAAACCTTGATATTAAAAATATTCGGTTAGTTCGGTTAGTGAGTGGTTTTGCAAAAAAGTATTACACAACCAGAATTCTAAAGCAGGTAGCTTCTTCACTTCGTGCGTGACTTGCTTCTTACAAGTCTCTACGAAATATTGACACTCTGTTCTTTTCTAAAAAAGTTAATTTCTGAGAGATAATAACTGCCGAATTAGAATACGTCTTCCAGTAGGCAACAGCACAGCCTTGCGGGACATGAGAATGCATCCAAGTGAAATAATGGGCAGACAAACGACACTGACACCACTAGACCCGGCTCCCGATGTCGAGCTGCACGTCGCTGAACGACCTCTAAATCTGTCCGCCGCTACACCGAAACATGGGCCCATAATGAGACCCTCCGGCCTTCCCAGCTCGGCCCTCTCATTAACCTTACACATATGTGTGCTCTTGGCTTCGATTTCAACGACCCCACACATGCACGCCACATTGGGCTTCCTTTTTACAAATAATTAATCCGGAGATTATGCATTTATTAGACCGACAAATTTACGTCAAGGGAAATGCGAATATTTATCTTAACAAATTAAGGGTAATCGTCCTTGCATGATTGCTAACATTTAGCTTTATGTTTTTGTTTATAAGTATTTATTTCTGTTTTATTTATACGATATTATTTATTTTTTACAGGAAACGTTTTCATGATAAATGCTCAATAAAATTTTTATATACTTGGTAGTGTTAAGACTTGGGTGTATGTCAAACAAATTGTGTGTCTTTTAGTCTCGTATAGGTAAGAAAAAAAAACGTTCACAGATGGCCCTACGATAATTCACATATTCTGGCAGGAGCTAGTTAGCGGTGATGGCCGTACATTTTCCATAAAAGTACATGTTGAATATACTTAGAATTATTGAAAATTGTCAATGTATTGTCAATGTATTTTAAAATTTCGCGTGTTCAGGTCGAGTTAATGGGCATTTTCACATATGTCGATCTTAAAAACAGTACTTCCACTTAGACACTGAGCAATACCTTCTACCGTTAGATTGTAATTTAGACAATGTGATATTATAATTAAATTACGTATAAAGTTTTCATTGATAATGGTTAATTTGTTTGTGAAGAAGTAGTTGAAACTATTAGCTAGATGTCATCTAAGATTTGAATTTCATGCTCGCTATTTAAACTTAATAATTATGCTCATAGATGGAACACCCTTCGCTTTTTTCGCGAATAGGAATAACTTAATTTTCCAGACAAAATAAAACTAATAGAAATAATATGTGTATACATTATTATACAGTAGCAATGAATTAAAGAATTGAATTATTAAATGTTCAACATATATTCTAAAAAATTTATGGGGTAGGTCAATTAGAATTGTTAATTCTACATATTTTCCATATCAATCTATGACGTATCCTTCTCCCAATATAACGTTATAAACAGTTTTTTATTTTAACGAACAGCTGCTTATATTTTTGTAGATTTTTGTATAAAACGTTCAATTACTAATATCAAGAGCGCAATGCATTTGAAATATATTCAGCTGATAGTTACATGCTACAAAAAGCTACAAACATTGTTTTCAACGATTGCTTCTATTGTATGATTTGCTCTTTGAGTGTATCCCCATTGTTTTAATATTACGTCTGGATACAGGCAGTCCCAAATACACTTCTTACCATTAAAATCTCGGAAACTCAAAGAGATACGAAGAAGATGAAGAGATACTTCATCTTAGATCAAGGCAAAGTTGCGTAATCTAGGGACCTACATAATCCCTTAATAAAATTAAGGCTAACTTGATTAGTTTTTGAAATATTTACAAAACTTTGGAAATTTTGGAAACTCGTTTTCTCTTTTTGCAGCTTTATTTGAGCAGATATTGAAAAAAGAGGAAAAACATATATCCGAATATGATTTATTCTGGGGAAGTATGTTGTTAGGGGTATGGTGAGGAGCGAATTGTAATAGTCTGTATACAGGGTTGCTTATTAGTGTAACCATCATGTTGGAAACCTACATTTTCCCTAATATTTGAAGGCACAACATTTAATTAAGAAAATTGATTACTTTAATTCCTCAAAATTATGGAATTAATTATAAGAAATTGTCCAAATGCTTAATTTTTAAGCAAAGAAACTGAAATATCTAGTAACATCTTATAAGTAGGTACCTAATGCTTACAATATGTGCCGCTTATAACTCTGATTTAACGGTTCTGGTAGAAAAATTGCAAATACCTCTGAACACCATAGTTTACGAAAATTGTAGAGAATTAATGTACTAATTGAAAAATCAAATAATATTATTCAGTGTCCCCTTTAAAAAATGCTCATTGAAATTTACTAAATTGGCATTTATGTAAAAAACACCCTATGTAATATAATCATTATTCGGTGGTTGCAATATTTAAGTATGTTCCTTGGATACGAAATTACAAAATATTTACTTTGATTGACCGTAATTTTCACATAGCGGGTTTATTTGTTAAACCTTGCTCCGTCCAAAATTTTCACATTTTTTTGAACAACTAGGCAACGCCGCATCAAAAATCGAAAATGGACACATCGTTAAAAAGAGAGTTGCCTGTGATTTCAAAAATATTAAAATATTTATAGCAATCCATTAAAAAAAAAATACATTGAAGGTTCTTCTCTCTACTGAGTCACCCTGTATATTTCAAAATATTTTTAAAAGATGCACAATAATACCACACAGCAGCCATTTATATATGGTGTTTAAGATATTTCATTTGTGGATTTTAAAATACTTTTAGAATACTACTTCTGAATATTTGATTGCACGTTGTGAAATGTTTGCCTGATGATAGATGTACACTCGTTGGTGATTCTCTGCGGAAAATCCAAAAGATTGTCTGGATGGGTAATTAACACCTTAGATTTAAAATAACCCAGCAGGGCACTGAAGAGGTCCGCGACATTCAATCCACCTGTTAGAATAAAACTTATCAAAAAAATTCCTGAAATGTCTTTGAGTTTCAAAGGCTTAATATAACGTATCAACAGGATGGTGCGCCACGACATTATTTTAGAGAAGTCGGGAATTTCCTTGATAACTTTTATCCTAACAGATGGATTGGACGTCGAGGACTTCTTAAGTGGCCTACTCGTCCACCGGAGTCCATTAGATTTTTTCTATAGGATTACCTTAAATCTAAGGTGTTCATTACCCAACCAGACAATATTTTGGATTTGCTGCAGAGAATCACCAACGAGTGTGCATCTATCCCCAAGCAAACAATGTTTGATAGATTGAATGGTTTTACTGTCGCAGGAGGTCCAAGGTGATTATTTTGAGCAAAACCTTTCATTATTCTATTAAAATATTGTCTACTGTTGAATTTGACTACTTTCTATTAATTTATAACCTTACTCAGAAACGCCTATAACTTAAGAACGGATGTACCGATTTCAATTTTTCAGGCACTGGTATACAGGGAATTGAAAGATATTTTAAACGATGTGTAACACGTGTCCCACCTTATCATTTAAAAAACTTTATTTAACAGCGCCTGCGGCGTTATCCTTCATTTTCAGAAAATTAATTTATCATAAAATAATAACACATTTTACATAATTCACCCTGTACATCCAATTAGTTCCAAACTTAGCAGGGGGGGGGGGGGCGGACATTAGGCGCGCACTGTATAATCAACTGCCATTACTTTTCAAAGTTCTAATGATCCTTAGAGTTCTGACTTAAAATTAAAGCACACTGTACAATTTATTCTAATTATTTGTAATACCTGCCGTGTATATTTTTTAAACTTTTAATTAGTTTTAAAATGTATACAATCTCAGAGTCAAATCGCATTATTCAGTATTTTAAAATATCGCATGACTGTTATCCCTCAAATTAAAAACCGCCTATAAGTAACTATCAGGAGTGTCACACGGACCTTTAGAAGACGTGGATTAAAAACTGAGTGTCAATGAGGATGAGCTCTCGTGACCGGTTATTGTTGAGACTTTCTCATTGTGTTAGATACGACAGCCTGATCGATCTGCCTGGACTGGTTTGGTTAAGTTGCGAGATAATTTAATACAGACTCATTTAAATCCAACAAAAATGCGGAGGCCAGACTTGTACGTCTTAAATTACAGCACAATTGCATGAGATTGGAGAATACATCTGCATAACTTAGCATCCGATCGACGGACGATATCATTGTCGCGTTTTAATTTTTTGTCGTTTTTTCATGCGAGACAGGAACGGAGTAGCCAATACCCCTTGTTGTCAAGTGGCAGTGTGTTAACCGCAATGTGTTTTTTATTGTTTAATTGTAATGAAGTACATTTTATTTCGCCGTTAAAAATAATATTTTACACTTGTAAATAAGTCACCCATACAACGCCGTAAATAAAACAACTGTACCCGACATAAAATCTTTTATTTCGACACCTGAAATAAAAGCCGAATGCGCGCGCTTTCTCACTTTTGCTATCCACGCGGACCTAGGAAATTTCAAGCGTTAAGAATTTAGTTGCTGAGCCACCTCCCGAGAAATCAGCCGCACTAGGATATCACCGCGAGTCCCCAGATACAGACTGGTAGAACAAGTAAGTAAGAAATATTTTACAAGTCAGTAAAATCAACATAGTGAAATTTTTATAAGGATAAAAATAAATTGGGACTTGTGTATTTTTCGCCGTCTGTCTACTTGATCAAATATTTTCAGAGGCCGTAAATGAGGCATAGTGAAATTCTTATAAGTTTAAAAATAAATTGGGACTTAGACGATTTGTCGGCTGAACCGAATATTCTTCAGAGTCCACAAGAACGTGGGGACTTGTAATTATTTCCGATTTAGTGGTGTACAAGTATAAAATATACAAAGTCCGAGATTTCACTTCTGCGCATGTCCGAGGGTTTCGTAGAACCATATCCAGCTGGCTGCGACTCAGACATTCAGTCTGTGGCCGCATGACATCGAAGCAAGACCTGTCCGTCTACACCGCTGCTACCAGGAACTAGAGAGAAAGTGAGTAAACGATTACAAGTCAATAAATTCGACAGAGTGAAATTTTTCTAAGTATGAAAATAATTTTATACTTAAACGATTTTGTCGACTAAACCGAATATTCTTCAGAGTCCACAAGACCGTGGGGACTTGTAATTATTTCCAATTTAGTAGTGTACCAGCATAAAATATCCAAAGTCCGAAATTTCACTTCTGCGCATGTCCGCGGTTTTCATAGAACCATATACAGTCGCGAACGACTCAGACATTCAGTCTGTGACCACCCTACATGGAAGTAAGACCTGTCCGCCTACACCGCTGCCACCAGGACCTAGAGAAGAGCAAGTTAAAATTTGGCAAAGTCCACAAGCCCGTGTGGACTTGTAAGTTTCACCGATTGTTGGCATACGACTGGAAAATATACCAAGTCAGGTATTGCACTTCTGCGCATGTCCGAGGTCTTCATAGAACCTCTTATACTACTGGCACCGACTCAGACATTCAGTCTGGGACCGCACCGCATACGAGCAAGACTTGTACCTCTACACCGCTGTCTACCAGTATCCAGAGAAGTAAGTAAACTAGTACAAGTCCCCAAAGGCATTGGGACTTGGTATAATATCATCAACTTGTGTGAACGATGCCGAGAATATTACAAGTCGAAATAGGGAGCTACTGCGCAGGTATCAAAAGCTCTCCCACCAGCCATTCCAGTACCTGCTACTAGCTGGTGCCAAAGTGTTGAGTCTTCACCGACCACCCGGAAGCAGCAGATGTGCCCAGGAGTACTAGGACTACTAGGAGGAGGAGGACTAGTAGGGAACTAAGATTAGGAGTAGGTTTTATGGTATTTGGTAAATAAATGTATTAAAGGTTTTATTGGTGTATTATTACTATCTGTTGTGTGAAGTCTAATTTTCCCTATCGACCGACCTGGCGTACCGTATCTTCACTGTAGCTACCTGAGTAGTGGTGTTCCTACACTGTAACCAGGAACTGGTGCCCGAGGCAAAGTAAAAGAGAAACCGAACCTCGGGCACTAACGTGACACTTCCTACCTGTGCAAATCGGGAAGTATCCGTCACATAATATAGACTGTGATTTTTGACCAGTGTTATTTGAGAAGACATACAGGGTATGTAACCAAGTGCTGTACAAACTATTACTTATAGAAAGTTTAGCAGCAATAACAGCAACTAAGGCAATGAGACAACAACATATAACACTAAAAAATCGTAAATCGTATGGCTCATGATTTACATCCTGATGTCGTTTTAGTGAAACTTCATTCCGCCTGCAAGTTTAGTTACTTCGCTGAAGCATTTGAGTCTTCGTTTATAAACTGAGGTATTTACTACTTATAAAAATATACAGATGTTACTTTCATATAAGATCTAGTACTAGTACGTCTTTAATATATTATAACCTTCGAACTAATTATTTTTACCGATAGTTAAAATAACTAGCTTCCTTTTAGTTATCTGCCAGTGATCGATATTACAAAATTTGTATAATAGATTTTGCTCCTACCTTAGAATATTTTATCCGGGATTACAAATATCAAAATTCACACATTTACCGTCCATATTTCACATTTTAAAAAATCATAATTGTCTATGATAGATTATCGATATTAATTAATACACTTCGCATCAAAATTAACGCACCACTAAGAAAAACCGAGAAAGTGAAACTGAATTTCCTGGGGCACCGTCAACCCGATTTCGATGAATTTTTTTTGAATTGTAGCCTACTTCTTCAGCAAGGGCACTATGGTAGTATCTCTTATTCGAATTTCAGTTTTGAGCATACACAGGGTGTTACAATGAAGTAAAGTTTTTTTCATGAACTTTGCAACACCCTGTGGAATGCTGTGATTAAAACGGTCGGTGTGTACTGATGTTAGACTGTAGCCCCATTTTTTTTCGAACTTTTTGGTTCTATTTTGAACCCGTTATCTCTATTATTAAAAGAAATACACAACTAAAATGAAAATGCAGTATTGTAGTAATTTAATAACAAGAAAAAAAATCAACGAAACGGACAAAGAAAATCAATACCGTGTATTCCACCTCTACTTCTAATAACGTCTTGGCATCTCCCAACTAGCAAAATAGAACTTTAAAAGAAGCGAATTATTTTATAATTAGCGAATAGCGTTGTTTAATGAACAGTTTGATTTTATAGAGCAAATAATAGTGATAATTTTGTTCCTGAAGAAATATATTGTGTAAAATAGGTTCATAATAGTCTTTACAATATGTTTTATAGAACAAATAATTTTTATCTCTTTAAAATATTTATAAAAGTATTATAATATGTTATACAGCATTTAAAAAAATTGTATGTAAGGATTATAAACATATTGTGAAAGAGTCGTATACTTGGGCAAATTACTTGTAATTACAACTTTATAAAATAGTTCTATTAACGTATTTTATTAAGGATATATAAATAAACTAATAAAATCATTTTTTAGCCTCGAAATGCGCTTAGTTATAAAATAGTTTTATAGTTGTGTTTAATGTATAAAAAGACTCCCCCTTTTATAAATATGTTATAGAACAAAATTGGGGTTTGAGAAAACAAAATCATTGCATATTCAGCGTAACAAAATTCCAAACGTAAAGTTAATTTTTGAATCCAAAATGCTAGTGCTAAGCACTAAACAGATAAACAATTATTTCTCAGTGGAAGAAATTTAAAAAGTGGACATTTCAAAAGGGCCGTCAAGAAAAAGTACTAACAAATTCTTGAAAGTAAGCCTCAATGTTTAACTGGTGTATCTAATGGTAATTGAGAACCGGACTCCACAGACATTAAGGGGCAATTTCTCCCAACAGTCCCATCACCCAAGATAGTGAGCAGTACAATAATAATGGTAAGGATGCTCAAAAATTGGAATTTATGGACACTTGTTTTGATACGTTGAATGATGAATTTAACCATAGTACAGATGACGAAGAAACCGTACAATTTCTTTCTGAAACTGACAAAAAACTTGAAATTAAAAAGCAGCTTATTATTTGGGCAACATCTTTTAATATAACACATTCGGCATTAAGGGAGCTACATGGCACCAGGTTATTCCAAATTTGGATCCTAAAGATCCCAGAACACTGTTAAAAGCCCCCAAATTGATAATTTTACAAAATAAAAACCATAAACACTACTGACTGCCAAAATGTAATTTACACTAAAATATTTTGTTATGCTTTTATGTAGAATAAAATTGTTGTATTATAATTCTCCATGTTTAAATAAAGATTTGTTGGATCAGGTACTGCCGCCATTATGTAAAATTTAGTAGAAAACTTTTAAATTACATCTAAAACGTGATTTTGCTATTTTTAAAATAATATTTTTTAACAAGATCATTAAATATAATTATAAATTGATAGTATAAATTAAAAAAAGTTAAATTTAAAGAACAAAATAATTTTTTTTTTATAATTTTAAAAGGAAATGTTGCTTAAACTAAAGCGCGTAATTTTTTGTCACAAACATATATATACTTTATCAATAAAATTTGCGGCGCAATAAAATTTTCGTTGTTGAAACACTAAACCGAGATTCAAAATGTGATAATATATTGTATATCTACCATTTACACAAACGAACATCTTTACTGGCTCTCAGTTTTATATAAGTACAGATAATTATAAATCTGCGTTATATGCCAATCTTAAAATTATTTGGTTCTAATATTCTTCACTAAAAAATAAAATGTTTCTTTAAATTGCTATACTATTAGAAGGGATTATAGGGATTTTGTGTAAGACTTTTATAATGTCGATTCAAAACTGTTGTATAAATATCACAAAATACAGTACTATAAAGCATGTTTATAGTTGTTGTATAAAATTGTTTTAAAAGTGTTGTATACACTATTTATAAAGCTTTTACATTACCAAAGTGTTTTATAAAAGTGGGCCCTTTTTGATTCTATAAATATCGTATAAAAGTATTTAACCACGTTATAGGATTTTGACGCTCCTATAAAATTTATTTTATAGCAGTCCATACAACCTTTATAAAATTTATTTTGCTAGTTGGGCTACTACTCATACTTGAAATCAGATGCGTAATCTGGTCTTGGTCAATATTGTTTCATGTTTCTCTCAGAATGTTTTCAACTTCATAAAGCGAGGCGGCGAACGGCTGATGATTTATAAGTTGCCGACCCAAACTGTCCCACAAATGCTCTATAGGATTGAGATCTGGACTACGCGGAGGTCAGTTCAGCGTTTCAATGCCCACATCCTGTAGATATTCCTGAACTATACGAGCTGAACATGCGGCTTTGCATTGTCATGCATTAATAAGAAATTATTGCCAATATTTGGGACAAAAGGGACAACATGGTCGGATAAAATTTCCTCAATACATCGTGCACTGGTCAAGGAAACTCCACGTAAAGGAACTAGCTCTGTCTTGGATATTCCTCCCCAAACCGTTACAGAACCTCCATTAAATGACACCCTCTCCCGAATATTGCATTGAGAATAACGCTCATTTGGCCGTCGGACCACCCTTATGCTTCGATCGGAGCTGTATAAACAAAACCTGGACTCATCAGTGAACAAGACGCGCTCCCAGTCCTCAAGATTCCAATTCACATGCTCTCTAGCGAATTGTAATCGCAATCTACGATGGTTTACGTTTAACTTCGGTCCTGTAGCTGGAATTCTAAAACTTAAATTCTGTTCTGCAAGACGTCTTCTTACAGTGGATACACTTGTATGGACATTATGAGTGGTACAAACTTGTACTTGCAGACTACCACTACTACTACTCATTTTAGTGGTGTATCTCCTTTAATAATAGAGATACGGGGTTCAAAAGAGAACGAAAAGGTTCGAAAAAAATGGGGCTACAGTCTACCATCAGTACACACCGACCGTTTCAATCACAGCATGCCACAGGGTGTTGCAAAGTTCATGAAAAAAACTTTACTTCATTGGAACACCCTGTGTATGCTCAAAACTGAAATTCGAATAAGAGATACTACCATAGTGCCCTTGCTGAAGAAGTAGGCTACAATTTAAAAAAAATCATCGAAATCGGGTTAACGGTGCGCCAGGAAATTTAGTTTGACTTTTTCGGTTTTTCTAACTGGTGCGTTAATTTTGATGCGAAGTGTATAATATAGAAATTGCCACTTCTGCATTATTTATTATTTTTTAACCCATATTTGATGGAGCTATAATATTAGCGACATGTTTTTTAAATAGGACGTTTCGAACTTCCTCTTTGATACGATCTTTCAATCCTTCGAAAGTGTGTGGTCTGTTCACATATACTTTGGCCATAGATAACCCCACAAAAAATCTAGTGGAGTTAAGTCAGGGGAACGTGATGGCCATTCAAGCGGCTGTCTTCTGCCTAACTATCGATTTGGCAAAACTTTATTAAGGTAATTTCTTACATCGAGGCGAAAATGTGGAGGTGCACTCATCTTGTTGGAAACAGACATCACCAGCAGGCATATTGTGCTTATTAGGGTTAGGAAAAATTTATTCCAGAACTGGAATTAGCTCAAAATGCAAAAATCCAAATAAATGTCTCCTGTTAAATTTCCCTCAAAGAAATATAGGGTCCCAGTATACGATTTCCTACTATTCCATCCCAAACATTCACTTTTGCGGCAGCTATGTATGTTTTTCTTGCATCCAATGTAGATTTTCTGGGCTCCAAAACTTAGTACTTTGCCTATTCATATGGTTCATTGTCCAGTTGATCATCAACTCTTCGTCAGTAGAAATTTATTTGATAAAAAATGGTCAGATTGACATTTTTAATTAAAAAATTCTTTCATGCACTGATCACTGTATTACTATTAATTTTCCACTGGTAATTGAATATACATTTATTTAGAATTACAAATGATTTGTTTTATGTAGTGGCAACTAAATGTTAAATAATTTTCACGATTTGAACGAATGTTGCACATTTATAATTAGCCAATGGCTGGCATTGACTTGCAAACTATTCACTTTAGGATATAATATGTCATTAAATAAACACTTTATTTGCTCTAGAAATTCTGATACGTTCACCGGAATATCAGTAATTTATTTAATCTAGTTAAAGTACATAAATATTATTGTTTAGTACTTTGTAAAATAATTTTTTAAATGAAAAACAGTGTAATTCGAAATACCTCTTTATATAGATAAAGATTGACTGATGTAGTAGATAATTTTTTCTTGCTATATTAAACAGTGATAAATTAATTTAGCATTTACCAAGAAATAAAATTATGGGATTAAACAGCTTCATACAATAATTATTAAATATACTCTGAAAAAAGGATTTAATTGAGATAAATAAAAAATAATAATAATAATTGTGTTGAATAATAAATGTATTTCATAAAAATAAATATTTGGTTCCAGAATGGATCGTTGGATTTAAACTATTTTAATAGAATTATTAATATGAAATATTTATTTTCGACAGTCAAATACAGGGTGATTGATTAAGGCCGGCCACCGGCTGTATATGGGAAACTATTGGTTCTACAGGTTCGGGAAAAAAATTTTCATAAGAAAAGTAGCCATGAAAATTTCATTAAAAATATTTTTATCTTCCGTAAATCTCCGCAAGAGGGCGTAACTGATCATGAAATTTTTAAAATTGAATTTTAATGAAAAAATGCCTTATTAACCCGGATATATTTTGTATCAGTTTTAATCGTTAGTCCATTTCCTAAAACTTGTTCAGTGATATTTTTCATTTCCTCGATAAATAAATGGGTGGGAGCAGTTTTTGTTTTTAATTTGAAAAAATGCTGTATTTTCGGATCGCTTTAACGGATTTTCTTGCAATTGGGTTTTTTTAAAAGAGAATACCTTGCAGATTTAATAAATGTTTTAGTGATTGCAAAAAGTTGGTTAATAAAGTTACAAAATGGCGATATGTTGAAACCTAACCTATTTTTTAATTTTTCTTAGAAATTTTAAATGGAACGATATACTTTCTTCCACGTCATTATGACCAACATTTAGTTAAAATAACACTGGTCAAAACCGCATCTCGATATCTCAAACCGTTTAGGAAATATTTAGATTTTCGTATTTTACCCAAAGAAGGAGAATACATTTTCGTTTACCTTCGTATCATTTCGAAACAAAACGTATATTTATTTGCTGTTTTAGTAATTTGATATTATTTTACAAAAACCGGCCTCCCTTCACACTTTATCCAGGCTTAGGACTGGTCCAAATAGTACATGAAATAATAATTGTAACGTGTTTAAAGTCCAATGAGCCAAACAGCAATAACACAAAACTAAACGAAAAGCAATAAGGTATAACAATAACTACAACAAATGTGCCAGCGTTTATGAGGACAAAAAAGCAAAAATTAAAGATGTTCAAAATGTTTACCATCATTGTCGATGCACAAATTAAGTCTTTCTCTCGTAGATTGTACCGTTGCTTCAATTTCAGCCACCTGATAAATTTCTTATAGCCACACGAATTCTTTGTTTCATATCTTCTGGTGTTGTGGGTCGATTTTTGAAAACCACGTCTTTTATTCTGCCCTATAGATAAAAATCTAAACAAGTGAGGTCTGGGGACCTTGAAGGCCACGGAAAAAGACTTCCCCTGCCAATCCATTTATCTGGAAACGCATCGTCAAGATAATTTCGGACGTTCTGGGCAAAATGAGCTGGACATCCATTATGTTGGTACCACATGTTCATCCTCTCAGCAATGGGCACCTCTTCTAATAAAAGCAACAAATCGGTGTTCAGAAACTCTAGGTACCTTTCCCCGTTAAGATGTCCATCGAAAAAAAATGGCCCAATAATTCGTCTGTTTAAAATACCGCACCACACATTTACACTGCATCTGTTCTGGTGATCGACCTCTCTTAACCAATGAGGGTTAGTTGCCGACCAATAATGCATGTTGTACAAATTTACTTTCCCGTTGCTACTAAAAGTTGCTTCGTCGGTCCATAAAATTTTTGACAGAAACGTAGCATCTTCGGTGAGGAAACCTTTAAGCCAATGATAAAAATCCAATCTACGATCAAAATCTTGTTCGTTTAATGCTTGATGTAGCACAATATGGTAAGGGTGCATTTTATGTTTTTTTTAAGATTTTATAGACACAATAAAATGTTAGTCTTAAATCCCTTGAAATGTCTCTAATACTTAAATGTGGATCTGGATAGATGTAAGCCAAAACATTTTAATGTTTACTTCAGATTCAGTAATAGTTTTGTAAGCAACAATTTATTCATTGCTTGCATGTGCTAAAGGTTGAGAGTTCGATATCCGTCGGAGCAATACTTTTTAATTTTAATAATCGTAATTCTTCTTCAGCCTTAATAAAGTGTGAAAGGTTTATGTAAAATATCAAATTACTAAAACAGCAAATAAATATACGTTTTGTTTGTAAATGATACGGGGGTAAACGAAAATGTATTCTCCTTCTTTGGGTGCAATACGAAAATCTAAATATTTCCTAAATGGTTTGAGATATCGAGATGCGGTTTTAACCATTGTTATTTTAACTAAATGTTGGTCATAATGACTTGGAAAAAAGTATATCGTTCCATTTAAAATTTCCAAGAAAAATTAAAAAATAGGTTAGGTTTCAACATATCGCCATTTTGTAACTTTATTAACCAACTTTTTGTAATCACTAAAACATTTATTAAATCTGTAAGGTATTCTCTTTTAGAAAAATCCAATTGCAAGAAAATCCGTTAAAGCGATCCGAAAATACAGCATTTTTTCAAATTAAAAACAAAAACTGCTCCCACCCATTTATTTATCGAGGAAATGAAAAATATCACTGAACAAGTTTTAGGAAATGGACTAACGATTAAAACTGATAAAAAATATAACCAGGTTAATAGGGTATTTTTTCATTTAAAGTCAATTTTAAAATTTTCATGATCAGTTACGCCCTCTTGCGGAGATTTACGGAAGATAAAAATATTTTTAATGTAATTTTCATGGCCACTTTTCTTATGAAAATTTTTTTCCCGAACCTGTAGGACTAATAGTTTCCCATATACAGCCGGTGGCCGGCCTTAATCAATCACCCTGTATATTGTTTAAATTTATAAAGAGCATTAAAAGTATATCTTCTACTAAATATTTTATAGGTAAATAATTATAATTATTTAATTTTAGAGAATAAATATTTTAAAAATAGTCGGAACAAACTATAAAGTTTCTACAATTATACCAACTATTGGTATATTCTCTTTACAAAGAAATTTTGAAAAATAATTATTTATCTATAATAAACATAATATGCAAAAATAAATAATTAATAATTTCAAACAACTATGACTTATTAGCAGTTTTCAGCAAGATTTTTCCCTCAGTGTATATATCAATGACTTGTAGATATTAAATTCTCTATATAATAATTTTATTTGCGGTGTGTAAAATGATTGATATATTAGGACTATTATTATCTTTAACAAAAACTCTAGGGGCCAAAACCAGAACATGGTTATAATATGGTTTTATTAAGTATATTTCTAATTCAACCTACTTAACTGTGGATTTCCAAATAAAAATCTGCATAACCTACACCAAGATCAAGATAAAACTTAGATTTATTACCTTACCACAATTTTTATATAAATTGTTGTGTTGACTTTACGAGCGACAAAGCTGCTATCGAAAAGTTAGTTCTAATTAGGTTGTACAGAAATAGGAATCAGGTGAAAAATGTGAATTTACTCTTTAATAACTGTATATATAAACAGTTTGCAAATATCACAAAACGCAATAAAATACTTGAAATAAATTCGATGTTATATCTAAATCATAATATCTGTAACTTATTTGTGGTGTATTTTGACGATTCATAGTTTGTTTCTTTTGGGATTATTATAGCTTTTTGTTATTTTACAGGTGGTGTAATCGCAAAAGAAACAAACTATGAATCATCTAAATCATGTACTTACCTGCGGATTGGTCAAAAATACATTTTTTAGATAATCATGAATCAGATGGTCACAAAACTGGAGGTGGTGAATTTATGGCTCAAATTTGAAATTCCTCTTTGCAACCAGAGTAATAAAAAATCACACTTAATCACATAATGTGACAATAATTGCACACTCGGCATATAGTTCTTATCAAGAATGTTGCCATCTACGTCATCAACGTAATTATTTCATATCGGCAACGTACGTATATGGATACGTCTCAGTCATGTTGGAAACATAGAATAAACGTTTTGTATTTAATTCTGAGTATACACAACGCACTAGCCATACTGTCGATACTTGTTACATGTCAATATTTCAAAAACAGTTGAAGATAGGTATAGGACATCCCACATGAAATGTGTTTAGAATTTCACATAGAATCCAAAAATGCAATAATTTATAAGGTGTCCCCCCATTTAAAATAACGAAGGTAATGTCGACTTCCGGTATAACAGCAAGTGGTAGAAACTGCAAAATATTTTCAACAAGTGCAAGCACAACATGGCCCACTTTGACTTCACCTCAAAATTCAAATTAATAGCTTAATTGGTTCTCCAAATACTTCTAATGGACCGTCACCGTGGGACACCCGGTATAAGGGGGATGGATGCATTAATATCGAGAAAAAATTCTAGTAAGAATTCCTTGCATAAAAATAAGAAAACAAGCAAACATGTGCTTGGAAACACTTTGTTTTCGAGATATAGAGTGTTACAGTTTTCCTTAAAAAATCGGTGTTCCATTAATAACAGAAAACCCCTTTTTCCGATTTCAATGAAATCACCAAATTTATTTGAAATAATAAAACACATAAATACACCACACAAATGGACAACTTCTGTAAGCCTCTACTTATGTAGAGGAACGGTATACACATGAAATAACCCAGACACAGAACCATTTCCTGGGAGAAGTGCCATTTCTCCCCTGGCGAGATTCGAACTCACGCCGCAATATACCATTCTATTGGTCACAAGCTACCACCCAGCACCTAACAGACTGATTTACCGCCCCAACACATGTTTGATGTAATTAGATTTTACTTTTACTATTTACCCTGTTGCTATCTCCGAGGGCAACCCACTTAATATCGCTACCAAAAAAATATGGGACAACACTGCCTTCTAGTATGTTTGATATTTGGTTATGCAAGTTAAAATTTAATATTTTCGTCTTAAATTTTTTTTCATATTTTAATCCTACTTTTGATACTACAATGTTCATGAATCGCCCTGTATACTCCAAACTGGCAGCTCGCCATTTCATCCAAACTCTCCACAAAAAGAGCACAGGTCTAACATTGAATATACTCTGAATGGCCATTTTAAATTTTTATGTTTTATTTTTTGTTGACATTTTTAACTTCGTGTTTTATGTTCTTAATAATTGATTTTGATTCATCTTCGTATTGACAGGTATTACCCACTGTTGTTTGAATATTCACACACTGAAACCACTCATTATAATCACAAGGATTACACCAAGTCTGTGATTTGCGTGGGAGAGGCCGGCAACTTATTATTCTTTGTGCCATATTAGCCCGTAGAAATGACTAGACTAGTAAACTTTAACCACCATTTAGTGCAGAAATAAGGGAAACCTGGAAAAGCTCACTACTTAAGGAGCCAGTCAAAGACACACCCATTTTAATCTCTGACATTATCACCTGGTAGGATTTACCATCCATAGCTCCCCACAGAGCTGAGCTGAACCCATTTCCCAGAGAATTATATGCAGAAGTCAACAACTTAGTTAAGAATTGCAGGTCCATCTAAAATCAAATCTGGTACCTCTGCACCTATGGAAATTTATGTCTTTGTAAACATTTTTTTAAATATCTGTTTTTACATATTTATACATAGGATGTTATATTTATACATTACAAATATCTTTTATCAGACTATAGGGGGGCCTATGCTAATAAAAAACCATTTGCCATCCGTGCCAATCATATACCTACATGAAAGCTGCTGTACCCGTTTTATTCTACTATCGATCTTGTTGCTAGTTGTCTTTAAAGACAACTAACCATCAGCACTGAAAATAATTTCATCATTGAAAGAAAAGATTACCATCAGCAATCTATTACTTAAATTTTTTCTATGTAGAAATAATTTTTTTAATAGTTTTTACATGAATTTCATTGAATCGATTATCCATTTTGCAATGTTTGAGATTATTCAAACTTATTCTACCTGCTATTACCTCCTAGAGGAAACATATTGATAGTTTTTAAAAGGTGTTTTTAGAAATGGTAAATAGTTTCATTAAGTAAAGAAAAATATCATAATTATACTAAAGCCTGAAAACATTCTAGTAATTCTGATATATTGGTTGATTTGTTTTAATGTCTATTACTAGAACTGCACGTAAGTAACATCCGAGAAACTAATATGTAATGCATCAGCATTAATATTACAGAGTGGAAATATAATTAAAGCAAAATAACATATACATTCTGCATGAGTTTGAAAACCTCATAAAGAGGAATGCCCATTCCCTGTCTTTTTTGCGAAGTCGTTCCGTGAAAGAATAACAACAACAGCAGCCGAAGCGAGAGGAATAGAGCGTATTCCATTGCAGAAATGAACATTCGCGTTTGATGTGAAAGGTCGTACATTAATTCATAATGAACGAGTAGTCTCCTAGCTCGCCACTTATATTTCCTTAATCCCTGAGAGCACACAAGCGGGCCAGCAGCGGCCGCAATGGCCGGCATAGCATGATGAAAACCTAATGGTTATATCTCTTTATGCCAAGATCAAAGGGCGAACGGTGCTTGGTGTAGTTTGTCCTTTTTTCACGGAGTCATCATGTCTACGGACAGTGTATTGCGATGTTATATTGGTTTGTGTGGGACCCAAGTCTAATTAGTGCGCGAGTGAGCGCTCTTGTTGGTGCAAGTCACCGTGACGGTGCGCTGCGAGACGGACGCGTTACCGGATAATCGCGATGAGCTTCCGTAATTGCCCCCGCATTTAAAAACGGAGGAGATGCCACTAATCTAAACCACTTACAAAGAACTCCTGGCATCGCTAATCCTTTCCGCAAACGACACAATTGCACGTCACGTCTTCATGTCCTACTGCAGTTTGAGGTAGAAGGAAGAGTTAAGCCTTATTTGCAATATACAGGGTACTTTATACTTGTAACCCTATCACAATGTACATGTTACAGGTTTATTTATTTACCATATTTGCGAAAATTCTTGTAATATAAACAGCACGCAATTCTTACGCAATCCATGAAACTAAAACAAATAGTTTAGGATTAGCTAATTTAATTTTTTTGATAATTCAGGGTGTCCACCTAGTGCGCGGAAGTCCAATGTCTAGGTTAATGAAGGAGATAACTTAATTTGTTTTTCCACAATATATGATGTATCCAGTGCTGCTACTAATTTTCCTGACACTAATATTTGGATTTTCTACAACAGACGTCATAATATTGCACTGAGTTTCCTCGATGCTTTTTCATATTTCCTGGCACTTTTCTCATAATTTGTTAAAGAAGCTTTGCAAGCTTTGAAAGCAGTCAGTGCAAGACAATCTTTGTAAATCTAAATGATTTGATGATTGTAAATATGAGTTGATAGCAAACAATTGATATGAGCTTAAAGCGTAAACCATATTTACCAACTCTTCCTTTGAGTAATTCATTAATAGTTTCTGTAGTTTTGTACGTGAATATTTGTTGTAGCGGAAATGACATATAAGTTACCTGTAACAGATACAGGTAACTGTATATAGTGATTACATGTAAAACTATTACAATTAGTCGGACGTCCTAACAGGCGCATACTACGTTTTTTCGACCACACGTGGACAAATCTGATGTTTTCCATAAAAATGCGTTTTTTGCAAAAACTACACAACTTAGGTATAAGGAAAACTATTGAAAAATCGTAGGGTTTGTAGAAGGAAGGTGGAAGGTCTGCATTTTATGGTTTAATAAAATTCAGGGTGTTCCATTTGAAATGGTGAATATTTTTGAAATTTTCGATTATCACGTTTGACACGATTTTTTTGCTCTCTGTATATTGCAGTTCAACTTTTGATACATCTTTCAAAAGAGCCATTCTCACTTTACAATATTCCATAAAAGATTGTTTTCACACAACCGAAATATTTCAGGTACAAAAATTGACGAAATTTAAGAAAAAAATTTCCAAGTCAGATATCTCGAAAACTATAAATGTTTTGATAGGGGTATTTTACACCAACTGCCCTTAATTTATGACATAGAATTCGATAACATAATAAAAATATATAGATATATTGCTATTTGAAATAACAAAGTTAGTGCCTAGACTGAAAAAACTGAACACCCTGTATATCCAAACATATTGTTACTTTATAGACCCCGAGAAATTAGACAACGCTGTCGAAAATTTTTCAAGTTATCTCCTTTACTAACCCAGATATTAGATTTTCACACACTGGACACCCTGTGTATACGGGCTGTCCTAAATAGCGTGTAACAGTATTGCTACCTCAGACAATATTTTACATGTCTAAATTATACTCACAACACAACAAGTACAGTATACTATTATTCCACTATTTTTTGTGGTAAACAACTCAGTCACATGCACAACACAGCCTAAGAAATGTGGACAATTTATCAGTTTTTCATAGATTAAATGACCCCACGCTTAAGTAAAATAAAGAAGTTACGTCTATTTTGGATTGTAATTTTTTTTTTTGTATTATTGTTAGATCACCAAAATTTGTCGAACGCACAAACGTCTTCAGGAACATTTATAATTTATTAAAATATCAGCCTCAGAGATAAGAATAATTAAAGGCAAGCCGTGGTAGCAATTTAGCGTTCATATTATTGATAAGAACGCCAAGCAAGGTCGCCCGTAGTTAATACTTGATGAGTCACAGTCATTATGCAGGGAAGACTCTCGACGCCTGCCCGCATCTTCTAGTGATCTGTACGTCGGTGAATTCACAGAAGCTATGCAAACTTAGGGGAGGGTTGTGTAGAAGACGTACCATCACTTGGAAGGATGTACAGCAAAAGATATAAGCAAGGATCCCAGGTTGGGGATTACTCATCTGCGGCGTCGGTGATTAGCCTTAGTTGCAGAAATAGGCCGACGGTCTGGAACAAAAATATCGTATGTCCAAAATGAGCATTTTTCAGTACAGGCTTTCAAAGTTTTGCATCCACCTAATTACTGTTTGATAATTTTACTTTTGAATATTCGACATACGATTAATTCGCAGATTAGAAGTTGCAGCAGAACTATGTTATAATGGACTTAAGATTGTTTTGTACAGAGAAAAGTACCGGGATATCAAAAATTATCTTGGTCAAGGGTGGTTGTGGAATGTAAAACGTGTGTCTTATTTTATTTCAGCACAATGACTTGACAGATTCTTACGCAACAAAACATATTCAAAAATTGAAAGTAAGGCACACGTTTTACATTCCACAACCACCCTTGACCAAGATAATTTTTGATATCCCGGTATCTTGGGACGTGAAAAACCAAGTTAAACTTGCATAATAATTTTTAGATTTTTAAATTTGTTTTATATTCGACTAAGCTACTAAAGTTATGTGTACGTATTAATGTTGAAGAATGGACTTACGATACTTTTGGCCATCACTGGCGTAGTTTTCTACATAACACTAAAACACTATACTACACTCGACGCGCGTTTCGCCAACCAAGTTGGCATAATCTGGAGATGATTAAAACTAAACCTATCCTAACATTGTGTCCTATTTATACCTAAACTATTTCTACGGTTCAGTGAACCGTCGCGACCGCTCAGTGAACCATCACCACTGATCAGTTAACCTCCGCGACGTCAGTGACCCGTGACTTATTAACAAATAAAGCGGGCTGTATGGGATTGGCCCTCTGTCACCATTCATACTATTTTTACATTTAGCAATTTCCAAACTCTCAAAAGCAGAATTTGTTACATTCCTAATTAGTCTCAAATTGCTACTATCTATTTTATGGTTGTTCTCAAACGCATGATGGGCGCGGTACTAGACTTATCTGTTCTACCATATTTGAGATGAGCCATATGTTCCTTGAATCTAGTTTGAATTGACCTTCTAGTTTGTCAACATAATTTTGATTACATTCTTTACAGCTAATTTCGTAAATCCTCGACTTTTCCTTAGTTTCTATTTAGTCTTTTGGAGTGTCTAAAAGTTAATACAACAATTTTTAGACAATCCAATACACATCAAATTCGAAAATTTGATAACTTTTTCCTCGAAAACGGTTAAGATTAAGGTCACATCATATTTGTTGGCTTTGTTTATTTGATGTATTCTGCCGCATATTGCAATAATAACAGTCACACTTCTAACACATTCAAATCTTATAGAATAACCAAAAATCAATGTGCAGCCTCATGAGTTGCTTTAAAATTTGTGTTTATATAGAAGGCAAAATCAAAAGTAGATTTCGTAGCGTTCACGGTTGACGTCGACTGTTAATGAATTCACGAGTAGCAGCCTAAGAACACAAGAAAATTTACAATAGTCCGATAGGCCACTGAAAGTTGGAGATTATCCGATGGCATCGCGTACATGGACCTGGCGCTTTGCGGTGACTTTGTAACTCCTCGGCCATTTCAATCGGGAGCATGTTCTCCAAGAATGATTGTATCTTTAAGTATTTATTCGGTAGTTGCATTGCCGGACTGTATCTCTATCAGAGCTGCGAGCTACGCGCTATCTCTATTACCAGCCCACTTGATTATTTTACATTTACACGCATTTCTCTCCAGCACTGGTTTCGCTGGCGTGTTCTTGTTGTCTGCTGTGGTTGTTTTGTCTTTACTTCGATGGAATAATTATAGCCATTACTTCTGAACAAAAGTAGATTAGATCACCGATAATAATTGGCTACCGTAATATATTCTGGCGGATTAGCATGGATTCATTAATGAACCGCCAGGAAAGTTTGCTTACATAAGGAGATGGAATTACCCGGTTTGCATGTAAACTTAGGTTTTAATTAAAATTGGACCATTTAGTTTTAATGCAACTTATTAAAATAATTGCATTATGTGATATTATTTCTTTACAGCATTTTCTAAATACTCTTAATTATTTAGGTACTAATTATTCGATGTATAATTTTAAGAAAAATTAAAAATTAAACCAGTAAATTGATATACAAAGAAAATAAGGCGGTAGGTTTTATAATAGTGTAATTATTCATTAATATAATTTTACCCTTTCATAGTGCATTGTGTATAGTCTGTCCCTAAAGTATCCCCCCCAACATAACTTTTGAACGAGCCGGGTAAATGGTATAAAAATACTACTTTACTGATAGATGGTGACAGAATCGCTGTCGACACATTATTTAGGCCGTGTCAAACATCCTTTGGAAGGTATTTCAATTCTCGTCACACCAGTTGTTGAAAAATTAAAATTGAGTCATCCGCTTTCGAGTTACCAGCGAAGTTGTTTCTATTGTAAACATAAGTTAAGTTAGGTTAGATTGGGTTAGTTAGGTTAGGTTATGTTAGGTTACATTAGATTCAAAAGTGAGTAGGCCGAAAACCAGACCCTCTACCACGACCATGTGGTCTATTGTGGCTCACATCTACTTATATTTCACCTAACAGGTCCAACCTCTTAATGAAGCTGGTCACCTTATTGGCTGAGAACTAATTCAGATCTTCTGGCAGAAGTTGTCCTTTACCAAATAATGAGTATCTGATCCTTTCCCCAGCGGGGCAGGTGCATAATATGTGTTCTGCCGTTTAATCATCTTCTAAGCACAAGCAGCACTTAGCATCTTCTGCTAGGCCGAATTTGTACAGATGATATTTTAAACGGCAGCGACCAGTATATAGGCTTAATTAAAGTTCGTAGGTGCAACCTGCTTAACTCTACAAGTTTTTTAGTTCTTGTTTTTGAAGGGTTTATTATGAACGCCTTCGAATGAACTAATCTTTGTAGTTCTTGCCAGTACTGGAGGATTTGCCCCTCAGTCCAGGTCAAGAGCGTTGCTTTGGCAGTACTCGAAGATATGCCAAACACCGTTTCTGGTCCGACAAATTCAGAAGCAACACCCTCCCTGGCTAGAGAGTCAGCTGCTTCATTCCCTTCATGGCCAGAATGGCCTGGGACCCAGCACCAGAGTTACTCTATTTTTCCTGCTCAAATGAGCGAGCGCTTGCTGACCACTCCATACTGTTTTTGAGTTACGACGGTAGCAACCAAGAGGTTTAAGAGCTGCTTTGGCTGTCTGAGAAGATTTTTATCGATTTGCGTGTAAGTTGCTTTTATTCCAGCCTTTGTTTACACAATTCGATGGCATAGATTTCTGCCTGAAATATAGTTGCATAACTACACCAAGGGATGAGAATAAACATAAGTACAATTGAATGTTTTATTTACAAACAGTCATCGAGAAGTCCCCTGTTTGACATTTAAGTTATTTTGCGGCAGTTTTTGAGTTTATTTAGTACTTAGTTGTTTATCGTGTTTGCTTAGTTATTGTTCTATCGTTTATTTGTTATCGTTTATTTCTTATCGCTTATTTCTTACTAGTTATTGATTATTGTATTTATTTGTTTATTTATTTGTTATAAACAAAAGTACTGACAGTCACTCTGGCGCCATCTATCAGTTGTCAAAATTCCATTTTTTTGTAGAAAGTAGTACTTTTTACCCATTCATCCTACATTTTGTTTAAAGCCGATATGTCAACTCGTTTAAAAGTTATAGTGGGGTGGGGATTACTTTAAGGGCGACTTTATAATAAGAATAAGAATATTGTATAATATACTGTATTCACGTTAATTATGTAAATTTATACTTTTATGTTGTACGTTGCCATTTAAAAAATCCAAGATGGTGTCATATCTGTCAAAAATGACATCTGGGAAAACTTTTGAAGTCATATTTGAATCATTGGGAAATTTCAGTTTGGAAACAGTTTTTGATTTTTCAAAATAGCAAATAGAAAAGTTGTGAAATTAGTGAGCCGGTTAAAAAAATTTCACTGTACATACATTATGTTGCTGTTTTACGATTGGTTGTTTGTGGGATTTGGTTACATGAGACATACATTTAGACTTCAAGTTTCTTTAATTAAGAGCTTGGAATGCTTTTGTTTTTAATTTAGGAGGTAAACATTTCATATAAAAGAGGAACCGCTACTTGTGTTTATTAAAAGCATTATGAATTATGTTTCCCGCATTGTAGGTGTATTTTTACGTCGCCTCTTAAGCTCTTTGAGTACCTACTATAGTCTCGAGCTTCCAATGGTGTAGTCGAAAGGTTTAGTATATTTTCGTAATTATAATTATTTCTTATATTTATACACATTAGGTAATATCCGCAGTGTTTAATTAAGGTAACGCTAAGTTAGGTAATTATTTTTACTGCGTTAAATACTGATATGATTTAATTGCTTCTTTTCTTCCGCTTGAAATGGATAGAATAGCACTGAAATAATAAAATATTAAAAACCATACAACAGAAAACTTTAGTAACAATACGTATAAACATACCAGATTTATTACAATTATATAAATTTAAATTAGTTAGCTATTGTCAAGACGAAGAACGTTTTTTTTTTCTCAAAAGCGATATTTCATGAAACTGTAACATTCAGAATATCTGTACCTTCTTCTATCTATAAGTAAGTATATAACTATAATAATTATAACTAGCACAATGTACATATTTGTATGTTTGTAGTGGCGAGATACAGTGAAATACTGCCCTCTTTGGGTCTTTGCTACTACCTGTCTGACAATTAAGCCGGCTACTCACTATTCGTTGATTCGTTTCGTTAATGCGATTCGTCGGTTCATTTCGCCAATTCGCGCTTCGACCATCCGACGCATTACATCCTACTCATTATGCGTTGATTCACTTCGCTTCGATGATGCATGGAAATTCGTCCATTGTGCGAAGTGCGACCAAAAAACTTCAATGTCAGAATAAAAATATACTGGTCAAGTTTACTACGGTTATTTACTGTTTAAAACAAACGTTTTGTGTTTTTTTTATTGTCGTTTTTTATTTATTCCGATTTTTTTTGTTCTTGTCTCCTGGATTCCATAAACATGAATACAATTGTATTTTTTGTATAAATTTAAAAACAATATCGTCATTCCATCCCATTTTGAAGTAAACTAAACACACACGACGACTGGTTTCTTCAACGAATGATTCGCGAATGAGATCTGAGACCGAACGCGTTCAACTTCGTCGCTTCGTCGACATCGTCGCATCGTTCATTTTCCCTTTGATGATTCGTCCAAATACCGACATCTGGGCGAAGTCTGTCGAAGCGCCGCACAACGAATCGCATCGGCGCAGCGCGTCATACTCACTAAGCAATACTTCGTGAATTACTGAGACGAATTGACGAAGTAACGAATAGTGAGTAGCGGGCTTTATTGTCTAATTGACAGACCGATAATGATCTGCTTCTCTGTAGATGCCATTACAGCGACCTCTATTGTCTTTGAGGAAGATAATCCTACTTATTTATTTATTTGGAGATGCCGAAAACAACTACTCCACGGGAAATATGCCCCGATTGGGCATATTGTTATTGGGCCCGTTATTAACTTCCTTGGAGATGTTAATGTAATGCAAACGCCAGTCGGGGCTTATTGCACGTGGAGTAGTTGTTTCGGCATCTCCAAATAAATATATACATATTTGCAGTCATTGGTGTCATACGTTCGAAAGTATTAATATAATTTGCAATTCTTTTATGAAGTTGCTGGTTGGTTTCAGCAACACGATGATGAAATGATGATGAAGATGAGCTATATTCCACTTACATTATCTTATCACTCTTATGATAATTGTTTTATTAGAAATCTTTCTTTCTCAATCTTGTTCTTGTAAGCCTTTGAGGTTTTTCTCTTAAAGAATGGAATTAGTTTGATATATTTACTATCTGCATATACATCAACGGTTATAGATATAATATATTCCTTTGTACCCTGAAACTGAAATCATAAGTCATACCAGTGTAACCACTGATACCAGTGAAACGTAAGTCCTATCTAATTATTTATTTGTTCGAAGGTACTTCGTTAATGTTACCCATATCCAGACCAATTTTAAGTTGACCGTATAGAAGCATCTATTGGTGTCTAATCAGAGTGGGTAAGCTAAATTGATTAGAATGAATATTGGAAGCCATATATATCCTTGCCTTGAACAAGCCTTGATCTACGAGGAGACAATTTAATTAAAAATTGTCTGGTGAAATCGGGATTCGAACCCAGAACCTCTAGGGAGTTGAGCGATGGATACACTAAACCCTGAGCCACTGGTTCGCTCGGCAAATTCTTCAATCATCCTTGTTATTTCTGCCCTACTATCCCTGTTTTATTCGTTTTCGACGTATATTTTGCATTTAAGCATTTTGTGTTTATGTCATCTAGTCTAGTGTTCTATTTTGTAAAGTTATTTATCTTAGTTTTAGTATAATGCATTTCACTTTTTATTTTTGATGATTTTGGATCTTTGGGTTCATTCCGCAACTCTTTCTATTAGTTAAGATATGTTTTAATTTCCCATTTAGGCAGATGTTTATAAACAGTTTTTGTCATTGAAATTGGTTCCATTTATTGTTTAATAATAATAAATGGCTGTAACATAATAACAACGTGAAAGTTATGTGACATTTATTAATTTTATAAATGCTTATAAGCTTGCGTCGAATAATGCAGCTCATCGTTCTACATATAGTTTTCTATGTCAAAAGATAACTTTCAAACAAAAACACTTTCTGCTGCACAATAGAAGTTATTTTAAAGTTAAAAAACTCCTAATACGATTTGGCAATAGCCACCGATAATTAATATAATTCTGACCTTTAAAAATTCATGTTGACTGTTTATATAAACACCCGTTATATCCCAGTCAACAGAAAACTAATTTTACTGTGAGGTCTAAAGACCTACTCACGCAAAATTAATTTCAATACTAATTATGGTACTAAGTAAACTGCAAAGTTTTTTTCTCAAGATGTACTGAGAACAGTTAAATAAAATTATAAATGCTTCACTGATTCCCCATTTGCTACTGCACTGTGCACCTTTCTAGTATATTAATACATACGTCGGTTCATATTTAGTATTTACGGCCTTTGTATCCACTTAATGTGTCTTGGAACAGAGAACAGCTGACAAAATCTCAGATTCGAATTTCACAAATAAAAATAAGGTACAAGTCCCACCAATAACGCAGCACATGCCTCAATCTGTAATATTTGACATACCCACAAAATTAATGTGGTATGGGCGAGTATTAAATTAAGTAAATGATACTGTTTAAAAGAAAAGTACCGATAGGGTTTAATTAATTAACAAGGCGCAGTATCTTCTGTTTGGAATGTTTCCGAAGATGAAACAGTCATATTTTACTTTTGAATTGTTGTGCTTTCATAGTGAAGTAGGTTAAGAGTATTATAGGTATATAATCTTCAAACCATTTAGTTCAAGCCTGTATTCACCGAACACACCATTGTACGGTGAAACCTACCTAATTCATCAATTTAGCTCTGAAAGTATTTATTGTTACATACAAACCAGACCATTGCATACATAAAATCTAAAATCGTGAACTATGAATAGTAAACAGACTATATAGACCTTGATTTTATTTTTTGGGTGAAAATCGTACTTTGAATTTAAAAAACATTTTGAAAAAATTGTTGAACAATTATTAACAAATATATTGATATGCTTAAGTAATAATAAATAAAATAATTTAGAATGATAATAAAAAATATTATGAAAAACATTTTTTTATGATTTTGGACCTATTTATAAAAAATATATTTTAGCCACTTATTATAAAGTAGATATACTATTTTTTCAATAATTAATAATCATTTTTAATATAATTTATTGGCTTTTTTAACTGTTTACATCATTTTATTATCCTTATGATCCCAAGTAAATGTCTTCTAGCCGGTACTTACCTACCTACTTACTAATAAACCATAAACCTACCTACTAATTTAGCAAGAAACTTTTAACAGACTGAAAAAAAATATATTGGAGATTTTGTTACACTAAAATACATTTTGTATCTTAACCCATTTCCGAAAAATCTACAATCTGGTAACTTGAACCTCAAGTTAGCACTCCCCGCAATTTCTCTACACCTAATTCACGTACGGCCATGGAAAAAGTGTCATAATTAGTTACTTTAAAAGTACTTTCAGATTCCTTTCGTATTTTGGATTCCAACTATTTCTAAACCTAAAATTCGTAAAATATTGGGGAAAAATAGGTTGAGTAAAAACATTGTGAAAAAAATAGTAGAAGATTTTGTTACTTTGTTGGTAATAATTTGTAATCTTCTTCTTTCTCCTGTATCGTTCTGTAGTGTCCTGTATCACTATAGAGGAACCTGGTCGGTTGCTCTATAGTGAGTCCCAAGGCACCCACATCTGGGTCTATTGTGCATCCCGCCGATCTTCTATTCAGCGAGCAACTTTGTTCTTTGCATAAAGTCCAAAAGTCTACTCGCTGAAATTTCTCTTAGCTCGGAAGGTTCCAAAAATGGTTTACCCAGGAGCGTTAGCCTTGTACGAGCGTAGCATTCACATTCACTCAGAATATGAAGCGCAGTCTCATCTACATCATCGCTGCCTCAACATACCGGGCTTTCTGCAATTTTGTACTTTAGTCCATTGGCGAGAAATTTGCAGTCATGCTGACTTAAACCTCAAGTTAGCAGTCCCCGCTTTTTCTCTGCCCCTAATTCAGGTACGGTAATGGAAAAGGAGTCAGAATTGATTCCTGTACTTTCTAAATCCATGGTCATATTTTAGATTTAAACTATTCTTAACCTTAAAATGGCGAACATTGGAAAAAAACCGCAAAATATTGGAAAGACTGGTGCTGAGTAAAAAGACATGGAAAAAGCATTTGTTACGCTGAAATAAATGTTATACCTTAATCCATTTGCGAAAAATCTACAGGTCTGCTAACCTAATCTTAAAATTATGGCAGTCCCAGCGATTTCTCTGCCCCTACTGTACCAAGATTTTTATTATTTACCCAAGATTATTTTTACCCAAGATTTTACGACTTTTAAGATTAGAAGCAGTTCGAATCTAAAATAATATGTCCACGAATTCTAAAAGTACTTTCAAAGAAACAAATTCTGACTCCTTTTACTAGTGATTTATAAATGAGTATGAAGTGATCCAAGTCACCAATATAATGAATGGAATTAATTATTATTATTATTTGTCTCAATATAATAATAAATTTATTACCTGGTTTTCAACATAACTTAATATAAACATTTGTGTATGTTTGTGGTTATTAAAAATAAATTATTATAGGAAACATACCTCCATAAGTAGGTATATTTGTTGAAAGTAACTGTTAATTAAACATATAAAAAAAATATATAAATTTTAGGATCTAAACACAATCAATATAAAATAACAACAAATCTTAAGAAAATCACGTTAAGTGGCACTGGCCATTCACAACTGACAAAATAGTAAAAAACAAACCTGTACCAAGATAAATAGGCAGTTTATAGTAGGCGAGACATTCTTGTAGATTCTATTTTCGCCCACATAACTTTCTTAATCCTTTCATCATTGTGGAATATTTTATTTTTATGTTTTTTGAAATACTGCATTTTCTGGCATACGTTCAACCTTGCAATATGAATGAACTCTGCCTTTACGCAGAGGCTGCACTCTGTGATTAACATTTTCATTCATTTTTATGAACCAATTAGTTTGTAATATGTATAGGTATATAAACACATTCTCTTTATTTAAAGAATATGTTTTATTTTTAAAAAATATACTTATGCGAAATTATGTGAAATATTTTGATTCTTTAAACTTCGAAAATTAAATATTTGATCGAGTTGTGACTCGGTGGCTCACGGTTTAAAATATTGATATTTCAATCCAGAGATAGGGGGTTCAGGGGGGTTCCGCAATATTTAATCATTAGTCACAATATCAAATATGAGTCACAATATCAAATTGTGACTCATAGAGATGATTGTGATTCAGGGAGATGGGTTAGAAACACACAACATTTGAACCAAGAAACCAGGATATAAAGAACGCCTATATTCTTTCGTTCTTTATCTTATATCGTTCTAAAAAGTATATATTCGGCGTTTCATCTCTTTTTTTTTGTAATTGCAGGAGTTTTGTATTATACTTGCTCTTCGACATAGCCCCACAAAAAAATAGTTTATAGTTCTGTCAAATCGGGGCTTCGATCAGATCGTCCACAATGTCCTCTCCTTCATATCTAACTATTTGGAAAACTTTACCTCGGTTATTAGATAAGTTGAAAATAAAAAATGGAATGATTTGGCAGTTTTTTAGCGAAAATGTAATTATCTTGAAAATATCGATTTTACCTATGATATTTACTAAAAATGTAAATTATTAAAAACATTATATCTCGACAAATATTATATCGAGCCATAGAGACCATTAACAAATCTAATTTAAATAATAAACAGTAATAAAAAATTGGGCATTGCCTTAAGGATAACGAAGTTATGGTCAATCTCCGGTATTTGCGAAAGAACTTTCGCTTGGAAAATATGTTTCGTAAAGACATTTCAATTGGGGCTATGGCTCAATTGAAATGGGGCTATTGAAATTGCAATAGCCCCCATAGCTATGGGCATTACTGAATGCCCATAGCCAAATTTTCAGAATAGAATAGTTTTCCTATCTCGCGATACCTACTTCTAATGGACGCCCAAAAACATTACATTGTATAAGAGTATATATTACCAAGGTACAATACTTTAATTATAACCGATATGTATACAAAAATGTCTTATAAAAAGTGCCTTATAAAAAGAAAACGTTTCAACTGATATAAGTCTTCTGTTGTACTGGAGATTTTTTTATGTTATTAATATGAATTCGCATGCAGCGTCTAAAACTTCCTATCCAAGTTAAAACTCGCTTGTATTTTTTGTTTATTTTGAGTTTTCCCAAAATATTGATTTCTTGCAAAATTTTTAAATTAACCTATAACCGATTTAAGGTTTACTCTAAAGAAAAATAAATGTTCAATTGTGACTGCCCTACATATTCACAATTATCAAGTTAACATTCAAAACAATAAACTTATCTAGGAAAACAACATGTAAAAAACATAAACAAGTTTGAACAGTTTTACTAAATTCTGTGTAATTTAAATAAAAAATTATTATCGTGGTATAATTAACAGAAATTGTTATTTATTACTGCACAGAGCTTTTAAACCATCAAAAAATACTTTGTCAGCGGGACTAAGGAAATAGGACGGAGAAAGAAGGGGAAGGAGAATGATGGACAAATAACAGATGCACTTTAATCAGATAAATTCATTAAAAACGTACTCGTGACTGCGTCGTCTAAAGCAATACACGGTAGATATTATACCTAATAGGTAGTGTCAACCAAGAACATATATAAACAAAGAACTGTCATAAATTTGTTTCCAAACAGGCTAATTATACAAAGAAAGAAAGGGATTTATACTTGCAATACAAGATCAAATTATAGCGACAAATAACTATAAAAAATATGTTTTAAAGGATTTATTGAATTAAGAGCAGAGCAACAGAATTATGCAATTCAATACAATTATACAAATTCTGACTGCTCTGTGGCAGTCAGAGTTTGTATATACAATATGCATAGTTCATGATACAACTACACTGATATGCTCATAACTTGACCAAATTTCGTTTGTTCTGCGCACGACGTCATTCTTGATGCAAAAATGGAGAAAATTCAAATACCTTACTGTCAGCATGACTGTCAGTGATATAATTATTTTCGTGTTTGTCAATTGTATTCCCGTATTATTATAATTGTGAGGCCCGAGGGTTATCAGGTTGTCATTTTTATATTATAGGGTAGTATTTATTTACAGTAGCGCTTCTTATTATCTCTTCAAATTGTAAAATTTAGGTTAGAATTATATTCGGTAGGTAGATCGGTACACAGAATGCGGTTTGAATTAAAATAAGAAAGATTGATATTAATCAACTATTATTTTAGTTTTCCTGTATGAATCGTGTATTATAATTCCATAATCCACGTTTATTTTATTTTGTTATCTTTGTTTACAAGTATTTTATTTAATTTTGTATCAAAACTGACGTCACGCTCATCGATAGACCACGCCCCCATGCGCATAGGCATATCAGTGTAGTTGTATCATGGCATAGTTTTCTCATTTCATGAGTGGCCATGGAAACCACTCATGGAATAACATTATTTGTTACGTTATTTTAGGGATTTAAGAAAAACCCTAAGAGATAGATTTTTAATCCAAAATGTACGTTCTTGTACAAAATGTACGTAAATGAAATGAAGCTAATTGGATATTAACAAGAAAATTATGAGCTTTTCTTTATCTGGCATACCTAGTCAATTTGGCAGCCATATTTGAAATTAATTACGTGAAAAAATGTCAATTTCTAATATACAGAGTGAGTTTTATGTATGGAACGCCTCAATTATCTCGGAAACGGCTTGCCCGATTTTTATGAATTTTGGTTTACCTATAAGGGTTTTGTAATATGGCCGATATTATTGTGGCATTTACATTGTTGTCAGATCTTTCGCTTTTCCGGAAATATACTGAAATTTGTTATTTCAAATGGATCACCCTATATATTTTTTTGTTTTTGAAATCTCTAAGAAATTTAGAATATTTTTCATGTAATGTTCCCTATACCTAATTGCCATAATTTCGGAGTTACAGCTACATTTGCAATATCTCCGCCGAAGTTAAAATATTACATCAGGGCGGCTATGTCTGCGACAAAAACAATTTTGACGTTTTAATAAACTATTATTGATGGTGTTTATTGAAAGTTACAATGGACCGTTTATCTGAGAAAGAACGAATTGAGATTTTAATGATATTAGGATATGGTGATGTGCGTAGAAGTCAACAGGAAACGTGTAATATCTTTAATAATTTATATCCTAATAGAAATCCCATAGGATCTTTTGAAAACATAAAGTAAAGGCGGTTACAGCTGATGCTCAAAATGTTGTCCGTTTACTTCCATACAAGAAGCCATGCGATGTTTAAAACTTTGCAGTACATTTTATAACATTCCTGACTGCTCAATTCTTCTTATCTCTGTGGTAATCCTATCTTTTAATTCCTGAATATTGGCAGGTTTGGTTTTATAAACAATATTTTTTAAGTGACCCCACAGGAAATAGTCTAAAGGATTCATGTCGGGTGATCGCGGGGGCCATTCGATAAAACCACGCCTTCCAATCCATCTTCTGGGAAACACATCGTTTAGGTATTGCCTCACGTCACGCGCATAGTGAGGTGGAGCTCCATCTTGTTGCACCCAAATATTGTTATTTGGGACATTGTTATTGTCTGAAAGTTTCAAATAATAAAATTTCTAAATTAACAGGCAATTGAGAATACTTACTTAGATTTGGAAATAACCGAGCCAACTCAGGTATAATATTATTCTGTAATAAATTTAAATACGCCGGACCATTTAAGTTTCCTTCAATGAAAAAAGGACCAATTATTTTGTCGCCTATTATTCCAGCCCATACATTAATCTTTTGTGGAAATTGGGTGTGGGATTCTCTCATCCAACGAGGATTGTTACGTGACCAGTATCTGCAATTATGCCGATTTACGTTTCCATCAATACAAAAAGTGGCCTCATCGGAAAACATAACATTATTTAAAAAATTTGGATTATTTTGATCGTAACATTTTTCCATCATTGTGTCGGCAAACTCTTCACGTCTATCGAAATCATCATCTGACAACTCTTGAACCAATCTTACTTTGTAAGGATGGAATTTATTGGCATGTAAAATTTTCATTATGGATGTTTGAGAAATATCAACTTCCCTGGATATTTGTCTAGTACTCAAGTGTGGATCTTCTTCTAACATAACACAAACGTCTAAAGATTTGTCTTCAGTTGTTGCAGTTTTTATACGCCCTGATTTCGGTAAATCTTTTATGGCTCCAGTTTGGTTAAACTTTTTTAACAACTTACTCACAGTAGATCTTGTTATGGGATTTCTATTAGGATATAAATTATTAAAGATATTACACGTTTCCTGTTGACTTCTACGCACATCACCATATCCTAATATCATTAAAATCTCAATTCGTTCTTTCTCAGATAAACGGTCCATTGTAACTTTCAATAAACACCAACAATAATAGTTTATTAAAACGTCAAAATTGTTTTTGTCTCAGACATAGCCGCCCTGATGTAATATTTTAACTTCGGCGGAGATATTGCAAATGTAGCTGTAACTCCGAAATTATGGCAATTAGGTATAGGGAACATTACATGAAAAATATTCTAAATTTCTTAGAGATTTCAAAAACAAAAAAATATATAGGGTGATCCATTTGAAATAACAAATTTCAGTATATTTCCGGAAAAACGAAAGATCTGACAACAATGTAAATGCCACAATAATATCGGCCATATTACAAAACCCTTATAAACCAAAATTCATAAAAATCGGGCAAGCCGTTTCCGAGATAATTGAGGCGTTCCATACATAAAACTCACTCTGTATACGAGTGGTCATGAACTTAATTACGTTTATTGACGGTAAATTTTTTTTATAAATTTTAACTCTCTGTGGCTCATTAGAGGTAGCTTTTATATAAAGGTAAGATAGTTTCAACCGTCATATTTTTAACGCCAACAACTCATGATTGGTATGTACCCACATTTCAGAGACATTCAGAATATTTCGTGCATATCTAATACTTAATAGCAAATAAGAAAATTGATTAATCTTTAGAAACAATTCTGTTTTTTAGGTAAGCTCTGTTTTTTGTTAGTTATTGAATCGTTTATTAAGAAAATGTATAAATATATACCTACCTCCCAATAAAAACCCTAAAGAATATTCTTAATACACGAGCTGCACATATTTAAAGAGTCAACCCTTCATCAACAAAGTCCTTAAAACTGGATATTTTTACCTTTTTAAGGGGTGGTTTTAGACCACATATGCAAAATAAAAAAACAACTAATAAATCTGCAACGTGACACTAAACCCCTTTCCGGTGAAAGGGATAATTTATTGCTATTTTTAGAGAAATATTTCAAAACACAATTTAGTGTTACCTGACTCGTCGAGAAATGGTTGCCTCTTAAATAAATTTGTCTAGAGATTAGTCAATGTAGTTTCGTATATTCAGAAGCTCTAAAATATATCTTAGTGATGATTATTTTCAATTTTCATAAGTGGATCAATTGCCAAGATCCTAAGATACCTTATCCAAGATACCTTAACTAAATAAAAACATAACTATATTAAGGAATTAAACAAATTATACATTACACATTATACATTAAAGAATAAACCAATAAAACTTGGTATTTTGTATGTTACTATTATTCTAAAGCTCTTTCGTTATAGGGAATACATCAAAATTATTATTTTACAGTTTTATGATAGAATGATATGAGAATTTTAAGAAAATATGACATAGGTTAACTAAAAAAGAAAATGGTACAATATGGTTCTCAATGGTTTTGGGTTCCGAGACTAAAAAGATTTTCAAACTGCTGATTTGAATTTCAATTTCAAACTGAATAATTTTTATATCACATAGTTATCTGTTGTGTGCCAGTAGACAGTTAGGTACACAGAATGCTGATACAATGGAGTCAAATTATAGGTAATTGTAAAATCGTTTAAATAGTAAAATTTATAAATCTAATACTTCACCGAAGAGCGGCAAGTGACATACATGCTGGTGTTTTCACAATTAAAAATAATACCTGATGTAAGAAAAAGTTTATAAATAATATGTTGCGGTACGTAATTTGAATTCTGTTTTACTTTTTAAATCAGTGTAAACTCCAAATTATTATATTTAGACGATCTTAGGTGTTCTACAGTTTCCATCATAGTTATCAGTTGCGATTTTAATGAACAAATCAAGTTAGCTCGAAAAGTGTTTATATTTATATTTATGATAAGCTATTTCTCGCCTCCAACCGTGCTAATTTTGTGCAAAAAAGGTAAATTCAAGATTTGGACATGAACCAGATAAATATGATTTTGCTATGTATAAGGTTATTTTCTATATCAGGTATTATATTTATGTTTTTATATAAACAAATTTACAATTTAGCATTAGATTATTTATAAAAATTTTAATTATAATATTATAATATAAATTAGAATTTTAATTTATTTGTCAGTATTTATAAAAAGTATCAGATTTGTAATTTTTTCTATTATGTTTACTGTTATCCTTAATAATTAATTATACTAAAATTATTAATAATAATAATAATAATAATAATAATAATAATAATAAACAAGTTATAACAATAAATAACTATAAAAAATATGTTTGGAAGGATGTGAGTGCTACTAAATATGCTTGCCGTTCCGATCCTCCTCTACTCCTTCGTAGTAGTGAAATTGACGGAAGAAGAGCTGCGACAACTCGACATAGGAACACGCAAAATAATGCATCTCAATAGGAGTTTGCATCCTAGGTCGTCCGTTCCACGGATGTACTGCCCAAGACATTGGGGAGGCCGGGGACTCTTGAGTTTGGAGTGTTTGCACAGCAGAATAGTATTGGATGGAGCGTGCAAGGTAATGAGGAGTTCGGATCTCTTCCTCTGCATGGTCCAAGACCATGAAAATACAGGGGTCGGAGCATTTAAGGCAGCTGATGAACTCGTTTTCATCTTCGACGCTAAATGGAGAAACCCAGACTCTGTCACCGAATTGGGACCCGTTCAATTGAAAGCCCAAGTTAAAGCTGCAGAAGGCCGTAATCTTCTGCAGCTTCATAAGGATAAGCCATTGCACGGTGTCTTCTATAAGAGCCTTGAAGACCATGGCTTATCCGAAACGCTGACCTTTGCTTTTTCATGGTCAGCGGGGCTTAAGTCTGAGACCGAGGGATTCATAATAGTTTGCCAGGATGGTGTATATAACACCTTCGTCTATCGAAGACGTTTCATGTGAATAGAGGTCCCTGATGTCAACTGCAGGGCCTGCCACAGGGTGCCGGAGGCAACTATGCATCTGCTCTCTGCTTGTCCGGCATATGCAGTCTCCGCCTATATCCATAGACATAATGCGGCTTTACGAGTGCTTTACTAATTTGTACGGTTAGGTTAGGTTAGATTCAAAAGTGAGTGGGCCGAAAACCAGACCCTCCACCGCGACCATGTGGTCTATTGTGACTCACACCTACTTATAAATTTGTACGGCACTCGTACGAGATAGACGAAACAGCAGTGCTGCCATACGCCCCGGGGGATATTGGATAGGATAGGAGCTCGGTGTCCGAGCGGTTAAGACGTCTGGTTTTTAATCGTTCTCCGCGGTTGACGACGGTTCGAATCTCACCGTGGTCAACTTTTTCTAATTGCTCCAATATTAAATCTGTGTGTATAAGGCTGGTAGCGTTCTTAATATGCAACTAGTACTACAATGTCACTGTATAAATGGCTAACAACCTACTGTACACTTTAATTAATAAGGTAGTTAAAGTTATAACATCGTAAGTCGTTCCTGGGCGCACTCGCGGCCCGCAAAATAATAATATGCCTCCCTCTCCCACACAAGTCTCTGACTTCCGGGCTCATCACTAAGATGAGAATGAGGGATAGAGATATTATTATTATTATTATTATTATTGAGTTGTGGGGAATGAGAAGGGCCGAATATATTGGAACTACTCATTTTCCACGCTCAGGTAGATCCGTATCAATAAGCCTGATGTTGTTCTCCTCGACCACACAGCTCAAGACAATGTTTGTCATCGAGTTCTCGGCTCCTGGCGAGACCAACATTGTCTTGAAAGAGGAGGAGAAACGGACAAAATATCGAGACCTTCTCTTCGAACTCCGCAGACTCCATCCAGAACATCAAGCTTGTAGTCCTGATAATAGGAGCAGTCGGTGGAGCAAGAGATACACTGCTTTCGAAACTGAAGGTCATACCGGCATGCTGCGATTCGGCATATCTTCTAGTCGGAAAGATCAAGATCTCATTACGTCTACTCAAGGCACAAGATTCCCGGACTCCTCAGTAGTTATTTACACCACGGACGTGGGGCGTAGCCACTGACAACCACCAGCGGCCGACCCTAAGAATCGGAGCCAGGGAACCAGTCGACTAGATGTCAAGAAAAAAATAAAATAACAATATTAATAATAATGACAATGATTATCCCGGAAGTCTTAGACTTGTATTTGAGAGGGGGCGATATATCATTGTGATTATATTATTTCGCGGGTCGTATTTGCATTTTACGAACTACTTAAGTTGGCAAGCGCCACCATTCAGTGCTGGAATAAGGGAAATTTGTAAAATCTCATTAGCTAGGAGGACAGTCTAACATCAACTGATGTTAATCTCTCACTTTAACACGAAGCTGACGTTCTTCCTATCCTAGACACGCACACCAGGATGGTTGCCAAACCAACCCTGCGAGCAAGCCTTAATCTACGAGTAGACAATTTAATTAAATATTTTCTGGTGGAATGGGGATTCGAACTCATCGCGTTCAAAACATTAAATCCTGAACTAATTGTTTTTGCTAATTGGCTTGCCTAATTTTAACTAGTATTTTTACTCTTTTCAAATTATTTGTCTTCATTTTGTCAGCACCCTGTTTGTATATTTTATTAACTACTAGCAAACAAAAGAAATGAACTGTCAGTCCAGTCCAACTGAAAAGAAAATAGATGTTACTGAAAATATCATCTTTGAATTCTGTATTTTGCATTTACTACATTAATTTGTTTATTTGGGATACTTTTTGAGTACAAGAACGGCTAAATTATCTAAGAAATCGAACAAAGAATAGGTGGTTATATAGAAGTTTTTTATTGGGAGGAATAAAAATAAAATAAACTTTTATCAAAATTAGCCGAGGATCGGAAACCACATTTATAACCTTTATCCTTTATATTTTTTGTGTTTTTGATAGATCCAACAGTCCAACAGTATTGAAGATTTATCACTAATCTAACGCTGACATATAAAATATATACTAACCACCGCCGAAATAATTCTCGAAAACTATCTGGAAAAAGAACCAATAAATAGACTGTTCCCAAAATTAGTTGGCAAAAATGAAATAGCGCATTGAATCCCCGACTTTAGCATGGCAGATTCATGTATGTATATTTTATTTTATTCATTGCTCCCTTGAAAAGTTACTAACTGCCTAATCTAGGGATAATAGGAATCAAAACTTCAATTTACTCAAAAACGGAGAAAATTAAAAAACAAATTTGGCATGCAAATTTATTCCTCGTTTTCTGTTTTAAAATTAGGGCGTTAAATAACTATAAGTGAAAAAAATTATTCTTAGAACTGTCAAGCAAAGCAATTCAAATATTGGAATTGGTTAATACATTTTTAATATTTGCAATCGTGACGATATTTGCTTTAAATTAGCTTGGGATGTGTAAGATTATAATAGTATAAGTGTTTCACCAATTGGTGTTAACGTTATTACTATATATTATAACAATTATTTTTTATAGTAGAATATGAGTTACAAAAAAGTTAATTATGAGCTCTAAATGCACTTGCATTAACTAATTATGATAAAAATGCATTAAATTGTTTTAATATTTAAAAAGCCTCACTTGCACGATTTCAGGTTTCGTTTTTTTACTTACAAACTACTAGATATACCTAAAATGGTCGCACAGGCAAAAAAAATATTGTTTTATATAGAGATATGTGGTTTCTATTTCAAAGTTTGTGAAAATTGAATAGTTCTAATAAGAAAAATTAAATACTTATATTGCAAACTAGGAAATAGCAGGATGGAACATTATAGTATAACTAAGTAAAAACTACTTTTTCGTTAAAATTTGTTTTTCAAACTTCTAGGAAGAAGTTTCCTTCTAAAGAAATCTAATCAGAGGAAATATATGTAAAACGTTATATTAAAATAGGTTACAAAATCCGCCTTTTCACTGTTCCCCAACTAATTTCGGAATACCTTGTATATACTCTTCTCTATACTTCTATACACTTCTCTGGGAGATAAATGAAGGAAATATAATTTGTCTATATTTCTTAGATAATCACAACGGCATACTGAAAATTGTATAGCAAATAATTTCGTTGTAACTAAATATTTTATTTGTTGACCTACTTCCTCTTAAATTACGAATAATAACAAAAGTATATTTTTGGAGAAAATAATACTTCCAACTGTAAACAAATTCAAATAATAGTAATAACGGATCTAAATATAAAATAGCTCTTGGAACTCATCCACTTTTTAAAATCATTTTAATACTTTACGATATCCACATGTTATGATTAACAAGGTGCAAGATTATGATTTCAAAATCTTTATAAATTATTTAGTTTATTTGTTAACAACATGCCATGGACAGTTATATGCCAAAAAACTATAAAAAGCCTTGGTGTTAATAACTTCTCAAATTATTTATGAAATATATTTCATAAACCAAGCTATAAAAAATTTATATTTTTTTTGTGAAAGTTGTAAAAATATATTTTGGCCCAAATTCTTTAGGAACAATTTTATTATACCTATCTCGTAAATAGGATAGATAAAGGCAATTTATTTATATTAACCTATCTACCTCTGTTATATTCTCTTATACATTATTAGATATATTAATATTAACAGTTGAAATACCGCTTTTTTAAAATGCTTACATTTATGGATTCATGTTTGATTACTTACACCCGACTTAAAAATATGTATTTTGGGGATCTGCAGAAATTATATAATTTATTTTTCACTGCAATATATATGGTTAATTAACAATTATTAAGAAATATCATCATTTGGTATTGCAACTGCAGGTCGTTTCTTTCTGGAAATATAATAAATAAAGAAGTCACTTTTTATTTTCAGTTTACATATCTAAAAATGTCTATTTCTATTTAAAATTTTATTTCTTTCCTTTAGTTTATGTATTTCTTAAAAATAACCAGACTTGCCCCAAATTAATGAGATATTTTATTGAACTGAAATTTAAAAAATAAACCTATGTTGTACCACTGAGTTACGATAAGAGCAGGTTACCAAATTTTGACAGTAAATGGATAATAATAATTGTAACATAACTATAAAATCAACAGAAGTTGTGAAGTATAGATTTAGATTTTTTTTAATGGGATTGCCACATAATGGGGTAGCTGATTCCATAAGAAACCTTTTATTTATTTTCAAATATGTACTTAAATAGTACAACACTATTTATTTTAAGGAGATGCCGAAAACCGACTATGCCTCGACTGGCATTACATTACATCGGCATCGCCATAGGTCTCGCCACATCGTTCATCGAGACCTTCTACCAGACACTGCCCGGTTTCGAGCTTATTTTGCGCTCATCAGAGTGCAGAGTGCATTACATCGGCATCTCCTATGGAGATGCCGATGTAATGCCAGTTGGGGCATATTGCCCGTGGAGTAATTGCTTTCGGTATCTCCTTCAAATAAATAAGTAGGATTATCTTCCTTAAAGACAATAGAGGTCACTGCTGTAATGGCACCTGCGAAAAAGCAGGTCATTATCTGTCTGTCAATTTGACAATAATTGTCAGACAGATAGTAGCAAAGACCCAAAGAGGGCACTTCGGTGTATTTCTCACCACTACTAACATAGTACAACACTATATTATACACTGGTGGAATTTAGGCTTTCGTATGGAATTCGCATCTGAAAAAATTAGAAACTGTTCAGAAATGGGTTATAAAAAATATATATAATAAAGAAAAAACTTATTCAACTGCCTTACTTTTTAATGAGACAAACTTATTAGATACAAGGCAGATATATTTTCTAAAAATTATTGTTTGCCAGATAAAACTTAAATTTAAATTTAAGTTTAAAAATAAAAGTCATTCAATGGAGATAATTTACAAACATATGATGCGAGCTGGATTGAAATCTAATGTAAACGATTGCTCTTGCAAATACAACTATTAGATAGATGCAGGTGTTATGCATTTCTAAATCCCAGATTTAACAATTTTAATTTTTAACAATTTTTAATGTTATCAAATTCAAATTCAATTCAAGGAAATTTGTACTAGTACGGAACTAGTATGGAATGTAAATATAAGTGTGTATATTTATATATTATGTGTGTATATTTATATGTATATAATATACATATATTGTTGTGTGTGCAAATTTAGTTAATTTCTCAAATTAATTGTAAGAGAAATAGGAATAGGAATGTAAAAAAAAATTATTCAGAAAATCCAAATAATATTTTATATTTTAGTTAATTATTAATAAAGGGGCCCAATAGGCATCGAAAAAGTATTTACTTTTAGTATTGCTTCGGTGTTTACCTATTTGTTTTGGCGAGTATTGGAAAAATTACTTTTTTATTTTTTATTACTTACTATTATTTAGTCTTCTTGGTAATTTATATATGTATTTATATGCACTAATTTATGCAAATAAACAATATTATATTATTATACTTATGTTCACATTTGTTTATGTTTCTAATTACACTTAATAAAAAATACAAATAGAAATGTTTAAAGATAAATTTATTTATTTGATACTTTACCATACCGTCGATATTAAACCGTTAAGGTTTGTGCTAAAAAATATATTATTTTTTTATTTAAAACTAAGTTATGTTACCAGTATATATCAAAATGTGTTCATTTTACTGGATTTTTCAGTTTACAGTGAGGTCATAAAGTCCCGCATAAATTCATTATTTCGAAAACGGTAAAGTTACGACGACATAGACTTTAATATTTTAAATGGAACACCCTTTATCTTTTTACATATTTGGAAAGAACTGTTTTTTACAAATACGGACATATAAGGTTTTGTGGGTATATCTCGAATAATAAGGGAGATATGCCCAAAGAAGTGTGCCATAAGAGCAATGTGCTAGAAAGAGAATATCGATTCGTTGCTAGGCACAGTCTTTCTCCAACACATCCCTCTTATGACACACTTTTTTGGGCATATCTCTCTTATTATTAGAGATAAACCCACAAAACCTTATATGACTGTATTTATAAGAAAGAGTTCTTTCCAAATATGTTAAAAGATACAGGGGGTTCCATTTAAAATATTAAAGTTTATATCGACGGTAAATTCATTGAGTTGCCATGTAAAAAACGTAATATATAAGTAAAAGAAAAAACTTACTATTTTGAAAATAATGAATTTATGCGGGACTTTATGAACTCACTGTACATTAACGGGACCAATATTTTATCTGTGTTCTATGACTAAAAACGAGATTTTTCTTCATATCAATGTGGGTTTAACAATGTTCTTCACGTGTTCTAGTATATAATCCATTTATATTAAAACGCGTCGATTATCAAGCAAGATGCTTCCTTTAAAAAACTGCCACTCCCTAATGGAGCATTTTTCTATCTATGTTTTTATGAAGAATAATCATGTTCTTATAGTCATAACTCTGACAAATATTTCTTCCTAATTGCGAAACACTATGTGTTCTCAATGTTTTTTTGAAAGATGTTTTAAATTTTATAAACTATAACTGAAATATTCGTAATACTTAAACATATTTTAGGACATGCCTAATTTTTATTTAATTATATGCCTAATTATATAATGGATAATTAAATAAATGCCCCCGTTCACCCATTTATTGTGGAGGGGTCTATAACTAACAGTTTAATACATAGGAAAGTATAATTTTAGAAAATCGCCTACGTTTCACTAAATATATCTGTAATTTATATTAAGTACAAAATAAATAAGTTCCTACAGGTATTTCTGAAAATGTTTAGGGGACGAGCTGCACACTCTAAGAAGTGTCAACTAAAACTGTAAACATTTTGATTATTAGTGCTGTAATTTATCTCTTCTGGTTCAGTGTAATGATCTAAAAGAAATTTTTTATGGTAGATAGATTTATTTTGTTTCCTATTCACGTAAAACACCTAAATAAAGCGGAGGAAATAAATAAACATAACACTGCTGCAGCTACTTTCTATAATGTTATTTTTAATATTTGTTAGGGTATATTAAAAACCACAAGTTGGCTGTTCATTTACATCAATTTATTACCTCAACTTTTTTAAATTAGAAATAATACCTTTGCATTAATTAAAAGCTATTTGAATGTTTTATTGACATTTAGAACATTTTATAAATTCGTTAGAAAGTAGAAACATGTTTTATTTCATCTGTATATTATCCTACAAAATGTTTTACATTGTGATGTAGAGGAAGATCGATTTTAACATTAGTAACAAACTATCTATTGTGTATTTATTCATACATCGTCGTGTGTAAACAAAGAAATATTTCTTGACAATATTGAAATTTTTTATCTTTTTTATTACATATGCTTTTAATGAATATATTATATTTTACACAATGTTACTAAGAATACAATAGCTATAAGGAAAAGTACCAATGTCCAATTTAAATACGTCAATGCGATCATGTATATTATTGTAAACGGGACACATAACTTGTAATGGTGATTTTTTATATTTGTCTTAGGTATAGGCAAACAAGTTTGTTTGAAGCCATTGCCGCACAGTAATCTTTGAGCAGAGTTTAGTATAGTAAGAATAAGAATGGAGTCATTAGACCAACATCCTGTAACAGAAAATGTATACCTTCTTCGGGCTAGTTTCTAAGCAATATAAACTAAACCTGAAGAATCTAAGTATAGCTTACTTCTGCGGAATGAAGAAAACATTGTAGCAGCACATTTTATCTTTGAGCCTGATAGCTGATATAAAGTACCTAACTTGAGCTTCACCAAACCAATGCAAGACTTCAGAGCTATTGTAGACTTTAGATGTACCATGACTGATATGAAAATGAAGAACAATTACCTGTAAGAAAAAACACAGAGAATCTCGAGTCTACAACCTAATAAAACTATTCAGTCTGTTGCCATAAGTCGGCAGTTCATGATTTACAATGTTGGTCTTTATATCCAGAGATAGCAGCAGGGTCGTTACTCGCGGACCCAACAATTTTTTGTTTCGTATAAAAAGTTTCGCCAACAATTCGAATGCACGAATTAGATCAGCAATAATGTAGTTTATAAATGTTCGATTTTAAATTTTATGAAGTATCGGTTTATTGAACAATCAGATAATCTAAAAATTTACGAAACAGAGTTTCGCGTTAGTAACTACAAATGCCAGCCTAAATTAAAATTTGAGGCAATATGTTATTTTAAAAATAAATATATTTACTGCACATATCATCAAATTAGAAGTGAAATCTAATAAAAAAAGACAAATTATATTAGAAAAGAAATTTAATTAGTAATCGCAATCTTTTATTAATTATTTAATGAGAAAACGTTTTAATAAGTAAATAATATGAAGTACTCACAATTTCATAAGTTATTAAATGAGTACTAATTATAAATTTCCTTTTTAATTATAAATTAATGACGTTTTATATCTTCCTATACAGAAGCAATTATTTATTTTCTTCTGCATAGCTATTGGAATGAAGGAAACATTACAAATATGTGGTTTTTTAAAATAAGGTTTTAAAATATTCGTTGCAGGGCGGTAACGGTTCATTTTTGCAATTTTCATGTTTAGCTGTTGTTATTCACCCATCCTTAATAGCAGTAAACCACTTGTTGCCTCTAGTGAAAATCAAACTGGAAACATTTAAAATATAAACATAAAACAAACCACAGAAATGGACAACCTCCCTTCTGAAAGCCTTAGGCTTGTGTAGAGGGAGGGTACACATGAAAAAAACGCAGACACACAACCATTCCCTGGGAGAGGTGCCATTTCTCCCCTAGCGAGATTCGAACTCGCGCCGCGATATACCCATTCTGTTAGTCACAAGCTACCACTCAGCACCTAACAGACTGAGCTATCACCGCGGCATTTGAACTGGAAGATCCTAGAAATGTGCCCGTTTAAAGTTAACGGAAATTTTTTAAAAATTTATTGAATTTAGGACAACAAGTACAGTGCAACAGTGTACAAGACAGTGTTGTAGATATATTTGTCAACTTTCGTTAAATAAAACTACCGGTGTAATTATGATGACTTATTATGAATTTTATAGCCTATCTAATAGTATAGCCTCTAGTTCTAAAATTCCCAATAGTACTGAGTGCTAGTAGGTGATCAACAGTAACTGGCAATTTCTAAACAACTGTTCGATTCTGACGAATCGAACACTCATTTTTAATATATAGAAGTTATTTTAGAAAATGTTACTGACTGGCAACTTATTTTGAACACTGAACATTGGAGTCAACTATATACTCAAAATTTGAAGAAGATGCCGAAAACATCTACTCCACGGACAATGTGCCCCGACTGGCATTGCATTATATCGGAATCGCCACAGGAGTCGCAACATCGTTCATCGAGACCAAAGAGGGCACTATGGTGTGTTTCTCACCACTACTAATATATACTCAAAAGTTTGGTTGTGTTTACTTTTACTGATAGTGCATGATCTTCTTTGGCGCAGTAGTTTCAGTAGCTTTTTAGTTTCAATACAGGGTCCAACATGTAAATGACGCGGAAATAACACCAGTAACTTTTAACACTGAACAATAATTTCGGAACAATGCTGATACAACTGACAGTACTGATTCGGAATTAAGGAACGCGAGGTAGGTATGCGACATACAAGATTTTAGTTTTTTCTATTAAAGTGCACGTGCTTGATTATTTCTATGAAGCCATTTTCCATTAAATCAAATGATTTTATTTGTAATACAAAGAAATACCCTTTTATTTTAGGAGCAAATTACAAAAACTAGAAAAGCAAATACTACAAAATGTAATAACACTTATTAAATAGTGGGTTAGATTTTCTTCTAATTCCACAACTTTTTGCCGGCGTCTAAGAATCCTTCTTAAGGTTCTTCTTAGGAAAGTATCTCCAGAAAGCGCCTCATATTCATAATATTATTCATATTCATAGCGATAATCTTATTCATAATTTGGTCTAGAACATCTTGATTGAACTGGGTTTCTGAGAGGGATTATCGCTTATCCAGTAATAAATTAAGATTGTCTTTGTGCCTTGATAATAACAGCATTTGATTATATCAAGATGAAACAATGGTGGAATATGTACTGGCCCTTCTCTTATGGTTTTAAGCGCCATCTGCATCAACTTTCGAACAAAGCTCATAATTCTAGAAGCAAAACGATTCATCCTCTTAGACTTTACTTAGGGAACATTTTAGAATGAAAAGTTTTACTATCCTTTCAAACCATGATCTTGGTTTAGTATTTATTGATAATAAAATCAGCCATAGAACTAATGTGGCCAATGGATTTTTGAAGCCAATGAAATTAATAAAGTGATGTGACTACCTACTTCTACAGGGTTAGTCAGTTTTTTGTAGACAAACTTTAAGGGAAGATAAAACACATGTTTTTAAACAGAAAAGTTCCTATAAACATATGTCCTAGAAGCCTTGGTTTCCGAGATACAGGGTGTTGAATATACAACAGGGTGTTGTGATAAATAATTTATTATTTTGACTACATTGGAAAGAGATAAAGAATAAGATATTTCGGCTTTTTAGAATCCTTAACAAACCATATTTAGGTAGATTTCGTTGAAAGAATTAAATATTTAGCCGATAATTGATAATAAATAAATTACTTAATTTAGAACCGCATCAAACATTAAAAATCAAAATAACTCGGAAACGCACAGGAATTTCGAAACAGAAGAAGGGACATTATTTTTAGTAAACTGTATACACATAATGAAAATAACAGTTTTTTAAAAAATAGTCATTGGCGTAGAAGTTCTGTTTAAGAAAGGAGTTAAGCACCCCCTCTACTCCGCCACTGTATAAGTTTTTGAACATTCTTATCGCTTGTTTTATGCCCCTTAATTAATAGGCAATATCCCCCAAACATAAAAAAAATCTAAGCATTCGTTTACAAATTATAATGGAAATTCGAGAAAAAAAAATATATTCAACACCCTGTATCTCGGAAACGACGCCTTCTAGGACATATATTTATAGGGACTTTTCTTTTTAAAAACATGTGTTCTATCTTCCCTTAAACTTTGTCTACAAAAAACTGACTCACCCTGTATATTCGGATGTAAATTCTTATGGTGCATTCCAAATAAACATATTCCAGTTTCCAGTTCAACCGCAGGCATAAGTTAAACTTATAAATGGGAATAGTGGGAGGGTCGGGTAGATATAGAGCAGTGGGAACAAATTCCGGTGGCTACAATCAGTAATGTCGTTAGAAGAATGCCAAAACTTTGTTAATAAGTTATACAGTTAAGAGTAGAATCGATGCACTATTAATAAGCTTTATTTTGTCTTTAAGGGTCTTACCAAGTCTTGTAGCATTCGTTCCTTACCTTTTTTATAATTTTTTCGTGAAATAAAAGTAATTTCAGATTATCCAATTTTTAAAATTTTGAGCAGTACATAGTAATGTGTGAAACATTTTCCCTTATGATATGTAATGATTGATATGATAAAATATTATTATGTTTGATTTTGTTAATTTCTCCGATTAGGATTGAAGTCATCTTCAATCATAGAGAGTTACCTCAATACTAACGGTAATATAATAACTATAATGAACAAGGCTTCTCAAATTTTAAATACAATTTTGGTTATCCATAATACATGGTATCCCACGTTGACAATTCCTAAAAACAAAATTTCAGATTTGAGACATTTTTGGTTTCTATATTACGTCTAACGCACTCTTGTCGTGGGATACCCTGTATATGTGCATGTCAGGTAAAGGTCTAGTTATGTCTAGATACACATTATTTACACTTTTATTTTTGTCTGCCGTTATATCTTTTGTACCGTATTATTTTTTTCTGTCGTCGTAGTGCCATAAATAAATAAATCAAATATACCGGTTAAATCTTACGAATGTTAATAATTTGAATATAACAGGTGCATAAATTAGTTTAAAATAGTATTAAATTCAGTGATCAAGCCATAAGAACTGTTCTCTAAATTACAACTATTCGTAAATCTTCAGTTGTCTACTGACAGAGAAGCAGTCAGGTGTTTAGAAAGTTGTATCTTTGTTTATTAATATTATCTGATTTGAATCTCTAGTGTTCCGAGATTCGATAATCACATAATTCTTAACCGCTGGGTTTTGCCTTCAGTTTTAATGCTTATTAGATAAAGACCAGCGTAAAACCAAAGTAGATAGTTCAATCTTTCGGAATTTATCGGATGTTTCAGATCAGATAATGAGCAATCATTATAATTAAAAATTAAGTAATTTACATAGTTACAGATAGTGTCATGCATCATATAAAGACTAATCTACCTATTGTTCGAAATCATTAATTATATACTCCTATTTACTTAGATATATAGGGTGCAACAATTATGATGGCTGGTTGTGAGATGTATTGTGTATAGTATATAATCCACCCATTAAACATTCTAAAAAATATATATAAATACTAATGCATTTTAGACAAAGTCAATCACAGAAAACATAACTTGCAGCCATATATACCTTACAAAATATTTACAGTGTGGTTCACAAACCCCTCAGTGGGGACATACCGGACAAATTTAATTGTCCAACACTGCAACATACTTAAGGGATACAGCGTTGAAATTCATAGGGATCAATCAGAGGTGGACAAACATTAAAAATATAGATCTAACAAAACTTTAATGAAAATTCGGAACGTACTACGGTACCCTTTTGCACTTAATTACTAACAGATAATATTATCCTAGATTCCTTGTTACGCCTAGGATCTCATCCTAGATTCAGCTGCGTTACACCGAAAAGGGAAAACGCCTAATCATCAACGACTACAACTGCGTCATTATTTGTTATTGAGGACTATTATTAGCATTTTCTTGGATACCTACCTATACAGTGTTCTTCAAATGGGATGTAATAATATTGGTATCTTGGAAACCGTTAGAGATAGAGAATGGGTTAAACTTACATAATTTGCTGACCAATAATATGCTTCTAAAAAATCGAAATTTTGGAAATTCTTTTTTTTTAATTCCAGGCTTGTTTGAAGAGCTATTGAAAAAAAGGAACATTTTCTGGTAGCAACTTTTTACGCTGTATCGAATGGCGTAAACAGTTTTTAAGTAGATAGCGTTTCGTCTCTTCAGAACCATCATCAACTTATTTTTTTATATTTTTAGGTCACTAGACAGCGCATTTTTCGTTGGAGTTCAATGGCGTATCATATACTATAGTTCCATATTCTATATTGTTCCATCCGAAATATTATTTTTTAATTTATTGTTGTTTTGTTATTTTTTCTTTATTTTTGTTTATTTATTGTTAATGATTTCTTACTTTTTCGTTATTCTTTTGTTAATACATACATACATAGCAGATGAGTTCAAAACGTGATCAAACTATAGTTTGATCATGTATCATATGCTATAGCAAATGATACATAATTTAACTCAGAAGGAAAATGCTGTTGAGTGGCAGCAATTAACGGAGCCGTATTAGAAAAAATGAAGTTGATAATGGTTTAATGGTGGGTAATGGTGATAAAAGACGAAAGGTTACTTTAAAAAAAACTGTTTATACCATTCGATACAGCGTCAGAAGTTGCTGTGAGAAAGTGTCCTTTTCGTCAATAGCTCTTCAAGGAAGCCTGAAATTTTACAAAAACTATTTTCCAAAATTTCGAGTTTTTTCAAATATCTCAAAAACTAATCGTGTTAGCCTTGATTTTTTGAGGCATATTATTGGTCACCAAATTACGCAGCTTTGCCCCAATTCAACTTAATCTCTATCTCTAACAGTTCTAAGCTACCAATTTTATTGCATCTAATTTGAAAGAAACTATATTTCCTCACCAAAGACTTCCTGTTAATTAAAATTATTTTCTAACGTTTATACTAGTAAAACTATCCAATTACGTACCGTAGAAATCCATTAACATGAAACATGAAATCGCCGAATAGACGAAAAAAAAATGTATTGCTTCTAAGGTTTATTTTTTTCATTAAAACCTAAAAATTTACCACAGCTAGACACTTCAATAAACACTGACGTAATTTTCCACATAACACCAAACATTATACTGCACTCGACGCGCGTTTTATCAACCAAGTTGGTATCGTCTGGAGATGATTAAAACTAAAACTAGGATTAACAATGAGTTTTAATAATCTCCAGATGATGTTGTCTTCACACCAACGCTTCCAACCCCTTTCAATATTTGGCTTCAGTAGTTGGTCTACAGAAAATGTCGCTTTTCTTAAAACTTTCCCATGAATAAATTGCGTTGCTTGCATGAAAATAATGCGTATTGTTGCTAAACCCAACAGTTTTCGAATGATGAACCAGGGAATTTCTACACGCACGCTTCGCTTTTACTCGGTGTAGTGCACCATAACTACAATTAGACATATACATATAAATTAAGTAGAGGACAAGGAAACTTATATCCAGTGATATGAGAGTCTACTTCTTCAAGAAAGGATTGACTTAACGTTTCCCCTAAAGATCGATTCTTAACCGGAATCGGCAGTTAGCACTGAAAAAAATTTACAGTATTTTATTCGTGGTACTGTGACATAAAGGTGACATTAGTTAATAAACAAGTTTTATATAACATTGACATTGAATGTATATTATTCTTTAAAAATTGTATTTAAAATCAAAATAACAATTAAAATATGTATAAGAATAGATACCTATATTTTGAAATATAATCCATATTCCTTTCTTAACTAGACATTTGACTTGGATGCGAAAGACGGTCTAATTTTGACACTTTTGTGAAAAAAAGTAAGCTCGAACTTATAATCATTCAAACTTATATTCAAATCTCAAGAAAAAACATAAAATAAAATGAAATTATGGATATTGAGGTAACTATATTTCAACTCGAAACTGTTAGCAAAATATCATTTATTTTACTATTCTACTACAATCATTCTACTATTCAATATCAACAATATCTTACTAATCGGTATCAGTTCACAAAGGTAGGTAGATCAACTTCTGATATGATAGGTGTTAATATAGGAGTGACCCAGGGGGGTATCCTTGGTCCTTTACGGTTTCTAATATATCTAAATTTTTGTTGATTGTTATAACTTCGCAGACGATACATTAATTGTGAATATGAAACAGTGGATAAAATGAACTCTGCATTGGCTAACATAGAGGAACTAAGGGTAACAATAAAACTAAGGGTATGATGTTGTTGTTGTTGGAAGGCGGCGCGGTTACCCACAGCACTCAGGTCTTTCGACCCATTGTGCCTACCGCTAGTCGAGAGCTATTGGAAGAAACCCGTGCTATGCGTATAGGCCAACGCCCGTTTTAGGGGAAGCTCTCTAATGTCCTGGGGCAGGAGAACTTAGCGCAAGTATTGATCGAGTTGCGTTCGACATCATTTTTATATTAGGATTTCTATTTAAATAAATTACATTACTTTACATTACATTACATATTTCGTTTGCATTTTGTAAAATTAGACTCTTTGCCAACAAAAGAAAATATACAAGGTATCATTCTAGATATTTAAAATAAGTGCCATAGTTGCTCCACCTTCCTGTAACTTAACTGCTATTGATTATTTATTACTGTCAATTTGACAATAATTATCAGACAGATAGTAGCAAAGACCCAAAGAGGGCACTACGATGTGTTTCTCACCACTACTACTATTGATTATATCCACTATTTTTTATATAATTGTATTATTTCTGTTAACGAATATTTTTATATTTTATTACAAAAATTAATTTAAACAGGAAAAATGGATATGAATAGGATGCAAAAACAGAGAGCTTGTGAATGAACTGTAATGTATAATTAAAAATTCAAACTGTATTTTGCAATAAATCAATATTAATTTTATTACCGCACAAAAGTAACTTCTAGACCCCAGTATTGAACCTAAATAGACCACTTTGAGCGGATTAACACGTGCCCTCTGACCCTCAATACGTATTCCCATAAAAATACTTTGCTAAACTCCTGGCAGTTTTGTGCTACCCACAAGTAGTAAAGTATAGATTGGCTAACTTTGTAATGTCTTATCTCATTCAGACAGATCATAAAACTCACTTAATGGATGATATTTTCCGCGGATATTCCGACCATTTGCGATGAGCAACAGCAAGTATACTATTACGAAATACAGCTTTGCTTCCACATAGTCGTAAACTCCCTAAGAAAAATGCACTTTTCGGACGGATTTCGAACGAGATAACAAGTTGGAAACTTTCATAAGGAAGATTAACTACTAAAAGTATACTAGAAATATATTCCCTTGTGAATGAGCCCATACGTATTTTTATTTCTAATATAGCAAGTTATAAAAGTTATACAGACTTTAAAAATTTCCAATAACAAAGAACTGTTATCTATCTTCTCTTGGGGTCTTGTAGAGATAATTTCAAAATATAACACAGTTTTGAAGAAGATGTGTTACGAGACTTTGTAGAAGATGTTCAGTTTCACATGAGAAAAAATGATTCAGTATGGAAAGCTATGAATACTGAGTAAGAATTAGAAAACATTAAGGCGCTTACATATGGGCAGATACAAAACTAAGGGTGTTAACAAAACTATGAGAAACCATAATAAAATAGTTAATTATCAGTGGTACAGTAAATTTAATGATATACGTAACCCACCCTGAGCTCAGCCCGAGTTAATGTCAGAGAAAATAATTTAATTAAAGCTAATAAAAAAAATTAAAGATTCATTGCACAAATTGTGGAGCCAATTAATGTTTTTTTTGTTACTTTTATCGCTATTAATTTTTAAACAACTTAGAGACTCGTAAAAATATAAGCTTCAAAACATTAAACACTTCTACGACAGACAATTATGATTGTCTACATTGTTTTTAATGCAAGTTTTGACGTGAGAGCTCGGTATAGTTATTTACAATATTAAGTGTTGTAGAGATTCATATTACAACACGAGATGTTAAAGTTATCAAACGAGGCGTTAGCCGAGTTTGATAAAACATCGAGTGTAGTAATATGAATTTACAACAAGAATATTGTATTAAATTTTATCTACTTTCATTTAATAACACGAAAAAAATATAAATTTGGCAAAAAGTGTCAAATGACGTGAAAAGAAACTGGTGTATTTCTATGAACAGAAAAAAGTGCCTATGTACTATTAAGTTTACGGATCAAGTTTTCTTGTTACCTTTCGCATGGTTACTGTCAAAACTTTATCAAACAAACCCAAAAATATAAAAGCGCTTTTCAAAATGAGTGATTCTGATGGAAGTTTACCCTGTGATATAGAAGCAGCGGCAAACGGAGCAATCTCGAATCTAGTTTCGACAAAATCCAAAGCGCGGTATGAGTTGGAGTACTAAAAGTTTGAAGATTGGTGTCAACAACATCCTTTTGGCTTATTTTTCCGGAAAACAACGCTCCCAGAAACCATCTACACTATGGACTGGCTACTCAATGTTGAAAACTATGATTTCAGTTAATAAAAATCAAGATATAGACGGATTTACTCAACTAATCGCATTTTTTGAACTAATTACATTTTTTTAAAAATAAATAAATTATACATCTAAAAAGCGAGATTTTATTTAACACAAAAATGGTAATAAAAACGTTTTTTTTTTCAATGCAACACTAGTGTTACAAGGGTATTTATTACACTTTAACACTAGTGTTGTAATAGATGTCCTTACGAAACTATTTCATTCAAAATATCGAAGTACACCTGATATTGATCAGAATGAAAACACATATTGTAAATAGGTGAAAACTTTAACAAGTTGGTTCGGGGTGTCGGTAGACAAAACAGAATAGGAGCGAGTTGGAGTAGAAGAAATATTAAAAAGTACAGCAGAGTAAGTATATCCGTTGAAACACCCGTTTAAATGAAACCTAGATAATAACTCCAACTGAGGGGACTTAAAAATACATCGAGAGTATTTGCGTTTTTGTAGTTGTTTAAATGTTTAGAGAAATAATTCATTCATTTTAAATAATATTTATAACAATCTAGAAATACCATTCAACATATTGACAAAGCTTGGATTACTCAATCGAGTACCTACAACAAACAATCCGTATAATGATTGTGCCTAGTGAACCATGCATTGTTTAATTAATACCTTACATCAACCCAATTAGTATCGATGTCTGTAGCCCCAGGCTATTAATATGAATATGATCACAGTTGATATATCTATCTATATTTTTATCTGTATGAAATGCATATAGCGGTAAAACGTTGATATGTTGAGCAGACAAATAATTCAAACGGTTGAACTGAAGAAACATTAAAGTTATATATTTTGGAAAAGTCTACATTTTCTTTTTTAATGTTATTTTCATTTACACAACAAAATGAAAATGATCTGATATATATCTGATATATTCGATTTCAACATATTATATTATTTAGTTTATTAATAGATTTACTATTTACTTTGAATTAATGTAAAAACAAATTATTTTCAACTATATCTTCCTAATTTAGCTTTTCATTTTTATTTCCCTTTTTCGCATAACTATGTATGTCAAGGGGGTTGTACTGTTTCTATATATTAACATTTACATACATTTATTATTACTTATATATTTAATTCACACTGTTGTCACCATTCTGAAAACACTTAAACTACAAACTAATTTAAAGGTATATCGAACTGACTTTTTCCTTTTTTAAACAAAAAATCTTGAACACATTGTATCTAAATAAAACTCCTGTACTGTACGATTCATCATCACTATACCACCGGTAAAATATTAAAAAAACTAGAACATCTTGGACTGCTCCCAGATATTTTGTCTGCTAATTTATCATTGAGGTATGATTAATTTATACACAGTTCCTTAATGAGAAACATCGTTACCTTAATCTTCTACCACGTTACTTTTTCTGTAAAAGGTATAAGTACAATATTTCGTTTTGTCTAGTAATTTTTCAAACATTGAAAATACAAAAATATTTATATATACCTAACCAAGAAGACAATAATTATTGTTACTTTGAAGAAAACAGATAAATATTACTTTGAACGAACTGTACCTTATTTCAGAATATTGCTCCTTGAAATATGAATTATTTAATAGATTACATGAATTAGAATACAACATTGCATTTATTTTTAATGGCGAATCGATCTGTAAAATATAATAAATCAATGGATATACCGTAGTAGTAAAACTTTCAACCGATGTATTTAAATTTGGACTTGTAAATGGACTGAAATAATCACCATCTCAAACATTCGCGTTAACCAATTACAGGTGATGAAAACTTGAGTCAAGTCAGCTTAAATCTTCCGGAAAATTTTAAGTGGAAACGGCGATCATAAAATTAATACTAGTATAACGAGTTCGTCGCTATCTCATATGGAAATCTTTCCTACGCATTGTTCGAACTTATAATAAAGTCAGTCATAAATTAAAACAATAAAAATATTAATTGAAGTAACGGACCCTCTGTGAATGATCGGGTTCTGGTCTGGCAATATTACGAATAATTACGATGAGATTATAAACACAAATATATGTGATAATAAATGTACAGTTTATTTCTTAGGAAAGTAATACGCACATATGGGCTGTGTTTTTGCTTATACTGTATTTAGATAATTATACTTAAAGAAAATATATTTTTCCTCCATTTACAACATTAGCTAAAGCTTTATTAAAAGGTAATATAATAGTAACAAGTTTACTCTACTAGGTACTGTAATTTCCTGATTATTCAAATTGTCAGATACGAGATTTGATATGCTCCCTAATTTAGAATACACTAAGATATTTAAAATAGTTATAAGAAGAATAGGAATAATATTTAATATTTGTATAACGCAATCCAATCTCGTTGGCAATTGTATGTATACAGTGTGGACCATTTTAGTGATGCATGTATTGGTATCTTGAAAACTATAAGATATAGGACAATGGTTAAATGGGGAAAGTTTTAAACAGTTCTGTTGCCTTAATAGTGCACTTAATAGTGCTTGCAGGCCGGTCCTATTCCGGTTTTTGAGTTAATTTGAAAAAAGTAAATGTGACATTTTCCAAAATCGCCTGTAACTTTTTTATTTAGAGGATTTTTTAAATCTGAACACACTTTGTCGCAGCAAGTCATTTCGAGGAATTTCACTGCATATTTAGATTTTCAGTGCGACGTTTTAGTTGCGAGAAACCATAATAAACTTTTTTTTCTTACGAGCGCCATATTGAATTTTAAGCTGAGTGAATAGAGCATTTTTTTGGCCTTTCAACGATATAATATAAGTAAGAAACTATTTCAAAAACCACCTCAAAAATCAATATTTTAATATTTTTAATAAATCTGGCAACACCTCATAATTTTTCGTAACTATTATAGAATAGTCTCAAATTTCTGTAAAATCTAATCATTGATGTCATGGCGTTGAGTGAAAAAACTATAGTAATAACCCCCCATCAGTATTATATGAATTTTCAGGACGATAATACCTAAAATTTTCATTTGTTTCAAACTCCATGTCATTTTGAACTATTGTTAATCATAGAATTAATTGTTAATTGTTAGAGTGACACTTGTTTTAAATTCGTCCAAATGGCTTTACGTTATTCCAATGAAGAAAAATGTGATATATTGGAGTGCTTTATTAAAAATAACAGAAATGCAACTGTGGCTTTAAACAGTTTATTGGAAATTATCCCGAAAGACAATCACGAAATAAGCGGTATTTGAAACATGAAAATATTATTATCGTCATGGACATTCATATATTACTAATGGGGCTTTTCTTCGTAAACACGTGGCCATTACTATAATTTTTTCACTCGACGCCATGACATCAATGATAAGCTTTTACAAAAATTTGAGAGTATTCTATAGTAATAGTGTTTCTCCTTCGGGGTTCTAAAGATAAGTGAGACTTTTATACAACAGTAAAACTCTTTATTCACACTTTAAACACAATACAACAATTCTCGTACAATATCTAAATAAATACACACCGAGAACACTTCGAGAATCGCAGCTATTTCACTTAAGTATTGCCTATTTGCTTTTGATAGCTGCCTGATTAAGACTGACCGACTTGGCTACTTCGCTAGCTCGCCGCGGCTTTTATATAGGTAAACTAGACTTCTAGATCCTCGTAGAAACTTACATCGAATACTCACGAATAATCCACATACCAGGGCAGTTCAATAACTAATCGACAGCCAAGTTATACGAAGGATATTCGATAAGTATCGCTGGTGACATCCAGGAAATGTGGACAAAAGAGCCTATCTTCCTTATTTGAAGGCCTACAGGGTTCAGAATTCGCCCTTGGGGAATTATTCCTGGCACCGCTAGAGGCGATGTTGCCAGATTGTCCACAATTTCCCTAGGGCTGAGGAAAAAGTAGATTTTTCAACGCCGCACTCGGGCACTGTGTCGGCGATTTTATAACACTAGTTTCGAAAAATTATGCCTTGTTGCCAGATTTATTAAAATATTGATTTTTGAGGTTATTTTTGAATTTTTTTTACTTATATTATATCATTGAAAAGCCAAAAAAATGTTCTGCTTGCTCAGCTTAAAATTCAATATGGCGCCTATAAGAAAAAGAAAGTTGATTATGGTTTCTCGCAATCAAAACGTCGCAATGAAAATCTAAATATGCAATGAAATGCCTCGAAAAAACTTGCTGTGAAAAAGTGTATGCAGATTTTAAAAATTCCTCTAAATAAAAAGCTTCAGACGATTTTCGAAAACGCCACATTTACTTGTTTTCAAACTAACTCAAGAAACATTTTCCTATCTCTTATAGTTTCCAAGATAATCCTACTCCAACAACTACTCCACGGGAAATGTGCTCCGACTGGCATTGCATTACTTCGCAATCTGCATGGAAAATGGGGAGTGAAGAAGAAGACCCAAAGAGGTCACTACGGGGTGCTTGTCATCATTAATAATACAAAAATTTTACGAACCTAAAACATTATCATTACATGGTATTAATTCACCAGTTTAATGAAACATTTATAGCGATATTTGTATTGTTTAAACCAATAAGTAGGTATTTTTTAACGGGGTATATAGTTATTATTTGCATTAGCCTATAGGCTATAGACTAAAATAAATAATAATATGTAAGAGTATCTTTTCGAGGAATTATTTGATGTTCTCCTTTTTCCTTGAAGTTGATGATTATATCGATAATGATATTGGTATCTACTACAACACAAAAATATGTTTAAAACATAGATTGCTGCACTTTGTATTAGCTGCACATTTGTGCATATATACCGCGCTGTAATTACTTTCTAAAGATATGTATCAACGGAAACAGACCTAATTAAAATTAAGATTGTTGAAGACAAATGAGTAGGGTTTAAAATAGTAAGTGAGAATAATTAATAATGTCGTCTTTGAGACACCCTATATAATAATAACTGACGATAACCGGAGTAAGTTGAAAATTAAATTTCCAAACATACGCCTAACTAAGTACTTTTTAATAAGAGCAGATGTGAAAGCTTTAAACTGTTAATTAATGGATCACCTTGTGTAAAATAATTCCGAGCTGACTTTTACTGCTATCATCCCTCATCTTCACCGATTCCACAGTTTCAACCAAGAAGTTAATGAAGTTAGGCTACATTTACATAAAAAAGGAAAAAGTCTTTTATAAACCCTTTGGTTTCTCCCGAAAGTAAAAGTGTTACATTAACGGATGCCTCCCGTGATTATAAAAACATTAAAATCCGTGCTTGGGAGTTGGCCCGACGGACTCATTGCTATGCAAGACCGACCTTCTCGGGCGCGGGCACAAAAGGAACATACAAAAGGGATACGCCGAGGGATATAATGACATACATGGCATAAAAGGACACCTTTGTGTGAGACGTCGATTTGATTTTTGGGTTCTGATAGCTTGGAGTATTCTGCTCCGCTGCATTCTGTATGGAAATAAAATGTCACGTTGTGGAAATCAGGAATAATAACGGAGATGCGAAATACGACTACTACTGAGAAAGAGACATATTCAAAATATGTCGTTTAAAAGATGACAGTTGTACGAATTAATAAACTATTTTAAAACTATGTATCTATATCAAATAAATGCTTAAAAAATCAATGATTTGGTTATCTGGTACAATGGACAAATCCAAAAATATCAAATCAAATCAAATTAAATTTATTTGCTTAACAGATAAATATCTACTTACAGGACAATACTATAAAATAAATCAGTTAATCTAATATATGGGGTCATCATAAAGTAAGGGGTATATACTTAAAAGTCTTATATAATTTTAAGAAATCAAGCTAGTAGCAAAAAGTAAATAGAATCTAGTTGCTTCAATAATTGGATTTTACTGTATCTATGGAAAACAAAACAAAAGTTCTATGGAAAACAAGGAGAAATATGTTAATTATATACCCTACAAAATCTAATAATCTGGCAGATTACAACACTCCTCAAAATATTGTAAATGGTTTTGCACATTACATGCCTGCGGTCCATGACTTAATACCTAGTTTTTTAATGAAAGACTGCTCGACAGTTTTTGTGGCACCACCATTGACCATTTTTAATTTATCTCTATGTACTTCACAATTTCCCAATTGTTGGAAATTAGCTTGAGTATGACCAGTCTCAAGGGTGGCAACTCGAGTAATGCGGCCAATTACAGGCCAATTGCAATTTTGCCTAATACTGTTAAGGCCGTTGAGATTTCTATGTACAACTGCACTTCCAGTCTGTAAAAAATTTGCTCTCTACATATCAACATGGCTTCATGGAGATACGTTCAACAACTACTAATTTAGCAGTAGTTACACAAAACATATCTGAAGTTATCGATTCTAAGGGATACGGGATAAGGGACGTGGTGTATACAGATTTATCAAAGGGCTTTCGACACTAACTATACCATAATATTGTCAAAATTGGCTGATTTTATATTTTTTAATAACTTAATTCAATTCTTTGGAACTTACTTAAAAGATAGATCTATTGTTTATGTTGCTTGTAATGGGTTTAAATCAGAAACGTATGGGGTTGCATCGGGAGTTCCTCAGGGATCAAATCTGGGACCTCTTTTGTTTCTATTGTCCATAGATGGTCGTCCAGAGATTACCGATTGAAGCTCGTTGCTTAGTGCCTTGAAAATTTATTGTAAAATTAATGATATTTCAGGCTGTAACACTTACTATATTTCGAACTGTGAATTTTTGCAGTTCCAAATTAGAGCAGTGGAATGGTAGTTCCAGTTACTGAGGATTGGTGTAAGGTATTTAAGCTCAATTTAAACATTGAGAAGTGTAAGGTTTTCTCATAACAAACCCATTCAGTTTGAATACTGCTTAAATAATATTGTTTTGCAGAGAAACAAAGGACTTGGGAATCTCTTTTGATTGCAAGCTAACTTCTTTAAGGCACATAAATAATATAGAGAAGTCTGCAAATAAAATTTCTGGTTTCATTATGGGCAACTGTACCAATGTGACTGCACTAAATACACTTTATTTTGCACTGGTGCTTTCTAAGCTGGAATACGGATCACTAATCTGGTACCCTACTTACGAAACACACAGTAGAACTCTGGAGTCAGTTCAAAGAAAATTATTGAAACATTTATCTTTTAGAGGTGATAGTGTGTATCCTGACCGGGAATATAGATAGTTATGAGTTGCTAAGTGGCTAAACTGTTAAGGTTTTCTGTTTCTTCATTAAACCTGAGGCGTTATTATTTTTGTATAGACTGTTTAACAATAATGTTGACTATCCTCCGCTATTAACACGTTAATTTTAGGCAAAATGAAAATTTTGTATACCAACAGCAAGAACCAATGCTCCAAAAAAATCTCCAGTTTACATTAGGATGTCCATGTCCCGTAAATTTAATATTGCATCTGATCAATGCAATCTAAATTGTTCTTGTGTTTCTGTTTCAAAGAGAGCTGTTGAAGACACCTTTCATTGTTAAAACTCTTTATTTGTCTTTCTTTTTCTTTTTTTATTTTTAATGTGCAACTGATGTAAAATATACAAACAATATTGTCGATTTTACAACTTATAAAGATATTTAGAAAGCAATACTGTTTGTACTAACACTGATCAATAACAGAAACAACAGGCTACATAACAGCGAGTTGGTACACACCCGTTAGCAGGTATGCCAAAATTTATTACTACTTTTCTTAAAGTTCTTCAGTCCAACAGACAAACTCGTTATTATTTAAGAGGTCTTCCGCTTCCATCTGCTTTCGGTCAAACGTCATAGATATTGGAAAATCAGTAGTATGGTAGATGCATAATTATTGTTGTTTCAGTTATTATAAGAGATAGAGAAACGATTAACTCGGAAACGGAAAGATAAACTCGCTGCATCTGCTTTCGGTCAGACGTAAAAAACGTTGCAAAATCAGTAGTGTGGAAGAGGTATAATCATTGCTATTTCAGTTATTTTAAGAGGTAGAGAACCGGTTAAATTAGACAAGGTTTCTAGAACTTTATGCTAATTTCTAATTAATTTCACGTAATGTGCAATCCAGAGCAACCATTGTGTCGATAACTCAATATCTATTTCACGAATTTAAATATTTCATTGCAATTTTATTTTCACTGTCAAATGATAATTTAATAAAATCATGTACCTACCTACTTAATTCTCTGCCTCCTCTGACTCCTTTATTTGAGGCCATAGAATTTTGTTGCTATTATATTTGATATATCAATGATTTTATCGTTTTATATGCTATTTTTAATGCAGTTAATTAATTTAAATATAACTATTAAAACTGTTAATTTTTTCGCGCGTCTGGACAATGTGGAGGAGAAAATATTTTATACGATTTACAAGAACGTACATCATTTTCATTTCATTATAAAGATCACTCTCCCTGCTTGTAAGCATCTCAATAAACCCAGCAGGTGTCGATATGAACACAAGTAAGGATTACCGATATTACATTCTGGAATAATTGTGGCCCATCAATGGCATCAGAAGGGGGATAAGCATACATAGAGTGTAATCCTACCAGACTAAGGCCTTTGTAGCCGCAGCGCTATACAAACTCTCTATTACGCGACACCTCTAAAAGCTGTGTTAAGTACATATTATTACTGAAGGTTATTGCATTCTGGATTATTGCGGGAGTAACGGGCGAGATTAATTTTCCACTTTCTGGATGAAAATTATTATGCTTGTATTATGTGCGAGTTATTGAGTCGCACATAATAGATATTGCTTTTTGCGCACGGTGTCAAAGTACAACTAACGGTAACCAATTTATTTTATATTACGGAATATATATATATATATATATATATATATATATATATATATATACAGGGTGATTGATTAAGGCCGGCCACCGGCTGTATATGGGAAACTATTGGTCCTACAGGTTCAGGAAAAAAATTTTCATAAGAAAAGTGGCCATGAAAATTTCACTAAAACTATTTTTATCTTCCGTAAATCTCCGCAAGAGGGCGTAACTGATCATGAAATTTTTAAAATTGAATTTAAATGAAAAAATGCCTTATTAACCTGGATATATTTTTTATCAGTTTTAATCGTTAGTCCATTTCCTAAAACTTGTTCAGTGATATTTTTCATTTCCTCGATAAATAAATGGGTGGGAGCAGTTTTTGTTTTTAATTTGAAACAATGCTGTATTTTCGGATCGCTTTAACGGATTTTCTTGCAATTGGGTTTTTTTAAAAGAGAATACCTTGCAGATTTAATAAATGTTTTAGTGATTGCAAAAAGTTGGTTAATAAAGGTACAAAATGGCGATATGTTGAAACCTAACCTATTTTTTAATTTTTCTTGGAAATTTTAAATGGAATGATATACTTTTTTCCACGTCATTATGACCAACATTTAGTTAAAATAACACTGGTCAAAACCGCATCTCGATATAGCAAACCGTTTAGGAAATATTTAGATTTTCGTATTGTACCCAAAGAAGGAGAATACATTTTCGTTTACCCCCGTATCATTTCGAAACAAAACGTACATTTATTTGCTGTTTTAGTAATTTGATATTTTACATAAACCCTTCCACATCCAGGCTGAGGAAGAATTACTATTAATTAAAATTAAAAAAAGTATTGCCCCGACGAATATCGAACTCTCAACCTTTAGCACATGCAAGCAATGAATAAATTGTTGCTTACAAATCTATTACTGAATCTGAAGTAAACATTATAAATGTTTTGGCTTACATCCATACAGATCCACATTTAAGTATTAGAGATATTTCAAGGGATTTAGGACTGACATTTTATTGTGTCTATAAAACATCAAGCATCAAACGAACAAGATTTTGATCGTAGATTTGATTTTTGTCATTGGCTTAAAGGTTTCCTTACCGAAGATGCTACGTTTCTGTAAAAAAATTTATGGACCGACGAAGCAACTTTTAGTAGCAACGGGAAAGTAAATTTGCACAACATGCATTATTGGTCGGCAACTAACCCTCATTGGTTAAGAGAAGTATATCACCAGAACAGGTGGAGTGTAAATGTGTGGTGCGGTATTTTAAACAGACGAATTATTGGGCCATTTTTTTTCGATGGTCATCTTAACGGGGAAAGGTACCTAGAGTTCCTGAACATCGGTTTACTGGTTTTAGTAGAAGAGGTGCCCATTGCTGAGAGGATGAACATGTGGTACCAACATAATGGATGTCCATCTCATTTTGCCCAGAACGTCCGAAATTATCTTGACGATGCTTTTCCAGATAAATGGATTGGCAGGGGAAGTCTTTTTCCGTGGCCTCCAAGGTCCTCAGACCTCATTTGTTTAGATTTTTATCTATGGGGCAGAATAAAAGACGTGGTTTTCAAAAATCGCCACACAACACCAGAAGATATGAAACAAAGAATTCGTGTGGCTATAAGAAATTTATCAGGTGCCGAAATTGAAGCAACGGTACAATCTACGAGAGAAAGACTTAATTTGTGCATCGACAATGATGGTACATTTTGAACATCTTTAATTTTTGCTTTTTTGTCCTCATAAACGCTGGCAAATTTGTTGTAGTTATTGTTATACCTTATTGCTTTTGGTTTAGTTTGGTGTTATTGCTGTTTGGCCCATTGGCCTTTAAACACGCGACAATTATTATTTCACGTACTATTTGGACCAGTCCTAAGCCTGGATAAAGTGTGAAGGGAAGCCGGTTTTTGTAAAATAATATCAAATTACTAAAACAGCAAATAAATTTACGTTTTGTTTCGAAATGATACGGGGGTAAATGAAAATGTGTATTGGTATTTTAACAGGTTACATCAACAAATTTGTGTCATCCGATATTATGTAGCCTTATTGCAATACCCCACTGTTAGCAATTTTAGACAGAGTACGAAGCAATTCTTAAAACCATAATGTAAAGGAATAGGTAGGTAGGTGTCAGACTGACAGTTTTCAAATTTCTCAAACCAAATGTGATTGGGAAATGGTACCTATATATTCTAAAATTGAAATTAAAATATCTCAAAACTCATAATCTAAAGGTCATACTTCTTTAAAATTTCATCTCCATTCAAATCTGATAAAAAAACAGTGTTAGGTAGGTATTGCAATTTAAAAACACCGATGACAAAGTCATAAATAATACAGAAATGGCAGAATAAGTTATGAAATATATTAAATAAAATAGCGAACTTAACCAGTCCCATGATTTCTTCCAATATTGTACCACCTTCTGGTACTAAACTATCCCACTTTATAGAAACTAACAGTGTTATTTGCACGGTACAATTTTCAAGAGCAACAGTAACAGGCGTAAATCTTGAACTGTCCAACAAAATTTCGTTTTGCATTCATTGGAAGTGCGGAATGTGTGGCCTCTGCCTCCACTTGAACTGGTAAAGCACGCTCTCGTCACGAACGCTGTGTAATTCAAGTCTTTCTGTATAATTTGTCTCTTATCGTGTAATTGTTTGAATAATTCATACTAATGGCTTATTCAAACAGATTTATTAGCCGGTGGATAGATAATACGCTTAACTTTCGTTGTTGTATTTAGTTAAGTGGATTATCAGGTTGAATATCAATTAGTTTATTATTTTTAACCACTATAAATATTATTAAACAGTTATTTGCTTTGTTTGTATGCATTATCAGATCAATTTTGATCGTGTTGATCAATGCGTGAAGGCTGCAGGTGCATTTCTCACAAATATATTTGGTGTTTGGAATAGTTAAACGTATAACTCACCCAATTTTACTTCTGTAATGTTTCTTAGTTTTGATTGATTCGAATAAATCAATAAAGAAAATGAAATAGTTTCAGGTTTCAAAAATTCCCTAAAATAATAAGTGTAAAGCAATAGTTTTCTTAATGGGACAGCTCTTATACTTTTATATATTTGAATAGTGCTGCTAAGATTCCTTTGGTATAAGATGGGACACCGAAGATTTCGTAATAAGATGAATATTTCCAAATTTAGTAACAATGCTAGATGCCCAATCGCAATCTCTAACGTCTTTTTAGTTAATATGAAATTCAAATTATAAATATTAAGGCACTTTGACCTACTCAAAAGAATTAATAACCTTTAGGATCACTTCAGAACAGCCAAACTCAAGTAATAGGTCTAAGCATTCTGGTCTAGGTACGCAATTTAAAATTTCAGGTGCAAGCAAGTGACAATCTATCAAGGAGTCTACAAAATTATTTGCTACTAAAGCGAAATAGTTATTAAAATGTTGTGAAGTCAAATCATTTTCAATATTATGGCATCAGTAAACATTTCTCTGGAAATGTATCAACAATCTCCAACTATTCTTGGCCCTATTCTTATAATTCGTGACAAAATTACTACATTCCCCTTTTGAGTTAAACAAATTTCTGTTCGCTAAAACTTTAAATAACTTTTGTAGCTATTGAAGTCGATTGGATATTTTTATAATATAAGATATATCCTTCAAACTAAATAGAGACTCCCTCATTTCTCTTAGGGGCTTGTTAAACCATTTAACCCGATGTCTTATTAATAGGTAAAACTAGGTATTTTTTTTAAGAGAACATGTTGGTAAGTAGTAATCAAGTAAGTAGTAAGAAGGAAAATCCAAGTTGTGCCCATCTACCTCAAAAGAACTACAATTTACCTTGCTTAAAGATACTTAAAGAATTTTGCTAATCCATTAACTGTAAAGATTCTAGTATATATTGGTTTAGGAGGAAAAAACTATAAATAACTTCTATCCAGAGTGATAAACAATATTCAAGACTTGTGTACAATAGCTAACCACATCCAAGTTAGTAAAAATGTTTTCAGTGCAATGTAGGAGTAGGAGTAATTCTTCTATAGTCTGAAATGGTCACTTCAAGTCTAAAAGACTGTACTGACTAGCTTCCCGTATCTTGAATAAAAAAAATACAGGGGCGAGCCACATTCCACCATGTGTGATTATGAAAACATATTGAAAACCTATAAAAAACCACTTGAATTATTCTATTTTTAACTAGTGATATCGATCTTTTTATAATCTAAATCACTGTTTTATTGAGCAACATATGGATAAAAGATTAACTTTTAGGTTATGTTCAATTAGGTTAGATTCATGAATTCAAAACATTTTTTATGCTACCTAAAACCCTAGTTGTGAACTTTGGTAATTTCCAATAAACCAATGAGAGACCAATCCTTTATCCTATGCTAAAAACTTTAAGTTTTCCATAGTGTACTGTCAAAGCAAATATATTCTTTTGCCGACGTTAGGTACATCCTATTACCACTTTTATTTGAATTTTCGTATTGGCTTTTTTACTTGTCAATTAGATATCTATTCTCCGTTTTATTATATATAATCACGTACTAGGTTCCGTTTAATTTTTTTTGTCGAAATGTCAATCGCCTTATAGCTTCATCAAATACTTCGTCGTTAAAAAACAAATAAACAAAGTGTACATAATAATGTAGAATGTGTGCAGGTGTTGTCACAATAAATGTTTATTTTGTATATAAGTGCAAAGTAAATTTGTCTAACGAAATGAAATATGTTACAGAAGTTTTAATGGGAGTAGGTGACGCACTCAAATCCATAAGAAGCTATTGTCTAATTTAGATATTTAAGAGTATGTACAGTACGTTTTATATGAGCCTAGATGGACTATAACGTAGGTGCTACCCTTCAAACCGTATTGTTACTAATTAATAACAAACATAATGGCCACATATTTTAGATATAAAATCAGATACGGCTTTATTAAATAGTTTACTAAGTAAACAAAGTTTAGTAGTTAAGAATTCTGTAATATAATGGTCCATTCAGGCAAAATAAAGATGACATGTCACAGTTGGTTGTTTTTATTATTCGATATAAATCTTTTAAACACATATTGTGGCGGTGGCTAAGTATTATAGTTTCCGCTATCCACTTGAACTTTTAGTAGGTTCAATGGCACTAAAAATGTATGGCAATGCAATAAATTGATGGTTGAAAAATAACTCAAGCGCATGTGGGGCTTGAAAAGTAATTTTATTAAATAATTTTTGTGTCTAATACAATTAAAATTTTCAGACATACGTGATATTAACTTCTTGAAAATTCAGACAGAGCTGGGAAGTATCTTTCATTTTTTGAAAGTGTACGAGTAGAAAATGTTTTAATCTCGTTTAAATCTAGTTTAAATCTCATTTAAATCTAGTTTAAATCAACGTCTAGTCGATGCCGGTGTAAACGATCGATGCGTCGGTAAGCAACGTCCAGGTGATGATTTTCCGTATTCCCTATAGCCAAATGTTATAGCCAAATAGTATTTTATATCTCAAGGAAGAGAAGTAGCTGCCGTTTACTACTCATACTATTATTTCTTCTGGGCTCCTTTGTCCCGCATATGTAAAACCAGTATGCTCTTTGAAAGATATGGATAAGAATATGCTTCGATTTGTACAAATAATAGTTTTTCGTTATATTGAGAAGTTGAAATATACAATGTTAGTATGTGAAAAAATGGAAGAATAAATAATATCAGCACTTTTTAATCAGTTTTCGAGGATAATATTGTGGATAATATATACTTAGCTAAAATTTTATACTTAAAAGTGACATTTTTTACAATAATTCTTATGGTCAAATTTCTACTTAGTAAGTAGAAATTTCTAGTTATTAAGTAAAAATTTCTACTTAGTAAGTAGAAATTTCTACTTAATACGTAGAAAATTCTACTGAGTAAGTACAAATTTCTACTTAATAAGTAGAAAATTCTACTTGGTAAGTAGAAATTTTAGAGCATTTAATTTTTCTTCGTGGACCCTCAGCGCTTCCGTAGAAACACATGTTTTCGAATTGTGCAAATAACGCACACCATGTAACTAAAATTGACCTACTAAAAAAAGTTGTAGATCACACCGCATATACCCCAAAACAAGCTTTACAAGATGGTACCTATAGGTTTCATCTACTCTACTATGTATTGCGTTACTCGATCGCGACACCCCTATCTTTTGACCTTGAATGAAAACTCTTAACTCGTTCCCCATATATGAACATGAACATATCCAATGTTAAAACTGCATAGTATTTCTGAAAACAACTATAAATTGAAAAAAAATTTTTCAATTTATAACGTAATGTTTATTTCTATTTTGAAAAAACAGTTATCATTTTGCATTTTCTTATATGTGCATAAAAGATGTAATGCACACGTGTACATGCATGATTTGCATAAATTATGTTTTTGTCTTAAATATATATTTGTGATCTATTTATTTTAAACTATAGGTTCTATTTTTTACACAGGCACAAGTTTTTTTTAAGTTACTAAATTTTAGCCACTTAAGTTTTAGCTACTAACTATTTGTGCAATCTTTCATTATTATTAAGCCATAAGAATTTTATCTGCGCCTGATCGTACAAGGTGATCAATACACCTGGTCTAACTAACCCTTTGTGATCATAACACTGAGAGCACTTTCGTTTGATAACGTATCACTGGACATACAAGTTAGGTATAGTGGTCCTGCCATCCGTAGAGTGCAAAATCAACCGAAATCAGCTTGAGTAGCAGCATATTGTCGATGAGATTGATGGTGTCTTCATCCAGTGACAGAATCGCCTACCTACTTGTTACATAGCCGAATATATCTCTCCGCCAATATCCATTGAGCGTGGTCATGACCTGTGATGGTTTGTGGCTGAGCGGGATTATCGCTCTTTACCCTTATCATCGCTGTAGGTCTGGACTGCAACGTAGAGGTGGACCCCATCCTTCACCAACACCAATCCCAAAAAGTGATAGGTGTGGGCGATTCGTGGGGTCTCATCCTGTGCTGGCTCTACCCTGCAGGCTGGGTAAGACCTTCTTTCTTGTCTTCTTTCTTCGCCTCTATGCCTAACCCACCGGGGGTAGTCTGTCTCAGGTGGGGGTGGGCAATGCCGCTCTCGTCCTGGTTGGTGGTTTGGGGTAGGTCAAGAGTGGCTGTATAGCCGGGAATGCACTTCTGAAGGAGCCAAGTGGCCCTTTAGCTTTATGCAGGGTAAGGGAAGCCTACTCGAAGTGAGCTCTCGGCGGTCGCGGCTTCGAGGGGAGGTCTGAGGGTTGTTTTTTAGTCGCTTCGTAGCCCTCTACGCTTGTTCCGGGTTGAACTAAAACATAGGAAGATCTTACTCTCATCCTGGATCCAGCAGTTGGAGTCTTGGCCGTTTGTACACAGCAGCCGCATCGGGCTCGTAGTCCACGGCTTCCCGGATTAGTGGCTTGCTGTGCGTCTCGGCACGTGCGAAAAACTTGACTCCGCGCCTCCTGATGACTTCCAGGACTGGGACGTAGTCAAGGTCCCAGTATATATCGGTTGTCCTCAGGCACTAGGGTGCACTTACCGTGGTCCTTAGCGCGATATTTTCGACGCCCTGGATCTTCTTCATATATGTCTTTGCAGCAATCGCCCATGCTGCCGACGCATATGTCAAATAGGTTTGGATGACATTCTTGTTCAAAGTTCGCTTATTCCTTAGGGTGAGCTCGCTGGTGTGGCACAACATCAACAACATCGGGTACAGCTTGGCCCTGACCATCTTCGCCTTCGCTACGACTTTCTCGATGTGGTGTTTCCACTGCAGGCTCTTATACATATGTACCCCTAGATAAAACATCAGGTATTGCTTGGCGAATATCCCTCTATTAGTTGCGAATAGTTGGAGTTATTTTAGGAGGCGTAATATATTAAACAATTAGAAATCTGTTTATCCTCTATTATTGTATACGTGGTCATGTCCTCTGAAATCATACTTAACACTTTAGACTGTTACTCTACCACTAGCTGGAACAGATTTGTTAGTATTCTTATTAGAAAAACCAAATTTGGATTGCTACAGATATTATGCAGTCTTTCTAATGAGCAATTCTTGTTATAATTGAGATAATTTTGTTAGAGAATTTATAACGGGGCCGATTGATTTAAGAAATAATGTAAATATAATGGTTTCAAGTTTAAATAATTTAAGGGCACTTTTATTTAATTTTTAATGGTTTATATCAAACATTTTATATATATATATATATATATATATATATATATATATATTGCTCATGGAATTAGTTGACACAGCAAATTTTTTATTGCAAAATGTCTTTGCCGATTTTAATAAAAACAAAATCTTTCTAAAAGTTCCTGCCTTGTAGAATCAGTGGCGGAGAATGATTTCTGGTACAAATATTTTTTATGTTAGGTACATAGAGATAGAGTGTAGGAAGGTGCCAAATTGTTAAATTTTAATTGTTGCTATAGTAGTTTCAGAACATTCATCGTAATAACATTTAGTGCCTCTTATCGATATATCGGAACATATTTGGTGATTTTGTGAATACGGTAAAAGGTCTGAAATTACTATAGCAACAGATGCAGACAGAGAAAATTTTACGACTTTACATTGCATTTTTCTACACTCTGTATACCTAATATAACAAAATATATTTTATCACAAATCATATAAAAAATTTCCTGTGTCGACTAATCCAGAAGATTTGAAAAAAACAAATAGCGAAATTACACAAATTTTCTATTTATCTTTTCCACTCGTAGATAGTAAAATAGTTGATTGTTGTATTAAGGAACCATTTCTGAAAAGGGCACCCTGTTCCATTCTAAATTATGGAAACTGGACCACCCTGTGGAAAGCGCGCCTTAAACTTTATTATATAATTTGCACAACTGAAATAAGTTGTCTTTACGAGGTAGTATCGTTGATCGTTGATCCTGTTCGTTTTTCATGCTCTTTAAAAAAACTCTGAAATCTCACCGTTAATTAAATACCATGCCGTTGAACGAATATGTATTTCTTGTAACTAAATTCATGGAATTATCTCTCTTCCTATTTAATAACAGTTCCGCCCATGAGATTATAAAACTAATTACACTAGTTTATTAAAAATGTAACAACCTGCAATTTATTGATTATGAACATTTATTATTATTACCATTGGTATTATAAATACAACAGTTATGTTTTAAAACTGTAATTTTCTTTTTACTGATAATAATTATTACATCTTATTTAATTTGCAAAACAAACCTCTAGAAGCTATCTACGGTCGTATTATTAAATAGTTCTGAGCAGGAATAACAACCATGACAATAACTAGGAGTCACTATTCTGAGAGTTCTGGGGGTTTTAAAAAACTTTCATCTGTTGTAGATATGTATAAAGCATCTGCTTTATGCTTTAGTAAAATTCGTATTATCTTAAAGACAGCATTTAATTATGAACCTTTTATTTAATAACGTAAAATGAAAACTTTATTATTTTTAATACTTCATATAAATGTAATGTAAAAGATAAGCAAAAACATTCTTAAAGCAATTTTGAATTAAATCCAATTGAAACTTTGTTGCAAATTAAATCTGTTAATTTTTTCCTAAAATTTTGTTTAGAGTCGTTTAGAGACCATACGGATATTAAAAACATCAGAAGAATCGTAGAATATACCGTAGAAATTGTGGCTAATAAAAACAAACAGAAAATATTTTATCTTCCGTCAAGAATAAGAACAATATAACAATCACGTTCTTCCTAGGATGGGAAGACAGTTCGCTCCACAAATTCGTGAGCTTTAAAATTGTATATTACTTCTCCTTAATAAGTGACATAATGATGTGAATAAAAACGAGATTAATGCAATGTAATGCGAAATGGGAATAACGTCATATTGGTATTAATGTGAGATATTAACATCGGTTGATGCCTATCCTCTTAACTAATGAGGTTTTCTAGGTTTCCTTCATGCCAGCACTAAACGGTGGTTAGAATCTAGGCAGAAAATATCAGACTTTCAGGATAATTCTTGTGATCAGAATGAGGGATAGATATGCTTTTATTATTATCATGTAGCCCTTTCAAATTAATTTTTAGTATGTTTTCTCCTTGGTTTCCTTAGTTTTCCTCATAGTAAGTCAATATGCTTATAATATGCATATACGTCCCAATTATTCCTGTTTGTGATTTTTTTCACAACCGACATTGGTAATTCCCTTATTTATATAATTTAATCAAGGATAATTCATATTATCGTATGTACCCATAACCATTTAGGTTTAATACTCATATTTTTAGTGATGGGGGATTTCTTTAAGTGACTGTAGGAATTTTCTTACAGTCAAAAAGATAATTAAATCGCTATTTACCATAACTCTTCAATTTTGACTCAAGATTTTTATAGGCTACAAACTTATGCAATTTATTACTACTTACTATATTTTACATTTCTTAGGCAATCTTTTGATTTATACAGCAAGAACATGCTATATATTTCGAACATGGTTCATAACAGTAGCTTTATTTATCACGTTCCATTTACAGTAAAACAAAATATTAATTAGTTTTTTGTTTCAGGTAAGTCGTTATGATTCTAATCGAGTAAGGTAAGGCACTATTTCTAAATTGCTACAGTAATTTATTGCTTGTTTATTAATAGGAATTTAGTCAGTTTAGGCCAGTGACCAGTATATTCCAAGGAATTAGTGAAAGAGATATATAGATGTGTATCTATTTATAAAGCACCGTAATCCCCAAGCAATATTAAAAAAATATGAATAAACTTTTGTCAGATTATTTACCTAAAATATGTTTTGACAAATAACTAATATTCATTTTTTTATTTTCTGAGATAAGTGCGATTTGGTTCTAATTTCTGAAAACATAAATTTCAAATTTAAAACGGAATTGCTGATGGGTTGGTCAAATGCTCATCCAAAAGTTTTATCTTTTCTGGTTTAGATGCAAATAAGTTGGAAAAAATATTATAACTAGTTTTATTCTAAGTACCATTCCAGTTTTATTAGCACAAGTTATACCTAACATCTTGCATACTGCATACTTGCAGTTGGATTTTATTTACCCATAATGTTTGCTCTTTTATAAGCTTTTGCTTATCAATTTCCGTTATTATCTGTTTTCTTCCAAATCTTTTTCAATTTATTATCTATTTGCTTTTACTACTTTTCTCTATTTCTAATTGTTTCTTATATTTCCTGTCTTATTTCTCTCAGCATGATTCCTGTGGTCTGATTCCCAGATCATGCGAATATTCGTATGCAAATTATGTATTATCGTATTATGTAAAAATGATGTAGGTGGATAGTTTTTTATACCAAGAAAACTATCTAAATATGTTGTAGTGACGTCATTTTCTTATACAAATTTTTTCGTACGACTCGAGTATAGGGCTCCTATGAAGAAAAGAGAAAAATGTCTTAATCATATTTGTGTATCTGGGCATCTAGTAATAACAGTTTTATTACAAACATCATCTTCATGAACTTCTAGGAAACTTGATTCCCAAAGATTTTATTACAGGCAGAGAAGATTCTCGATAAAAAAGCACATCAGTTAACAGATGGAAGGGTCAACAATAATACTGAAAATATATTCGCAGCAACGTTTTTCATTATTTTGTTTCAGAATATAGTATAATTATTAATTGGAATTTAGGATAACATATTTTTTACATGTACAACACATAGTAATCCACCTTGCAGCTGATTTTCCCAACTATAATAATTATACTACTCATAAATTTCAAAACTAATTTGAAGATTTTTAAAACGTATTTATTTTACCCATAAAAATGTTTATACTATTAACAGAATTCTTAAGTTTATCTTTCAACAAGGAGACAAAATGTCGTCGCTACTTGATTTTATGACTATCGTAAATATAAATCCATTTTAAAGTTTCATAATATTTTTTGGTATTAAAAAATTCTAATTTAATCCTTTTTCATTATAAATTTCAGAACAGTTGCTTCATTATATTAATCATTATAATTAGCTTATTTCCGATGGAATTTTAATAACGTTCTGACATAAATTCTAAGAAACATATATCGATACGCTGTTAATATTATCTACAAAGAAATTTATGCATATTGTCTATAAAAACATTCAAGCCAGTATTATTAAATGGAATATAAATAATCTTTTCCCATCTGACAGAAAATATGAAAAAATTTGGCGATGCTGCTATAAGAGAATAAATTATGTAGAAATTATCTCAGTTCCAATTATATAAAATGCCAGGATAAAATAATAACAGAGGAATTTCTGAAAACGTGTTATTCAGTGTTTCAAATACATAAATAAAATTAGAACCTGAAATTTAATTAAGAAGAAATTTACATTTTACACTGATATTTCCTATGAATAAAAAATACATATTTAAATGTATCTATTAAATAAAAAATATACTTTTCTAGAATCTTTGGAAAAATTAACACAGAAATTAGGCAAAAAATCTATATATACGTAAATGGGAATTTATTTAACAAATTTGTTTCATTATCTATCACTTTAACGCGTTAAATCGTTGGTAGTATTATTAACATCACAGTATATAGGGTATAACCATCTATGTATTATAAGGATGTAATGTACCTACGTATACAGGGTGTAACAAAAGCACACAGGGTAAACGTCAAGTAAAGTAAATATCTTTAGAAAGTAACATCTGGCTCAAATAGATAGATTTTGTAAAACCATCTCTGGTTCTGTAGCAAAGATGTCATTTTGGGTCATAAATAGTTTTGATAATTGTTCGGGCCTAACAAAGTTAGTGAAACATTTTATGGATGTCTAATTCCGTGCACCCCAGGACACGGAACAATGTTGAGGACACAAAGCGCCAATTGGGCGTAACTAATTAAAGCCAGTAAATTGTAATGAATTATGGTGGTACTTGGAAGTTCTTCGAAGTAAGATCTTTTGTATGTTCATATAGACACTAGTGCAAAGGCATAGGTCCTCCTGGTTTTTTTATGGGGTTTTTCCAGGAATAATAACAGTAGAGTAAGTCGTAACCCCATCTCACTTTGAGACGAGGATAATATCTAAGGGTTTTAGGTCACTAGCTAGGAAATAATATTTTGATTGGCCACCGTGACAGAAACAGGTCATGGTTCGCGGTACTAGACAGAGATAAGAAACGTACTTTAACAACCAATGGGATTAGTTTATTCAAATTTTATAGCAAAGAAACTTTACTTGGAAAGTTTCGACTGAAGAAAAGGCAGTCTCCCACGATACTACTTCGGAATAAGTTGTTGTTTGTATTTATTTGGGGCTTCTCCCCATAGTAAGAGGGCACACCACCCAGGCAGGGTAAAGTACGTTTCTCGGGCTCGAAGTAGACGCCGTTAGTTGTTTTATATAGAGTCATTCAGTTTAGAGTTCATTAGTATTGTATTCAGTCGTTTTCTTAGGTCAAATATCATTTCAGTAGTTCGCATTTCTATTTTGTTTACGTTTCTAAATTCTATTTATTTGTTATTAAAAACCCTTGCCTAAAAGTGCTGTGTTTTCGTGCAAATCCGCCCAACTACCCTCTCAGTGTTAGCTTATAAGCAGTGTCCCAGGAATACGTCCCACATCGAGATTCAGGATAAGATAACCCACGGTAAGTCAATACTCTTTTTATACGTCAATCACAGCATATCTCGAACCCCGCGACCGAGAAATCTATTCAGTAGTAAAACTTTAGACTCCCTTTCGAGATAACTGAATAATTAAGTAAGTTTCGCGAAGCCTGTAGAGCACAACGACCAGCCTGTTACAAGGGTATATGTGTGTATCTTATATACCTACCTTATAATAGGTATATTAGATAAGATTTAAAATTTTATCTACTGGAAATAACATATTTCTACTGAAGATTCAGAATATGCAATAAGAAATAAATTTGGGGATTTGAGATTGGCCTGCTATTATTTTTTATAGATGAAGTTTTCTGCCGAAGGCTTCAGCAGCCTCAATAAGCGTGCCCACCGATAACCCCGGAAGAAGTTCAAAGGACCGTCAAAGGCTCTAAGAACTTTGCTGCTCCTGTTCCCGATGGGATCAACAACTTTTGGTGGAAAAAACTACCCACCACCATTTGCCAAGAATATTCACCTCCTGGCTTAATGGAGAACAGCAAGTTCCGACATGGTTTGTCGAGGGGAGGACAGTGCTAATCCCTAAGAACGGAGATTTGTCTAGCCCAAAGAACTACCGACCAATAACCTGCCTGAATGCATGTTACAAGTTGTTTACACGCATCTTGTACATGCGGGTGCACCACGCAGTTGACCCGGTTTATGAAAGGATATATGAGCAGCGTGGGTCCAAGAGGGGTATAGCTGGCTGCAAGGAGAATCTGCTGATTGACAGATGTGTCACGCAAGACTCCATGCAGTATAAGCGAAGCCTCTCTATGGCCTGGATCGACTACCGCAAGTCGTTTGATATGACATCTCACGAGCTTATTGTCTACTTGCTCCAACGCCTTGCCGTATCAGATCCTATAGTGAGATGCATCGAAGAACTGATGCAGCTCTGGAAAACCCGCTTTACCACAACATCTGGTAATGTCAGGGTCTAGACCGAGCTGGTATCGTTTAGGAGATGAGTTTTTCAGGGAGATTCCCTCAGCCCTCTCCTGTTCTGCATCTCGCTACTGCCATTGTCCATTGAACTCCGCAAAACTCGTGGATACAACTGCGGTACCCCCGGCAACAGGAGGCATAAGGTCACCCATTTATTTTATATGGACCTTAAACTTTATGCCTCCGGAGAGAGGGATCTACATCAATCTCTCAGGGTGGTACAGGAGTACACGGAGGCGGTCGGGATGGAATTTGGGTTGGACAAATGTGCACTGGTTCATCTCAAGAGAGGACGATGCGGTGACTATGGCGAAGATGCGCAACTTGTAGATGGAAGAGATGAATGTCATTTCATTTAATTTACTGCGCATGATTCTGATTCAGAATTCCTAAAAAATCCGCAAACTTTTCTGATTGTCCACAAACTAATCATAAGCCATGATAGAACAGTGTACTGTCAATCAGGAACCAATCACCGATTTCCTTTTGGCTTTGATGGATAAATTGCAATGCGCATGCTCACAACAGTAACCGACGATTTGGGATTCTTGTTAGAACAAACCTAATATCATGCCGATTGGAAACGTGGCCACGTACCTGCTTCTTCCGAACGAAAGGGGGGTAGTTGCAGAACACCTGTAATGTTATATGGGGGGATTGGGGTATGTTGTTAATACATGATGATATTTGTCCTTTACGATAGATGGGTATAGTTTTTGATTTAACACATTTTGTGTACTCGTACACGGAAATTTTGTATATACTAAATTATACACATTGGAATATCTTAGTTAAATACTCAACATATTTTGCAGCATATAATTTCAAATACTAATTTATTTGCATGTAGCAGATACCTAATTGGTTTTAAGTATTCCACTCTATTTTCAATTATATCCCCCTTGTCAAAATCATTATATTTAGTCTCTTAGGCTTTTTACCAATACGAGTCAAATGTTTTGACTCTATTAATAGATTAGACACATAATTATTTAAACATAGATCAGAATAACTGCTGTAACAAAACACACATGTTATTACATGTGTGTTATTATACACATAAAATTAATAACACGTCGTGCCTCTAATACTACCTAATAATAATAATAATGTTCAGGATTTTAGCAAAATGATTTATATATAAAAAGAAAACAATTTATTTAATTTGAAAGATAAAAGTGGTTTAAGCTGTTTCATTTCCTGACAATAAATTATATGGCCTGCTATCTACGCATTTCACATAAAAAGTGTAACACATTAAAATGAAAAGAGAAATTGGAGGACGTTTTAACATATTGCCGGAACAGAATCGAGAAATATAAACAATATATTGTTTTGCAAATGAGACACTTCTTAACAAGTTTGTCTACACTGCCTGCGGGCCTTATTTAAATCAGTAAACTTATGTGTAGGTATTCGGGTAATAAATTAGCCTTTTTTGTCGTGCTAAATCCTCTAACAATTTATGTCTACTAGAGTTCATACTTTCACACAAGTCGTCGGTATAATTTCAAAATATAGGGATGACATCATTTTCTAATGATTATAAATTTAGCTGCCCAGCTCACCTGTTTCTCGTATTGTTGAACAACTAAATGAGGGCAATAAATAATAGAATAAAGAAGAGAATACCAGTTTCTTTGAAACAAAATTTAGATTATTATGACTACTGGCTGAAAATTTAAATGACAATACGAATGAATGAATATACGTGATTACTTAAAGCTTACTCAAATTTAAAGGAGTTGAACTAAAATTATAAATGACTAATAATAAGGATTAAGATATTTAATCATTTTTGTATATATTTTTTAACAAACATTAGTTTTAACAAACTTGTCCAATAAATATGCAAATGGCATAATAACAATATAGTAAAAATATTATTTCTTATGATTTTTTATACTAAAACTTCTTTGTTATATCCAACTGTCTTTTTGATTAATGTTTTTGCGTTGTTCCTTTTCTGCACTTAGTTCTCTAGTATTGTTAAACCGTTGTGCCTACTCATACATTCCACTGCAATTTTTTCTTTTATTTTCGTTGATAACTATTACGTGTTTTGATCTAAAGTCATTACAGATTGTTTAGTTTTTAATGGTCGCTGAATACATTCCACTAGTCCCTCAAACCGTTTATTGAATTATAATTTTATAAGCCTTAAGTCTTTTTAGAACATGTAGCACATTGCTTTTCTTATTAATTTGTCGGGGACATATCTGTTATTATTAACATATCTAGTGATAACTCATTGTTATTTAATATATGTATCTAAAACTAACTCTGTCTCATTTCATATTCGTCAAAAAGCTATTGTAGCAAATTTTAATATAGTATCTAGAAATAACTCAAATATTCTAAATATCTAGTGAATCCGTTAAATTCCTAGGAATCACTTTTGATTCGAACTTATCTCTTAAAACCCATTGTTTAAATTTATGTACTATATTAAATTCAAAATGTTGTCAAATAAGGAACTAGAAAGGAACTAACTTGCGTCTTTTCTATTTTAGTCAGATATACTCTAGAAATTGATTATGGAATAATTGTCTGGGGTGGTTCTCTTCATGTGAAAGATGTATTAATTATTATCTCAAAAAAAAATCTTAAGGTATATCGCGAATGTACTATATCTACTCCAGCCGTGATTTGGTTGCTCAATTGAGAATATTAACCGTTATTATGGTGTCTATATTCTGAATTTACTTGTCACTGTTTTCAAGAATAATAGCAAATGTTATGTATATGTTACTAGGAGTAGAAGACCAACATTATCTGCTGAGCCCATGCAGAAGCTTACACCGCCGAGGCGTTAGCCTAGGCTGTGTGAACTGGGCGAAATATATCAGGAGCTTACTCCGAGTGACATATATTATTTTTTCTCCAAGCCGCAACATTAGAATTATATTTTTCAGACTCTTATGGTTGTATAAAAGCGATCTGACGCAACCGTAAATTTGAAACTGCCAGTTCCGAGAAATCATGGTTGCATAACTCTCTTTTTTAATCCGTTGTTATGGTTATACTTCTATTTTTTTGTACTAGTACAAAAATGTGAATATTTCTTTACAAGTAAAATAATAGGCCTTTTCTCTAGTAAGTCTTACGTAATACAAATATAAGTATCAAACGTGCCTATATAATATACACTTCAAGAAAAAATATAGCTATCTGCAACAGTGACATTCATTCGTATGAGAAGAGGCAAATCAGTTTTTTCTATTCGTTACCGACATTTCAAAGTTTGTATGGAACCTTCTAACATAACTTGTCTAAAACTTTTCAATAGTCTGCCACAAAATTTAAAAATTATTCAAAAATTTCGTCAATTTAAAAAAACTGAAAATTTTTCTGATAGAAATGTGTCCTTATTCACCTCAAGAATTGTAGGAAGGAACCTTATAACAAATACTTGCCTGCATTGTAACATTTTTTTTTTTTTTATATATATATATATAGAAAATACCCCTTGAAGGTTATTTTGCTGCTATTACAATCTGATCAAAGGGAGATCAATGAGTAATTTAGTTCTATCCTAATTTAACTAAAGTTGAAAATTTTAGAGCTAAGGTCTTACTCACTAATGTACCTTAGAGTCTGGTAACTTAATTACACTAACACTAACGTGTAACACTAACCGCACAATGCTGTGTTTTTATACTGACATAATCACTTCACTAACTCAAAGGGCTTAACCCTCTTGAGCCTTCTTACTATGTTAGTGTTGTCGAGGAGCTGGATGGCCTCGATGTTCACATGTTGATGGAGTCGTTGTTCATGAGTCCGTGCAAATTTATTAATTGTCTGCTCTACAGTGTCCATCTGAAGATCTCGATGAAGGTCGCTGTTTCTGATGTACCAAGGCGCTTTGACGATGTTCCGCAGTACTTTATTCTGAAACCTTTGAATAATTAATATGTTGCTCTTACTGGCACAGCCCCAGAGCTGTATTCCATAGGTCCATACTGGCTTGAGAATTTGTTTATACAACAGTATTTTGTTGTAAGTTGATAGGCAGGACTGTCTACCAAGTAGCCAGTACATTTTCTTATATCTGATGTCTAGCTCTTCTCTTTTTTTTTTAACATGGACTTTCCAGCGAAGTCTTGCGTCTAATGTGATGCCTAGATATTTTGCTGAGTTTGCATATGGAATCTGGGCATTGTTCATGTTAATAGGTATTTGTTGTTCTCTTTTATTTGTGAAATTAATCTGCACTGATTTGGTTTCATTCAGCTTGATACGCCATCTTCTGGTCCAGTTATTGATTTGGTTAACTGATATTTGCAGTTTGTTTGCAGCTTCTTCATAGCCCTTTCCTGTCGCAAGATTGGCAGTATCATCTGCAAACGTGGCTATTGTGTTTTGCTCTAACTGTGGTATATCACTGGTGTAGATCAGGTATAAGATAGGGCCTAGGACGCTTCCTTGTGGTACTCCTGCTTTGATTTCTTTTAGTTCAGTGTATGCTTCATCTTGTTTGACTCTGAAGAGTCTATCTGAGATATATGATTCCAATAATTCTGAGTATTTATATGGAAGTAACTTATTTAGTTTATATTTTAACCCATCATGCCACACTTTATCAAAAGCCTGCGCAACATCAAGGAATATCGCTGAACAGACTTCTTTGTTTTCTAGCGACTTTCTATTACGTCAGTAATTCTGTGTACTTGATCTAGGGTGGAGTGGCTTTCTCTGAATCCAAACTGGTGAGTTGGGATTAAATTACCCTCATCCATGATTGGTTTCAATCTTTTCAGTAGAATTTTTTCGAACAATTTTGATATTACAGGTAGCAGGGATATCGGCCTATAAGACGAAACTTCATGGGGGTTTTTCTTTGGTTTGGGTGTCATAATGACTTCTGCCACTTTCCACATTTTAGGAACATACCTTAATCTAAATGAAGCATTAATGAGATGTGTTAGTTTGATTATAGCTTTCTTTGGAAGTTGTTTTAATACCTCTCCAGTGATTAGATCAAAGCCTGGTGCTTTCTTGGGATCGATGTTTTCTTTTATCTCTTTTGCTACTTCTTTAGGGGAAGTTGGTGTGATGTTTATTTCTTGCTGAGCAGGTATTTCCAACTCTGATAGTTCCTCTCCTGGGTTTGGCTTAAATGTATTTTCAAGATGTTCTGCAAACCTATTTGCTTTTTGCATATTATTCCTAGCCCAGCTACCATCTGTATTTCTGACTGGAGCATTCTGAATTATTGGTCTTTTTAATCCCTTTGTAGCTTTCCAAAGAGAGTAGTCAGTGTTTTTATTATTTGTCAACTCACTGAGGTACTCACGAATAGACTCATTTTTAATCCTTTCTATTTCTCTTTTTAGATGCTGAGTGGCATTATTGAGTCTAGTTTTATCTGCTGGAGCTCTGGTGTAATGCCATTTCCGCCGGAGCTTCCTTTTTTCAGAGATTAAGTCTCTTATTTCCTTAGGATAGTTGTTTCCCTTTGTCCGCTGTATTATAGGGGGGGTATTATTTCATGCTGCTTTCTGTGTATTGGTAACGAACAATTCCACCTCGTCGTCCAGTTGTTCTGCCGTTCTTAATGGAACTGCTAGATCAATCGCATTTTCAAGATCCATACTGAAACTCTGCCAATCTGTTAATTTGCTTGTTAATCTTGGAGCTTTTTCCTTTTGGATAATGGTATCGCTGAGGGTGAGAAGTATGGGAGAGTGATCTGAATTCAGGTCCCATGCTTCATCAACTTGGATATAGACTGCTGATATATTTCGTACTATAAAGAAGTCTATGAGGTCTGGTATTTTATTTCTATCTGTGGGCCAATAAGTTGGCTTGCCAGTTGAGTACGTCTCACATTTTAGTTGAGTCATTGCTTCCATAAATCTTTTACCTTTAGGTGTTGTCAGTCTTGATCCCCAATGAGTGTTCTTGGCATTGAAGTCGCCGCCAATGATAAATCTATGACCTTGAGTATTAAGAAAGTTTAAGTACTGTTCTTTATTAATTGTGTGTCTTGGAGGACAATATACAGATACAACCATGACCTCATAAGTTCTGGTTTTGACCATTACTGAAGTTGCCTGAAATTCTTCAGTCCTGTATCCCAATTCCTCATGATGCATAATCGATTCTCTAATTATTACTGCACTTCCTCCTCTGGCTGCATTTTGGGGATGAATGGTGTGGTAAACTTTATATCCCTTGAATCTAATAAAGGACTCATGGGTGAAGTGAGTCTCTGAGATAAGACATATGTCTATATTTTCTATGTTTAGGACTGCTTGCAATTCTTGTTGGTGTCGAAGCAGACCATTGGCATTCCATTCCATGACCCTTAAATTATTATGCATTATCTTTTCTCTTAGGTAAAGCTCCTTTGGCACTATATTCCAATCTTGTGATACGATCATCCATTTTGTTTAACTTTTCCAATATTTGCTGGAGGGTATTGTTAATGGACGAATCCTTTTTATTGTCTACATCCTCTTCTTTTCTGCCGTTTACTACTTGGGCGAAGGTTTTAGACTTTACAACATTATTGTTTCTACTTTCAGGCTTTTTGGGCATTGCACGCTGAGGCTATTTAGGTAAGTTTGGTTTTTGCATTGTTTTATTTTTCATTTTCTGCATTTCTTTGGCTACTAAGCAACCCCTATAGTTAGCAGGATGCTCTTCGCCGCAGTGAACGCATTTTGGTTTATCATCTTTCGGCTTTCCACACTCTGCAGTTAAGTGTTTACCGGTGCACCTAACACATCGTGGGTCTTTTGCGCAATATCTTTGGGTGTGTCCATATGATTGGCACCGTTTGCATTGCGGTACCAACTTGGATTTCCGAAGGGGTACTTTTCTACATATGTATCCATGATTTTTTTTATTCCATAAATTTTCTCAGTACTTTCATCGTGTTGAAATGTAAGCATAAACATGTTCAGTGGTTGTTTTGTTTTGTACTTTATTTTGGGGACTGCGGCAATATTTGTAACATAACCATTATAAAATTAAAACTAAAAAGAAATTATCACTGACGTTACCTAAGTAATTTTAAATTATCCTTTGCACTTGAACTATAGAGATATACCACAAACTATATACTAAGAACTACGTACCACATATACCACAAACTGTACTGTACCTATTAGAAGTCATATCAGTAAAGTCGTAAAGCAATGGCATTGTTTTACGGTTTAGAAGATGATAGAAGATTTTTTCTCATATGACAGCTTTTGAAATAAGCTCATCATTGATAGATTTAATCTAGATTTTATGTGTAGGTAATTAGATAAATGTATTGGTATTATCTGATAATATGACACTTATACCGTTTTAAGAATGTTTTTTTTTTAAAGAAAATCATAATTTAGCTTAGACATCGGATTTTAAGAAACATTTTATATCACGTTCGACACGTTCGAAACTTAATGCAAAATTAAGTAAAATTGAATAAAAGTAATTAATTTATGACGTATTATAGTGAATGATAAGGAAACAGTAGGTATACTGTAGGCGTTCTGGGCCAAAATCTCCATGTGAAAGTCCATAAGCCAAAAACGTGGTCAAATTTGTTCCCAGATGTGGATATGTCCGATATATTTTGTGGATACGCATGACATATATGTGAGCAAGGATAACGAGGATAACGTGTAAGGATAACAAGGATAACGTGTAAGGATAACGAGGATAAATGTCATGCGTACCCACAAAATATATCGGACATACCCACATCTGGGAACAAATTTGACCACGTTTTTGGCTTATGGGCTTTTACATGGAGTTTTTGGCCCAGAACGCCTACAGTATGCCTACTGGTAACCATACCCATACCATAATACAAATGAATATTTTTGAAAAATTATAGAAAATTTAATATGACTATCATGACAAACAAAAGATTACTAGTCGTCAATAACAAAAAGCAAAAAAAGTGTCCGGATATTAATATGTAAAACCGATGATGTAAATATTTATTGAACACTTGATATAGTGGAAAAAATAAAACGGAAAATCCAAAATTTTCCGTTTTATTTTTTTGTTTATTTGGTTTGTATTTTCAAAAACAGTAAGAGAAGTACAAAATGATGTCCGAAGTCTTCATAAAATTCAGCAAAACCATCAATTTAAGTTTGCTTCCATCTCTGACAATAACAAAGTTATCAATGATAATGTGTTAAATTTGGGACATACTGTACCTACACAAGAATGTTTTATATGTAGGTTTAAGAAATATTGATTGATACCAAATTTAACTAGATGATGCTTCAAAAATTTACTGCTATAATGTCGTCACTAACTAAATTAAGATGCATACTATTGATATATTTTCCTTAATTTAGAAAATTATTTATTAAGTTAATTAAAATTAAAATTTATGTCCAGATTTTATATGGTAAAATATGCAGCAGGTTGTTATTAACTCTAAGCTACCTGCTAGCTAGCTGACTACTACAGACTAGGTGGCAATTAATATAACTAAACTATTGACAGTAAGATTAATACAAATAAATTAATTCTATTAATTTTTAGTTGTTTGAAACGCCACCTTGATATCTACCTGCGACTGTGAAAACAACTTTATACATGTCTAAGTTAATGTAAATGTAATTATTATCTATTAGGTCACTATCGCTTTGAGAATAATAATTGAAATATTAATAAAGCGTTTTATGGCATTATGTTATTATTATAAGTAGATGATAGATTAAAATATGTTCAATATGAACATGTTGTATCTGTTAGAAATAAGAACAAAGTTTACCTTCTGTTCGAAAAAACGACAAGTCTGTTTTGGTCTTGGAAATGTTTAAACTATAAAAGTCTTAAATTTAGCAGTTTGGTCGGCTTATAGTGACTACAGCGTATTCTGGATATGTCATATTCTATAAATGTCGAAATTAAGGAACTAGATAGGTACTGCATGTTAGATAAAACACAAAATACATTTGAATACATTGTTTATTAAAGTAAAAATATATTTTTTTAATACGAATGGTAATATACAAAGCAAATTTCACTGACGAAGCAGGAACAAAATTTATGTACTGACTTGTAATATGTAATTATGACTTGTAACATTAAGCGCACTAAGATTAACGTCTGTACTAGGCTTGACGTAACTATGACTGAGATTAGAATTCCAATTGTGTATTCTTTACGTAACAATTACAGAATGCTACAGACTGTTATGTTCATATTCATATATGCAGGAGATCACTGTTTACTTACATTTACAAACCATTCCCAAAATATCAAGCAATTGGTATCTTTGTAGAAGATATACATATTATAGAGTGTTCAAAGTTTGTCAATGTCAATATTATAGAATACTGCCAAAAGCCTTAAGACTGCACACTATCCAATTGTATCATCATAATACAGGGTGTCCCATCGAAAAGTATCACATTTCGTCGCCTTATATCTCGAAAACTAAAAGAGACATCGGCATGCGGTTTGAACAGAACGACTTAGGATTTTTGTAAGTTTTTTTTTGGCTCTGTTGCCAAATCTCCAAATTTATTAGTAAATTTTGTATAGAATACGCTACTCTTTGGAGTAAAATTACTTGCTTATATTAAATAGAACACCCTGTGTATTTTGCCATAATCAGAAAGCCTAATCACTCTCCTTTTCAAAAAGGTATGCATTGTTTACTTTATCTTGAGAATTGGAGCCACAAAATTATATTTGTTACAAGTACTGTTATTTGGGTTATTACGAATGAAAAAAATACCTCCTTCTTTGTAAAGTTATTTTTAAGTTTTTGTACACTTATTTTAAATAAAATACCCTATATATTTTATCATTTTAAAATCTCTGATCAAACTTGATGTGGAACTTGACTGCATTTGCTTTTTAAATGAAAAAAGATAGGGAGAAAAGAATACTTCTTTAGTAATAGGTAGGAACGAGTTTTGTTAACAATAACAACAAAGCACAATGACAGTAATAAAAATAACAGATAAAATAATCAAAATAACTGTATAAATAAAAACTACTTGAATAAGTTAGAAAACAATTTGTTTTAACTGCCCACCATTTACTTCAATATACATTTGTGCATTCTTAGTAGTAAATGATCAAAAGTGTGTGATTCTTCTAATGTGAACATTTTTATAGCTATACTTCAAATATTTGAAACAACTGACAATACAGTTTATTATTGTACTTTTGTTTTTCATGGGTACTGTGAAAACGAAGACCAGCTTCACAAACTGTTCAAGTAAGAGGTGTTCCCATTAAACTGAATTTTGTGGCTCCAATTCTCAAGATAATGTAAACAATGTATACCTTTTTGAAAAGTAAAGTTACTAGGCTTTCTGATTATGGCAAAATATACAGGGTGTTCCACCTAATATAAGCAAGTAATTTTACTCCAAAGAGGAGCGTATTCAATAAAAAATTTACCAATATATATGGAGATTTGGTAAAAAAAACTTACAAAAATCTGAAGTCGTTCTGTCCAAACCGCATACAGATATCTCTTTTAGTTTTCGAGATATAAGCCGGCGAATTGTGATACTTTTCGATGTGACACCCCGTATATGCATGCAAATACATGCACAAAAGATTCATTTTTATGAGATGATGGGTCTTTAACACTGTTTTTATGTACGAATTTTTAGCAAGTGCTTTCTATATCGGATTTTAGCAAAAGGTCTGAAATAAAGCATTTAGATAGGTAACACCGCGTTCGGCAGTTTTTTACATTTTCTTCTTGTCATAATAGAGGGATGCACTTAGATATTTATTTATCTTCCTATTGCTTGAGTCCAAACGAGCAATTACCACCTTTACTGCAATTTAAAAAATAAATAAATTTACCGATGTATACAGAAGTACAAGAGGAGGGGGGCTTATAATGGAATGTACTGTATGTATATGCAAATCTACTACACTTATGCTAAGAGAAAGCTTTATGCTGAAGCAAAATTTAGGGGTAATTAAATAGAGGCACGTCAATAGCATCAAAGAAAGGGGGTGTTTGAGTGGCGGCGTTAAAAGTTTTAAAGCAACAACTGATGTCATTAAGAAGACGGATCACCCATTATGTCGAAATGCGACCCTCATTGTCAGCGGCACAGAATATAAATGCCTACATAGGCCACCTAATCTATCATATTAATAATACGGATACGTACGAACATAATGCTTAATTTGAGTCTGGAACGAATCGCCTATAATCGCTGTAAATTGCTGACAATATTCGCGCTTCGATTTGCATGCTATAATTGAATTGAGGTTTTTGCAAGGCTTTTCGTCTTGTTTTTGTTCTAAAATCTTGATTAGATTAATACGCGGGATATTAAAACGGTGTAAATGTTTCATTTAAGAGGAAGTTGATTATTTATGGAATTTTTATTCATAATGCGTCGCTTGTATTATGGCTAGCTCTATAAATTCTTAGTTTTTCTTATAATACGAAGCAGTTTATATTTTCTTTAATTTATAAGTAGGGCTGTTCGATCTTACGTAACTTAATTTCAAGGGCACAACATAGAGTTGACGGGCCTTAAAATTATGGTATGACAACATATATTAGTGCAATATACAGTGCTTCCCAAAAGTAATGGATACATTCTATAAAACTGTTGAGAAAAATATTTCAAACAAATTTACGGACATGTCGATTTTTATTTTAATATTATCACTTAGAGACGTATATAATTTTCAACGAGTATTTAATTTCATCTTTAATAAATTTAGTTTTAGTTTTTATAAAAACTTATGAATACAATTTTTATGAAAATAAACTAAGATTTTGAAGAAATTTACAGCATCGAAACTGGAATTGATAAGAAAAGTGTTGAGACATAAAACTTTATTTGAAATCAACAATGAGCATAAGCTTTTTATTTATGAAAGTATGAAAAGTATGGTATGTTGTAGGTTTACACATTCCGTATAATTTTCAACGAATGCGAATAATAAGTGGGAGGAAAAACATGGTCTAATATTCATACAAGAATAATACTATATGGTAATAAACAGGCATACATTGAATGGCTTATAAAGTAAAAGCCAGACATCCTTAGTTCTTTTAGTAGCTTTTATGTTGGATATCCAAAAGTAACGAATATCAGTCGATGAATCGACGTTCGAAATGGGTTTCGCATAAATCACTTTGACAGACAGCCCTATCTCACTTTTCTCATTCGGGGTGATAGCAATTCTTGGTCTATCTCTGCCCTTTTACATAAATAATCACTGAATTATTCATTATACCACAACGATAGCTTTAAAGCGACAACACATTGACGTGAATACAGTAGCGTAGGATGTGGCTTAAAATTGTTATTTTTGCCTACATTAAAAAAATTCGTAAGGAAATATTAGTGGTATAATTAAAATAATTCGAATATACCATTTCTTATTTCTAGAAATAGCATTAGTTGGAAAATAATGTAATTTAAAAATAATTTATCTGCTACTTGTTATCACACAGACAATATTTCCAATTTCCCGAACTTTTTCTAATAATGCTTAATGGGACATTATTAAAATAAATACTGCCAACTGTATCCACAAATAATTATATTGCAAAAGACTAGCCGGAAATTGGGTTTCGATTTCCACTTGAGGTGTTTTGTGAAGTGTGAAATGAAGAATATTTTCTTCCAAATTTCCAAGTTAGAAAAAAAGACTGCGAGAAAATTTCATTTTCAAACGGTAGAAACAACTTATACAAAAAATCTATCTTTTTCATTTTAAACGGTTTGGATTCATTAAAATAAACAAATAAACAATAAAAGTTTTCAAACACAGTGAACTGGAACAATGAAATACCCTTATTTTTTACAGATTTGGATAGAAAGTTTTGTAACATATACCCAAAATGAAATGTATCTATTCAATAATAAAAAAAGTATCACCAAAATATGGTACTAGCTATATTATACAGGGTGTCCAGAAATTAGTAAGCAATATTTTACTAGTGTATTCTATGATTAAAAAGGGGACTTTTTCTTCATAATTATAAACATTGACCATAAAATGCTTACTAAGGTAGCTACGATTAAAATGATCAAAACGGTGCATTTTATCGATCAACAAGAGTACCTTTTTACGTAGAAAAGTCTAAAATTTCATATTTTAATGACAAAACAAGGGAAAAGTTAGATACAAAAAAGTTACATACATCTCGTATTCTTGTACGTAAATAATTAAAGCAATTTTGCTCGAAAACGGTATCGATCCGAACTAAGTGTAAGTAACTAAGTGGGTTTTTTTAGTAAAAAATATTCAAATTTCATATTTTCTAATCAAAAGTTGAAAAAGCCAAAGCACAAAAAGTTAGGGTAATATTTACCCCATCCCTCCCCACTGCTTGGAACGTATGTGATACAAATTTTGACATTTTATTTACAGCAGCGGATTCAGCATATAAGACTTAGACAGGATACCAAATTTAATAAATTTATCTCAACTAGTTTCGGAGTTATTTAGAAAAAAATCGACTCTAGGAAGCATTTTTCGACCCATGTTTATTTTTTAAGGGGGCTTTTAAGCAAAAGTCCCATTTCGGGACATCCTGTATATGGAACCATTTTCATACTCTTTGATACCATATGACTGATGGCTATAGGTACTAACAAGCGATAATATGCGCACAAAAAAATACATACAACATACCACCACCCACCTGTCATATGCCATATCAATTAACACTACCTAAAAGTAAGTCCATAGTACATTAAAAGTATGTTTAGTACTGTAAGACTCCAAACAGGATTTTTTTATTTTATACATTACATCACATCTTATCACACTATTGTAAACTGTGTGCCATGTTTGTACTTCTAGGTGACAGGTTATATAGTATGTATATAGAACATGAATGTCTGTAGATTGATGTTTCAGAGTTTTTGCACCTCTTCAGTGTAGCAGCGTATTTACATAAAATGATCAAGGATAGTTATAGATCTGAAGCCAAAAGTCAAAGTAAATGCGAATAGTGCTTAATTTTAAGCTGTACTAGTTCTTAATTTTCTGCTGTAGTACATTATACTGAAGAGTATAAAAAGCTCCGAAACAAATGTATGTAGCTACGTGGTCGTTTTAGTTTCAGGATTATGATCCATATCCTTTTCCCGTTTTAATATTTATTATCTTTCTCAGAGGTGAATAAAAATGTATTTCTATTTAGGTAAGTATTTTATTTATATAAAATTTTTTATCGTTTTAATAGTCATTTTGGTAAGACGTTTTCATCAAATGAAATAAATTGAAATACATTTTTGTTGTAGCCTTGAGAAAGACAAATAATGTCGAAACGTCTCGGCATTAATAAGAAAGTATAGAATGTTTTATTTTACCCTTTTATCAACATTCTAACAGAAACCGCATACATATGGAAAAACGAGAGTACGCAATTTGAAGGTAATTTTGTCATCTCTATGAGAACATCCAAGTAGCATCAACAGACGCAATTTCGAAACTAATGTCGTAGTTTTGTCTGCAATTAATCTTTCTATATGTTTTCAAATGTTTTCAAAAACAATAACCGCGATTACCTTTGTTTGGACTGTAGCTTAACAATGTCTTCACAAATTAGAAAGGTAGAAACCATTTCTATGCGGATGTGCATTTTTTTGCAAATTATGTATTTCAATATTTTTCGAAAAAAAAGGCAACGTTAGTTACTTCAATTGTTTATAGAAACAAAAACCTATAAAACATCTAAATTTACTGCAGTGACTGTTTCAGCACATTTGTCTGTTTCTACATTTCTTATACAATAAATGGAAACAAATGACAGTTTTAAACGAAACTGTTCACAAGATGTCAAATGTCAAATCCGAAATCACAAGGACAAGAAGATAAGTAAGATAATCCCGTGGCTGGCAACAACGTTCGCTGTGACTTTTCGCTAGAAATTAGAAACTAACTATTTGGCACCAATTAAGTTGCTATTACTTAATCATTTCTTGGACGATGACAAATTGTATTTTTTTGATTTTTGATTAAAATGTGAAGAAGCCAGCTCCTCCTAACTTAGTTTGTGGTTTTTTTGGATATCAGCCATTATGAAAGTTAATTTCTTAGCGATCATTTACGGTCATAACAAAACGCTATTTAATTATAGTGGGTTTTGAAGATAATTACCAGAAATAGTACTTATTTGACAGTTGTTGTTTATTAGTGTTCAATATTAGCAAGATTGGAAAGAAAGCAGTCAAGTGAAAGAAAAGTTTAATTTATTTTAAATAGAAAATTTATTGAAAATTGAGAGGTATTCGAGGCGCTTAGGAAATATCGAACTATATTTAAAAAATAATCGGAAAAATGATAACAGTTTGGAATTTTTATTTGGCATTTTCGCAAAAATTCGTATTTTAAAGTATATATTACGAATTCAGTAACTATAAGGACCCTATAGGTATTTATATTTATTTGTCTGGTTGATACTCTTTTAATTTTACAATTTGTTTGCCTGTTTCTGGTATACAATAAATTATATGAATTCACATACATTTTTCGATACCTAATTATTCACACATTTTCATCTACATATGTAAAATAATCAACGGAAATAATATGCAACTTACATGAAATAAAATCAAAATTGTGTGATACATTTTGGCCAATTAATTCTCGAAACTACCAAAGCAAGGCACAGTGCAACTACAATAGAAACATGTATTATTTTCTGATAACATAATATGTATGCGCCGACAATCTATCGCTACACGTGGCCAACATGGCCCATTTTGAGTTTGGAAACAGATCCAGTTTATTGGAAACGTTTGCAAAAATGTGTCTTAAATTGGCACTAGGGCATATTATTTAACAATTGACAAACTGTTATGCACTTGAATATTGCAATTATCAGTAATCTTATAAAACTTACAAAGAATATAATACGTTTTCTGGTTTTCTATAAGTAAAACTAATGTTCAGTTTCATTCCCCAGACGACCCACTTACTATAGTATCGCCGCAGGAACAATGTCAGGCTGCTAAATTATTCCGTATGACTGTTGCCCTACAGCCTCGCAGGGGTTATCACTTGTCAAGATTAATATCGTATTGGAAATAGCAAATTGTCCCGAAGGCCATTGTAATTCTATTCATTACTGTCGACATCGTTTTAGCTGCCGACGCTGCTTATAAAATTAAATTTGTCACTTTCCGAAGGGGTTCTAAATTTAAGAGATTATGATATAAATAGTTTCATTTCGAACGGATCCTAATCTGGCTCAAAGGAATGGGGATCGTAAATTGTGTCCATATTTAAATACAAATTTAGTTACGTGCCGGGTGATTCTTTTAAAATGAGCTCCCCTTTATTTTTTAACTTTCAGATTTTATAAATGGAAGACAATCTCATTTGATGTGATTTTTTTTCGATACATTAATAAATCTACATTTTCAAGACTTATAAGGTATCAACACTCTGTCACCTTAGTATACTTTTACATAAAATAGAAATGTGGATACATTTTATTTATTTATCATATCTAATACCAATTTATCACGAAAAATGTAAAACAAGGATATATAAAATAATCTATATTTTTTCGAAAAATATTTTGGTGGCGAGATAGCCCAATTTTCTATATTATGGTGGTAAATAGGTGGTTAGGGCCAGATGGTAACTTATGGTGGTTTTTATGGTCATTTTTTTAATGTAACTGAGATCTTTTTTCCTCTAGGTACAAGAAGTATTCAGTGCCGACAATAATAATTGCTATAGCCATTTGTAATTTAACCCTATAATCACAGTTGTTAACCTCAACTTTAGTTTAAAATCAACCATTTTTTAAAGTATCTGCTATCTTATTTATAGAAGCCATCAATTAACAGAGCCTTTTGTGATCCATTTCGATTGCCATGACCATCAACATTAACTTTGGTCTAAAAATCGGTATTTCTTTTAAATCTAGTTGCAGTATTCTTTTCCCTACAAGAAGTTTTTAGCGCAGAGCAATTACTGGATACTTTGTTTTTTACCCCGATAGCTGACCATCAGCATGACCTTTTATTTTTAAACCTTATTTTTTTATATTCACTATCTTTGTGTCTCTACAAGAGATATTCGACGCCGACACCAATAACCAGAGGCTTTTGTGATTTCTCTCGATGACCATGGCCATCGCCATGGTCATCGAGACCATCTGCCATCTGCTTGTCCTCAAGTTATCGTCTTCAACACCGACAACAATTACGAGATGCTTTTATGGCCTCTCTCATTAGTATTAGTTTAAAATTCGTACTTTGAGAAACAATGATCTATTACCAGATTGTCTTCTGATTTCGCCACTTGCCGTGAAGTTGCTATTGAGTTGTCATCAGCAATAAAATACTGGCTAAATGGCTAAATAATTTTCAACAGTTACAAAACAAAACTTCAATTTGCTTTTCAGCCCGTAGGTTTTAATAAATTCATCCATGAAAATATGTCTGTCATTTATTTTGTCATTTGTGTCCAACATATGTGTGTTTGTTCCTTGGAGTTGAAGATTTAAGATATTTATTTTGGAATATGTCGACCAAGTAGCTCAATTTAATAAAAAAATAAGCAATCTCAAAATTGGCTTCCCGTCGGTTTTCCTCTTCCTGAACGATTGCGATTTAATTTCTTAATTCATATACATCTAACAATTTCCCTCGTTATTACCATATTGTTTCACAATACAACAGTGACCCTCAATCTCCTACACCTATATCTAAGTGCAGAAAAGAGTTGACTTTGACTCTCAATTATCACATAATTCACTACGGTTTCAACTGTCGCGTCGTTAGTACTAAATTTTCAATAAAGAAACATAATCAAGTAGGTATATTTTCTAAAAACAAAAACTGGCAAACAACAAATATAAAATAAATTATATTTTACATAAAAATGTTTTCCTGCAAAACTAAAAATTCTTACCAGACCGTAATATCAAATTATTTAAAACAAAGGGAGACGGATATTTCAACAGATTATGTTTTCGTGATTGGGTTACTTTAAAATTATTCTAATACAGTAAAATAAAATTTATTCTGATTTGAACTGAAATATAAATTATTTGGACTTTTTTAAAATAGACTATTATTATTACTGTATTATGCATGCACACAGGGAATTGTTGTCGGTCAAAGTTATAAAAAGTTACAAGTTGAATAACTTATATTAAGCTATGACTCCTGAAATAATAAAGAAATTGACAACATAAATCACTACGTACAATTTAAAAAACAAGTGAAGGAATATTTAACTAAATCATGTTAAAATAACAAATTATTTATCTTTGGTGGCCAGATATTCCAGAGTAATCTCAGTTATCGCAAACAGTTCGCAAAAAAAATATTGGCCGTTTTAAAAATGGGCTCAGTTGAGTAATCATTCTTGTCTTTCATACACATTTTATTAAAGACTGTATTTTTTAAAAGAATAATATAATTATAATCTCTCAACAACAAAAATAGAATTGCTTTATCACAGATGATAGATCTTTCAAAAAGTATCCACTGTAACTTTTTCCAGTTAAAATGAAAACCATCGAATAATATATCCAATTTATAAAAGGATATTTTTAATTAGAAAATAGTTCCTATCTATAAAACTAATCAACTGTAGTAGTGGAAACGACCCCAAATGGATTTAATAGATGTGATTTTGTGTGCAGAGCCAAGTAAAAGACAGAAAATCCTATCAGTGTGTCGTTGAATGCACAATAATTTCTATGTGCTTTATTTTCTTTATTATGCGACCTGTCTTTATCCTGCTACTTCGGTAATTTTCAAAGCGTCGGCAGTATGAATCGAGCGCTAAATCTATCCGTCAGAAAACAGCGCTATTATGTGACCTGTAGGGGAAAATGGGGCGTATATGGTATAACCAGTTTGGTTATTGGAAATCCCTCTTAACAGAAGAAATCAATATTATACCTAATATTAAGAACACTAGCAAAGAATACGACCTTTAAGAACGACGACAAAAGCTGTGAAATGGAAAATGTAACAGAGTGCGTAATTTTTGCTATCTGCTATTATAAAATTTATAAATTTAATTTATTATCAAGTATTGACTATTTTCTCTGGGTATTGTGGCGTAAGACAAAGCCTTTCACCTCACAAAACCGGCAGTTCAAGTTTTATCGTGACCATATTATATTGTTAGTATTATTATTGTAACTTTTTTATAAATAGTTAAACCAAATAAAACTAATTATATATCTATACCTACTAATTAAATCTCAAAAGAATATAAAAACGCAGACTTTTTAGTACAGGTTTCTAAACGATATTCTGTGCTAGGTTAAAAAGTAGATTTCCAAAAAAATATATATAAGATTATCTAAGTAGATAAATGATTGCTTTGTGATGTTCCTTGCTGTAGACACATTTGACATTTTTTATGGTTTATTAAGAGTTTTTTTGGACATATGTCACTTGTAAAATAATACGGAACTATAGGTGGTGTTATTAAAGACCAAAAGTGCAGATTGTAGATAAACTTTTAAAGTTTCCATAGCTATATACTGTTTTTCTTTAAACAAATTTAAAAATTTTGCTTTGATACCTTTTGCCTAGGGAACAATTCCCAGATCATTTTTTTGTGAATTATTAACAGCCCCATTTATTTTGTAAGTAATTCAACCTTGAAGAAAATTCATTTCAGAATGGAAGCCAATCAAATGAGAGCCAATCATTCTGCAGTTAATTAGAAAATGTGCAACAAATATACACTGTAAGTAAAAAGTGTGGAATTCGATAAAAAAGATATTGTCGAATTTTTTAAAAAATCCTGGGACGCGTCAACTTTTGTTTTTCAAAGTATATTTTTTGATAATTACTTATGCTTATTCTCTTTGCTGTATTCATCATGTAACGTCATCGTCGATTTTTAAATGATAACCCATATTTTTACATCGTAGTTAAATAGCCGCTGAAATTGCCATTCCAGTGATATGTCACAGTATTTATTATATTGAGTTTAAAGTAAAAAGAAAACTCAAATGAAAGGTATAATCAGTAATCATTTAATTGGTCGATAAATTTAATAAAATAGCATTTAACTAATACTAAGAGTTAAAGTTGATGTTCCACCCTTCAACACTTCTTGACAATATCTTAGTCGAAATAAGCATTCCTGGAGAACTTGGCGGATAGTGTCTTCTCTAAATGGCCCTAATTTTATTGCGGATTCTCTGCTTCAATTCATATTCATATTCATATAGATTCAAGATTGGGGGATCGTTCAGGCCACTCAATGCTCCTCTCTTACCAATCCATCTGTTGGGAAAAATTTGGTCTAAGTAATCGCGGACCGTCACTGAAAAATGTGCATTAGCACTATCTTGTTGATACCATAAATTATAACCTGGTAAGTCTGGATCTTCGTGCTTTGGGAAGAGATCGTCCATGGCGGGAATTAACTCATTCCTTAAAAAATATAGATATTTTTCAGCGGTTAGTGACCCTTCAAAGAAAAAGACTCCAAAATTTGATCGACAATAATTCCAGCCCAAACATTTACTTTTACTGGGAACCAAGTATGGGCCTCAATCATCCAATGTGGATTTTCCAAAGCCCAGTATCTGCAGTCCTGCCGATTAACTGTACTGTTAAGGAAAAATGTAGCTTCATTGGAGATTATTATCCGGTTTATGAATTCGGGCTCAGTATCACATCGATTCATCATAGTCTCACAGAACTGTAGTCTATGATCAGGGTCATCCTTATTGAGTTCCTGTACCAAAACTAATTTATACGGATGCCATTTGTACTTTTTTACATTAGCTACTGATTTTTGGCAAAGGTTATAGTCAGTAGCAAATTCTCGTGTCATTATATAGGGATTTTACTGCGTAGTGAATAAAATATCTAATTGGACATCTTCTATCTTTGGACGACCAGTTCGAGGACGGTCCCTAACATTACCAAACTGTAAAAATTTGTTCGCGATTTTAGACATTGTAGATCTTGTAATGGGCTCTTGTTATAGATACCTACTTATTATTAAATAGCTCACCCACTTCACCTTGTTTCCTACTTCGCTCCCGTAGCCAATCGTCGTAAATTTCAATTCTTTGTTTTTCGCTTAAATATTGCCCTATTTTCACACGATGGAAATGACAAACCGAATTGCACGAAACAATGCAGAACTGTCATAATTTAAGGGAAAACTTCAGTTGTCTGCGTTTTCAAGCAAATCATGGCTAACAGTGCTAACACTATAATTATAATCACAATTCGCTCCCATTTTTTTCTTTCAAGCTCAAGCTATCCCAAATTTAATTCGTGAATTATGATATAATAATCATTAATAATCAAATAGCTTTGAACGCTATGCTCAAAGATTTACAAAAAAATACATATTGCAAATAATGTTATGCAAAAAATGCATACAGTTATTCTTGTTGCTTATTGTTAGGACGTACCGTTTTTTTTTTCTAAATAAAAGTAAAAATGTTATAACATGTATTTAACCCCAGAAAATTGAGAATTAGTTAAAAAAATAACCCCCGCATGTCCCTGCTTATAAAAAATGTATGGCATGCACACATGTTTGTATAAAATCAACAGTGAACGCTGCATACCGAATTTTAATAAAGTCGCTTCAGCTGTCTTTTTTTTTGTAATTTAATATAAACCATATTTTTTCATAAATTTTTAACATCCTCTATCTCAAAAATAAAGCGTTGCGGACACGTTTTTATCAACTTTTTTGACAATTTGGTTCGTAGAGTCTGCAATTATCAAAATATGGCCAAACATGGAAGGTTACACCATGTAGCTACAAGCAGAAATCACTTTTAATTCAAATATCGGTTGTAATTGCTGTTAGTTTACAGTGTAAATAATTCCTGTTTGATTTAAACAATTTCGTAAGATTTAAGGTAATTTTTTTGGGAATTTACTTCAAAAGAAAATACTATATAATATGCCTAAATACTTCTTGGATAAATTAACCAAACTTTCTATCGCTTTTTAGTTTGACACAATTATTTAATAGTACAAAAAATTGTTATGGCAAATTATGTTTGGAATACTGATTTATTTGTTTTTTATTATATTGCAGGTAGTGTAATGTCAAAAGAAATTACTATGATTCATATAGCTATACCAAAAATTATTAGACAACGCTCGTCGAATGTGAGCCAACCGATATACTCATGGGGGAGTCGTGGGTGGTTTCAAGTATTGTAATATTCGTATTGTGTACTAAAATGTGCAAGTATGTCTACAACTTCATGTATTATATTTGTTTTTATGTAATTTTCCTTTATAATCATCAACAAATAAGTACAAATACCTGACTCTTCAGGATATCAGATATGCCTGTCTTCACATGCAGCATTACTAGTTTGGTCTGACTCCATCAGCAGCAAGCACAAGTCGTTGAAAGTTCTAATAGACTGGATATCTAATCCGATATAGAATATGCTTTATCGCCTATTTTCTATTACTAATTAATAAAAATTACAAATTTTATACAACTAGAGCAAAGAGTAAGGGTGAATTATTCGTACAAAAAAAAAAATAGAGCTAATGAACATCACTGACTATTCTAGATTATGCAAAAATTAAAAAAAAAATCAAAGGTTTAATCTAAAATTATTATTAGCTGAAACATTATATATTATAATCAATTTGAAAATCTGCGTATCTACTAATATAAATCTTCTGATCCTACGAAACATGCCTTTGAAGTATTCAGTTTCAAGTTTTTTAGTCAACAGCTGACCGAAGGTCATGGCGTGGAACAATAAAAATAGGTGTTTCCTGTCAGGCACAAAACATATCTCTCAAAGTGTGTTCTCGGGAACATTTTAGTTTTACTAATTAATTAGCTTGAATTGAAATAGATTCAGACCATTTCCGGTCAACCATGTTGATCAAATCTAGGATTCACCAATTAGTTGTCAAGCGTTCCAATTAAGACACAAATTAAAAAATATGTACCTACAGACATCCAAACTGGAGTTATGCATATTATTATTATTCTTTTAATATGAGTTATAGTGTATATAAGCACAATTGAAACCGTATAAAAACTCAAAGCCGGCAAAAACAGTCCTCTTTATTCTACATGGACGGAGGTAGAAATGTTTGCTATTAAAAAAATGTTATAGAGATCGTATTATTTTGTGTTTATTAGTACCTATTATTTCTAGCCAATGTAACCAATAACATATTTTATTATTGTTAAGTATTGTTTATGTTTATTATTGTTATTTTTATTGTTTATTTAACAAAACTAAAGAACGCTTGGTTATTGGTATTTACGCGCTGCACTGAAAAACTATTGATGATATTTCAGCACTCGGCACGGGAAACAAAAAAATGATTTACATGCAGCAGACCAGTCTGTTTATTCTCTTTACACCAGCGCGCAGTTGTAGATGGTTCATCGGGATGATTAGATTTCCAGTGTAGGACTCACATGTACAGTTACTAATCAAATCACGATACCATTGCGAAATACCGATACCATATATAATATGACGAAATATGAAGACAAGTGCGCACGGTCCTGTGCCTTAAAACTGGCCCAGTTTCAATTGTCCGTATATACACTATACATTGGAAAAAAATTGGAATTCAAATTTAAAAAGTAAAGAATTATTATCATGGTTGCTGAACCTTATCATATATTTTCACTTACATTTATTACTAAATAAATTTTTCTGACCTTAATTAATTGATTAATTAATAATTAATTATTATTGTGTGTATAGTAACTACAGTGTATCATTTATAAAAGTAAATGTCTTTATAATACTTTTAAAACTTTTAATTTCTAAATTTGCCATGTTTCTTCATTAGTTCCCAAGAAGTAATTAAGACGAATTACTTTTGTACTTGCTTGTAAATAATGTATGAGGTATCACTTCGTAGATGGCCAGTATCATGAAAATTAAAAATGAGCCCTTCCAGTAATGACAAATATTTTTTATAACATTCATATCTTACTCTGACAAAGATTAATGTGTCTCTATAAAGCATTTAATTAAGCGTAGTTACTTATATTTTTCTTTATAAGTTATCTATTGATCTCATTTTCCGGACCCTCTTTCCCCTAAATGTTTTCCACAGAAAACAGCGTTATTATGTGACCTGTACTGTATTTTCAGTGCTGAAGCCTTTATTCCTTTATCTCGCCTTTCAGCGTTTTCAGAAACTTTCGCATTTGTTCACGTTATTCATTAACGAACTTGTGTTATGCTCATGCTTTATCAATCCGTGAAAAGTTTGATAAAAGCCCCGGATATAAATACAGGAAATTTCAAATTGTTATTAACTTATACACCTCTGTATACAACAAAATTTGTTCGGTATATTTTAACAAACCTATATTATTTATTACCTAGAAACAAATCACTTCAATTTTATAAAATAACTGACAATTAATTCAAGAATGTTCGCTTGTATCTTCAGTAGAGTAACATTTAACATTAAATACCTATTAAAATTAATTTGAATCCAAAAATATATTTAAAGACAAAAAATATTTTTGATAAACAAGCTTTATTTAAAGAATAATTTGAAATACATAGGTATGTTTATACTAAAAAATAACTAACTATAATAAAAAAATAACAAAATCACAATATTTTTCGACTACCACATCACTATCCAGATATCGAGAATTTATAAAATCCATGTACCTACCTAATAAAATATTCATTCATTTTATATTTAGAATTAGAAAGTTTTATTAACTATAAAGACTATCCAATATTTTGAAAGCTGAACTATTGCTAGCTGAGCTATATGAAAGCTGAGCTATATGAAGGAGCCGAAAAGGCTGTGTGAAAACGATTTTTCAAGTAAAAATGTTTATTAAAAAATATTTTTTATACAATGTGGTCCATTAAGAACTAGGGCACCATTCTAAAAAATTGTTGGTAAGTGCGATTCCAATGAATTTTTTTATATATATTAGCCTCCTAGATGGTCCAGCTGCTAATCCTCAGCCTACTACGATTTTTTTTCAATCAATTTTTTCGAAAATTAGTTTAGGAATTTTTTTATTAAAAATTTGACATCGTGGCATTCTTCAGCATCACTTAAAACCCCTGTGGCCCAAATTTCATCAATTTGTATCGAAGAATAATTTTTTTATAGGGCCTTAAATGTTTTTAGTTTATTGAATTTGTGTTTCGCTTAAAAGATCTAGCAGGCAGTGGAAACTCTAATAATTATTGTTAATCTGGAATACTGTCCCTTTACTTACTTCACAAATTGTCTCCTAGATGTACTTGTTGAACCTATTACGATGGTCCAGCTGCTAATCCTCAGCCTACTACGATTTATTTTCAATCAATTTTTTCTAAAATTACTTTAGGGATTTTTTTATTAAAATTTTGACATCGTGGCATTCTTCAGCATCACTTAAAACCCCTGTGGCCCAAATTTCATCAATTTATATCGAAGAATAATTTTTTATAGGGCCTTATGTTTCTAGTTTATTGAATTTGTGTTTCGCTTAAAAGATCTAGCAAGCAGTGGAATACTAATAATTATTGTTAATCTGGAATACTGTTCCTTTACTTACTTTACAAATTGCCTCCTAGATGTACTTGTTGAACCTATTACGATGGTCCAGCTGCTAATCCTCAGCCTACTACGATTTTTTTTCAATCATTTTTTTCGAAAATTACTTTAGGGATTTTTTATTAAAAATTTAACATCGTGGCATTCTTCAGCATCACTTAAAACCCCTGTGGCCCAAATTTCATCAATTTGTATCAAAGAATAATTTTTCTATAGAGCCTTAAATGTTTCTAGTTTATTGAATTTGTGTTTTGCTTAAAAGATCTAGCAGATAGTGGAAACTCTAATAATTATTGTTAATCTAGAATACTGTTCCTTTACTTACTTCACAAATTAATAATAACGTTAAAACAATACTTTAAAGTAGTCCCCTGTATCTCTAAATCCCTAAAGTAATTAAAAAAAAATCATTGAAAAAAATATCGTAGTAGGCTGAGGATTAGCAGCTGGACCATCGTAATAGGTTCAACAAGTACATCTAGGAAGCTAATATATATAAAAAAAATTCATTGGGATCACGCTTACCAAAAATTTTTTAAAAGGGTTCTTAATGGGCCATAATGTATATATTTTATTTAGGTAATAGGTATTAGAACATTGTAACTTTGCTTAAAAATACACTTCGCATCAAAATTAACGCACCACTTAGAAAAACCGAAAAAGTCAAACTGAATTTACTGGCGCACCGTCAACCCGATTTCGATGAATTTTTTTTTTTTTATTGTAGCCTACTTCTTCAGCAAGGGCACTATGGTAGTATCTCTTCTTCCAATTTCAGTTTTGAGCATATACAGGGTGTTACAATGAAGTAAAGTTTTTTTAACGAACTTTGCAACACCCTGTGGAATGCTGTGATTAAAACAGTCGGTGTGTACTGATGGTAGACTGTAGCCCCATTCTTTTCGAACCTTTTCGTTCATTTTTGATCTCGTTATCTCTATTATTAAAGGAGATACAGAACTAAAATGAGTAGTAGTAGCAATAGTAGTAGTAGTCTGCAAGTACAACTTAATACCACTTATAATGTCGATACAAGTGTATCCACTGTAAGAAGACGTCTTGCAGAACAGAATTTAAGTTTTAGAATTCCAGCTACAGGACCGAAGTTAAACGTAAACCATCGTAGATTGCGATTACAATTCGCTAGAGAGCATGGGAATTGAAATCTTGAGGACTGGGAGCGCGTCTTGTTCATTGATGAATCCAGGTTTTGTTTATGCAGCTCCGATCGACGTGTAAGGGTGGTCCGACGGCCAAATGAGCGTTACCCTCAATACAATATTCGGGATAAGGTGTCATTTAATGCAGGTTCTGTAATGGTTTGGGAAGGAATATCCAAGACAGCCCGTACAGAGCTAGTTCCTTTACGTGGAGGTTCCTTGACCAGTGCACGATATATTGTGAAAATTTTATCAGACCATGTTGTCCCTGACATGACAATGAAAGGCTGCATGTTGCTCGTATAGTTCAGGAATATCTACAGGAGGTGGGCATTGAAACGCTGGACTGGCCTCCGCGTAGTCCAGATCTCAATCCTATAGAGCATTTGTGGGACAGTTTGGGTCGGCAACTTTGAAATCATCAGCCGCTCGCCACCTCGCTTGACGACGTTGAAAACGTTCTGAGAGAAACATTATTAGGGGCTTGGAGAGAGACAATATCATAGAGGAACACATACTATAAAAAGAGATGATTAAAAAAGGTATGTGTTGTATGTAAGATCATAGCTTCCCATTGCCTTTATACACTGTCTTGGTATCTTTAACTATTAAGTCTATGATAGTGCCCTTGCTGAAGAAGTAGGCTATAATTAAAAAAAAAATTCATCGAAATCGGGTTGACGGTGCGCCAGGAAATTCTGTTTGACTTTGTCGGTTTTTTTTAGTGGTGCGTTAATTTTGATGCGAAGTGTATATTATAAAATATGTGTATCCACTAGATCAAATAATAAATTATACAACAAAAACTAAGTCTCCGATAGATATTATATAATAAATAGGTACATTAAATGTTAATAATTAATTACTAACTAATTAGTAATTAATTTTAGTAATTTTAAAAGCACTAATGTCTAATTTTTTATTCGAAATCATATTAATATGAAAGATGTCTGTTTATGTTTAAAAATAAAAATCCAAACAAAAATACGAGTAGCTTTAAATTCCTGGATAATGAATTTTAGTGAAAGGAATTGAGGTTTCTCGTTCAATCAACAGTTTAGGTATATTAAAGATTGAGCTCTCATACTCAATACAGTAAATAATATATATTAATAATGAAAAGAATAGTTATATAATGTGTATGTAAAAACTATAGTATAAAATAAGTAGAACATCTGCCACATGCAGGATACACCACCCCTTTAAGTTAATGCTGCTTAGTTTTTTCTTACAACCCTACTGTATTTATACCTCTTATTTTTTAAAACAGGGTAATTATAGATCCCTAACTCTTTCTTTTCGTTCATTTTCTTATGGGCTTTGGGGACGGCTGAGTAAAATTATATTTAGACTATTATAAATTTGCCCATCCTTTTTGGCCCAGACTAAAAATAAAGATCACTGCGATCCAAAAAAGTGATTATGATTATTTCGGTAGACTACATTTTTCAAGTTGGCAGTCATTTCCTTAATAAGGCACTAATAATAAGATAATAAAAAATAGTTAACTAATTATGCATACATTCATTTTAAGTATTATTTTTTATAGTTCGATCCTTCCACTTTTAGTTGCATTCTGACATGTAGAGGCGCGCAAGGCGAATAAAGATGTTCTATAGAACCTCGTTTCTTGTATGGTATAACTTAAAAGGAAAAACAGCAAATATGTTTTCATAACAAATACATTATCAGTATCTGGCTAGCCTAAACTGGCTGCCAGCATCAGTGTTAACTAAAAGTGGTATAAAACAAACAACAACAACATAATCTGTAACAAACATAATCAAAACAATAAAAGTTAACATTCTTTTTTCAAAATCAATCATTATCAATATTCAGAAGATGTAGGAGGTGCATTTGATTTAATAACCATTAAACGTACTTAAAACATGTCCTTAAGGGTTAAACATGGATAGTAAGGTGCAAAATAACTACCACACAGAAAATCTAATTACAAGCTAAAAATTAATTCACTATAAACATTTGTGTTATTTAAATATTTTACAACTTCATGCTCGAATAATTGATATAAGTATTAACAACATAAATCTTTCTTGAAATGACGCATATTATTATGGCAAGTATATAAAGAGAAAAACGATCAATATATTATCTTGATTAAATGTCATTGTCTTGAGGCTCTGCAATATTGCATTTTGAATAAAGTATTAACATTCAAATAGCTATTTTTAATTATAGCTTGAAAATCGTAAGTTAGAATGTAATCGTTGCCTGTCACATTTCTGTAAACACAGTAATACTTTGTAACAAGGTAATTATTTTCATAGATTCTAATGGAACAAGTTCAACACCTGTAATTTTTTCAATTTATTGATGGTCGCATCTGCACAGCTTTCTCATCAACTGTTGCATACAACGTGCCTATGTTAATAATTGACAACCGCTTATTTAGATTTATACATTTAGTCATATGATAGGGTTCGGATAACATTTTACTTTACTTTTAAATAAATATGTGATAATTGCTGGTTTATATTATCAGTGTTTTTTCTCTGATCTTAAATTATGCGGTTGTAAGTGGATTATGTAGACCAAACCAGAATGCAGATTTTTTAAACCGATCAATGTCACTATGTTTTTGGAATCCATCTCAACCGTAACTTTGGAAAAAAAAACATCGTATTTTGTTCTTATAGCATGGAGCTGCAAACTCGTACTTAAAAATTATTATTATTAGTACATGATAAAGTACCTCTCTTTCATTTTCTTCTTCATCAGTGAAAATTCTTGGCTGTTTGTTTCATTTTAATTGCAAACAGTATATTACTAAAAAACATTAATAAATGCACCCATTCAGAAAAACAATCAATCAGTTGTTGGTTTTTAAATTAGTATACTAAGCTAAAAATAAGATAGTATATCTAAGATAAAAAAAACAGTTTTTTTATAGGTATATTTATTATACGATTTATACACTGCGCCAGTAAATTAGAGAAACAAGAAAATATTTATAATTTTCTTTATAGTTAGTTATAAAGTTTATAAGTTAGTTTATAAAAGTTATTAAATCTAGTAGGCTGATGGTACCAAGTACCGATTCCACACCTCCTGTACCCAACAAACAATCTTACGATACATAAACAATAAAATAACCAGCAATCTATATTTCACTGCTTTTATAAAACTATAAAGAAAATTACAACTATTTTTCTTAGTATTCCTCTAATTTATTGGTGTAGTGTATTTCTATTATTTAACTTTTGACTATTATAAGTCAAAATATCACTCTAAAAATGGGTAATCAAGTTATAAGTATTCGATCTTTCATGAATATTATTTAGGTTCTCATTATATTTCAGCTAATATTCTAATAATATTTTATATTCTAAAATACGATATAGGTACCCCTATTTTCTTATGGAAGGTAACAATGCAGATCATTACTGCTATTACTTTTTGGCATCTCTGTAAATGTCATTCATCGTTAAAAGCTGAAAGTAAAGGATGTTTGGTCTCCAAGAAAATGCGACTCGGTTATAAATAAGTGTCAAAGAATGGGCTGCACGCCACCTATTCTGCATTTGTAAACAACTCAGCAGATGGATTGAGACCTTATGACGAACAAGTGCAGCGGTGGATGTTTATGGCCTACTCTCTGGTGTGCGTTTCACCCCAACTCATTTGTTTTAACTAAAAAAATGGGAAGGGGCACCGGTCTACGTTTGATGCTCATAGCTGCCATGCTAGCTTTACAACAGACTTTTCATGATGCTTTATACAGTGTGCGTCTAAAATCTGCCTCCCTGTTAATTTAGAATAAATTAATTGTGTTAATTCTTCGGACACAATACATAAGTATGATGGATCATGAAAAATTATATATTTTTTGTATGATGAATGAGTTTTTTAAATTTATTGATAGCTCCACAGGCAACTGCCTGTGGTCAACTCATAAAATATTTAAATGGCAGGAGATAAGGTTATGTTACATATAATTTCAAATATATTTAAATTCTCTAGGTGTCTGATTTTTGTTAATTAAAATTACGAGTTACACGTTCTCCAGTTCCTTATGAGGTTTGTTTCTACTACTAAACTCACCAATAAATACCGAGTTAAGTGGAACAGCAGGAACAGGGATGAAGAAATGTTTTTATAGAAATCATAATCATAATATTGTATTCAAAATTACCATTTAGTACCCTTTTGTGGGCTTACCTTAAATTCAAAATATTCTTTGGTGGGGTCATAACCATTTTATATGTAAAGTAATTTCGCATCACTGGCGACTGATAAAAGAACAAGACGCATAACGTAGGTAATATATCAGAGGCGACATCGATTTTCACTAAAATGGAGTTTCACTTGTTTAACTATGATCCGAAGTTTTTGGAGCAACCAGTTTTTTCCCTTAATGCCCGTTCGTGGAAGAATCCAAATGCATCTATATCAAAATAAATTTAACAAGTATAGGTACTCTGATTTAGATTGAACTATCGGCTGAAAAGAATATGATATTAATTAGTATTATTTTATGTTAGGCGTGGTATAATATTTATAGATATTTGAAAAGTGTTTAGACCTGAACATCTTAGAGCTAAGGTCTTACTCACTAGTGTACTAAGGTCTAGTAACTTATTTCAACTAAAACTAACGTGCAACACTAACCGCACAATACTCTGCTTTTATACTGATATAATCAATTCACCAACTCAAAGGGCTTAACCCTCTTGAGCCTTCTTACTATGTTAGTGTTGTCGAGGAGCTGGATGACCTCGTAGTTCACATGTTGATGGAGTCGTTGTTCGTGAGTTCTTGCAAATTTTAAAATTGTCTGGTCTACAGTGTCCATCTGAAGATCTCGATGAAGGTCGCTTTTCTGATGTACCAAGGCGCTTTAACAATGTTCCGAAGTACTTTGTTCTGCAATCTTTAGATGATTAATATATTAAATATATTAATCTGGCTATTAAATATATTATTTAATATATTAATGGCTGTGCCAGTAAGAGAAATTTTCTCTTACTGGCACAGCCCCAGAGCTGTATTCCATAGGTCCACACTGGCTTGAGGATTTTATACAACAGTATTTTGTTGTAAGTTGAGAAGCAGGGGTATCTACCAAGGAGCCAGTACATTTTCTTATATCTGATGTCTAACTCTTCTCTTTCCTTTTTAACATGGAGTTTCCAGCGCAGTCTTGCGAATTATGTGATACCTAGATATTTTGCTAGAGTTTGCATATGAAATATGAGCATTGTTCATGTTAATAGGTATTTGTTGTTCTCTTTTATTTGTGAAACTAATCAGCACTGATTTGGTTTCATTCAGTTTGATACGCCATCTTCCAGTCCAGTTATTGATTGGTTAAGAGATGTTTGCAGTGTATTTGTAGCTTCTTCATAGCCCTTGCCTGTCGCAAGGATGGCAGTATCATCTGCAAATGTGGCTATTGTGTTTTGCTCTAACTGTGGTATGTTACTGGTGTAGATCATATAGAACGCTTCTTTGTGGTACTCCTGCTCTGATTTCTTTTAATTCAATGTATCCTTCATCTTGTTTGACTCTGAAGAGCCTATCCGACTTATTTTCTAGTGACTTTTCTATTACGTCAGTGATTCTGTGTACTTGATCAAGGGTGGAGCGGCTTTCCCTGAATCCAAACTGGTGAGTTGGAATTAAATTACCTTCATCCATGATTGGTTTCAATCTTTTCAGTAGAATTTTTTCGAACAATTTCGATATTACAGGTAGCAGGGATATCGGCCTATAAGACGAAACTTCCTGGGGGTTTTTCTCTGGTTTGAGTGTCATAATGACTTCCGCCACTTTCCACGTTTTAGGAACACATCTTAATCTCAAAGAAGCATTAATGAGATGCGTTAGTTTGATAATAGCTTTCTTTGAAGTTGTTTTAATACCTCTTTAGTGATTAGATCAAAGCCTGGTGCTTTCTTGGGATCGATGTTTTCTTTTATCTCTTTTATTACTTCTTTAGGGGAAGTTGGTCTGATGTTTCTTGCTGAGCAGGTATTTCCGACTCTGATAGTTCCTTTTCTGGGTTTGGCTTAAATGTATTTGGCTTAAATGAGTCAAGATGTTCTGCAAACCTATGTGCCTTTAGCATATTATTCCTATCGCAGCTACCATCTCTATGTCTGACTGGAGCATTATGCATTAGTGGTCTTTTTAATCCCTTTGTAGCTTTCCAAAGGGAGTAAGTCAGTGCTGTTATTACTTGTCAACTCACTGAAGTACTCACGAATAGACTCATTTTTGATCCTTTCTATTTCTCTTTTTAGATGCTGTGTGACGTTGTTCAGTCTAGTTTTATCTGCTGGAGCTCTGGTGTAATGACATTTCCACCGGAGCTTTCTTTTTTCAGAGATTGTCTCTTACTTCCTTATAGGATAGGATTAGGTAGTTGTTACTCTTTGTCCACTGGATTATAGGGGGGTATTATTCCATGCTGCTTCCTGTGTTGATTGATTGTTAAACAAAAATTATGACAGTAGAAGTTAATTTTAAAGAAATTAATAACGGGTCCATTAAACACTTCTTTGCTAGATATATAAATGGATATAAAAAGCAAATTTCAAGAACCTTTCAGAAACTACAAACAATACTAAAACAGAAAAAACGGCGTATCTTTTTGTTATTAATTTTTCCTTAAAAAAATTCTTGAAAAATCATTTTTTCAATATTTTTTTATATTATTTATTAGTTCATTCAACTGTTTACACATTTATATATAGGTATTGAGCAAAAAAAATAATATAAGATAGAGGGATCACTTTCTTGATACCTGTGATCTACCTAGTTCAACAGGTAATAAAAAATTACGTTTTTTAACTTCAAAAAGGGTCACAAAAAATAACGATGAAAAGTTATTAATATTCCTCCTATTCATACCTTAGCATTGATTCAAAGTTTTATCTAGTAGTTCCTCTTAACTTAGATCGAAATTATGGAGTGTAGCTTGACCATGATGGACGTCACCTACAGAATTTCTAGGAAGAGGCGAAATTATTTTTTGTCAGAATTTGTCTTCAAACAAAATACAATTTTGCTATTCACTTTGTAGTGAATAGTAAGAAACATCTTTTGTTTCGTTGAAAAGACAAAAATTATTTGAAAACATATTAAAAATTCAATATATGTATGAGGCCAAAAAAATAAATATCCAGTAAAATAAAAAATATTACATTGCAAATAAAAACAATGTATTCTATCAAAAGATCTAAATGATCCAAATATATAAAAAAATATTTTTAATAGAAAGACATTTTCTTAAAAGTAAAATAACGGTAATATAAAACATATTTAATAAACATATCATGTGTCACTTAACTTCATTCCTTTTTGTGTTTTTCCTATTTATTTCCTTGTTGCTGAGTATTTATTCTAAACCGTTATTTTTAGAACTAATTATCTTAATTTTTGTCTGTTTTTTAAGAATTGCGAACTATGGATGCTGTAGCAACTACGAGTACCGGTAGAGTAGACGTATGTCCCCGCCGAAGAAACGTTAACGAAAATTAGGACATATTCAAGTTATTAATTAGGTATGGGGATTTAATCGAGGAAGTTTTTCTATAGAATTCAGTAACTGAAATAATAAATAGCAACATCACTCTAACTGAAGTTGAGTATTTTATAATTTGGTTCGAAGTCAAAATTTAAAGAAATCTTAACCATAACCCTACTTTTTAAAACTATGACCATTAAATCAGGTACCAACCCTGAAAGTGTTTGCGTTTGTAAATTTGACTTATGATGTCACTTTTCCTAATTAAAAAATTAAGTTATAAAAAGTGTATATGATAAGTTATAATAAGTAGATAGTTTATAAATTTTTATTTGTGAATATTAATTTAGGCTATTTTTTAAATTTTGTGACGTTGTACTTGTATTCGACTCGAAAGCCAGGGAGGGCAGACGCCTGCCCCTGTCCCCCCTTGGCGACGCCAATGAGCTTGTCCATCGTACTTTTATGATATGAACTGCACAGCTGTTCACGAAAGATGAATTTTAATGCATCAAGAGCATGTAACTCTTAGAATGAACATGTCATGTCGTAGCAGCTTCTATATTCAATATATTTCTTTATGTCTAAATTTCCATACTAATAAATATTTTTAGCCCGAGCACACAGCACTCTATTTTATTTATGAATTGTCATTATAAAAAAAACTACAAGATTAAATAACTTCAAAATATATTATTAATAACTTCTCACCCTCATATTTTTTGTATTTCTAGGAAAATAATTTTCTAGAAATAATAAAACCTACTACTTCTAAATTTAAGGCCAATATATTTAAAAGCGGCAGCGACGCGTAGGGTCATATATTTGGGGCAAATATTATACATATCACAAATTTAATGTTCTTTTTGTCATATAGGTAACTAAAAAGCTATTCCTCAATAATTTTTATTTGTTGACTCTGGAAGTTGTTAAATTCTAAGTTATCATCTAATGAAACAGTTCTCTCCATTTTAGTCATTCATGATATCTTCTACACAGATTTTCTGGTTCATAATTACACAAATGTTTTATTTTTTAAATTCGCTTACAGAAAAATGTATTACTACTGTCTCCAAAGGAAATGAACAACATAGATTCAGACATTTATCTTTGTGTTCTTTTGTGTGCAGTGCATGGCAAAGTTAAGCGAATGGATCTACTAGAATTGTAATATTATAGTAGATATTCCTTTTTGCACCTTCATTCTACATTGTGTAATATATTAAGCCTCGGAATTTCACCTTACACCTGACAGTTAAAACAATTTACTTATAAATATATCAAGTACAACGGTGAATTTCTCTATGCTGTAGAATTTTAAATTAATTGTTATTACGCGGTATTATTACAGCTTATATATAAATGCAATCTAAATATAGTAGTACATTTAATTTGATTGATGGACATGTTGTCATAATAATAGATATAAATAACGTTAAAATGTGCATGGTTTGTATATATAAAATATTATAACAATAATTTTGATGCGCTAATTGTGAAATTTTGGAAAAATCCATTTATTTATATACTTACAATAAAGTTTTCTATTCATATTAAATTTAGTTTTGTTTTTTGTTTTTATATTATAGTATAGTAGTATTGTTTTTGATGTTAGTATTATATTGAGTATGTAAAATTTTAAAAATTCTTTTAGTGGGTAAGTAAAAATATATGTATAAAGGGTAAAATGCCGAACTCCTAGATAATTTGGAGTAGGTACCATTTATATTATATCAAAATCATAATTTATTTTTTATATTTCTCTAACCGAACCGTAATTCAATGTATTAAAAATGAATAGGTATTAAAAGAACAGAAAGTGCTTAACTATTAAAATTATCTTTCTAAAAATTTTAGTTTATATATTTTCTCTTTCTTACTGCAGTTAATAAAGCTGCCTGATTAATTCATTAATGTATTCTTGATCTCTGGCATAAAATTTTTTTGATAATTTCTCACGTTGGTTTTTTTGACGTAGGTTTCAAGCCATCTTCAGATATTTTCAATGAACAGTAAAATTTATTAAATACTACCTTAAAAATATTTTGATTTTTACTTAGAGTGTAAATTAAATAACTATTAGGGATATAGATACATCAATAGACCTATTCAAGCGGTCCAAAAGTATTTACCAAAGCAGAATGGTAATTACCAAACTCGTTCAAGCGCTGTGGTTACACAGAAGTTACAAGAGAGTGACGTCATCAAGAAGGGCAACTACGTCATCATATATGACATTTGTAATATTTGTATAACCCGAGTAATAACCTGGGTGAAGGAGGTAGTTATACGGCGGTTATCCCCTCTCTTTTCACATACATAACCATACTTCTTCTGACTTCCTCTTCTATAACGCAACCCCAACGTCAAAAGTGACGTTACGGTTATGAAGTAATTACCACAAGTATAATATATATCTTTATACTTGTGTAATTAACGATATCTGTCAAAAGGGACAAAAGGGTATAACTTTTCTATAACCTAAGGGATAACTGTGGTAAATACTTTTGGTCCGCTTGAATAGGTCTAATGTCAGTTATTATATTATTTGTGCCACTTTTTTCACAAAAAGAAATCTCAGACCGCATTTAAGAGAATACATAATATATTTTCTTCAATAGATATTAGATAAACCTAAATCTTATAGAATAAAAAATTTGACAATCATGGGTAATTCGGAGACGAAATTTATGAAATTATACACATATTTCTCATCAAAATGAGAAAAATATCAAGATCAACTGTAATGTATATTAGCATCCTGCATGTCAAAAATATTTTTGTTCCAAGATGCGAAGTATGGATCTTTTTCAAAATTTTATTGCCCAGTTTCATGTGCTTCAATCAGTTTCTCAAAAGTGCTTTATACTGATAATTATTAATTAACTCTCATCGTTAAGTACAAAATTTGCTCTCGGCCCATTTTCCAGCACGTGCGGTGTAACGCCTAATAGAAATACTGATTAACAATTTAATTAGTAAAATAACTTAACTATATAACGAACAATCATTAAAACTCTCAAATCTTGTCACCGACTAAGACTTATTTGCAAATTTCAAGCAAAACTGAATAATTATTTTCTTCATCCAATTAGGGACGCTGAGCCATAGAAGCCACAATCACGCTCAAGGATGCTACCTATATATATATATATATATATATATTTATTGTCTCGTTCGTAAGACTAAATGTAGAAATTAATGGGGATTTTATCTCATTACCAGTACCTTGTTTTATTTGCATCAACCGCTATCTGCAGCGTCGTCTACTCTCTGGGTAATGAAGGAACCGAGCTGCGGAGTCAGTGTTATAAAAATGTATAAACATACCGATTTACATTTTTTTCCTTAAATTTTCTTAAATACATAGGGTGGTAACATATAACATGCATAGATACCAACACGCTTCGTATCGGGGGTAAATACAAACACGGGATATTATTTTTCAGAAAAATTTAAACGAAAAATTTGATTTTCAGTATGTCCCAATATATTGTTATTATCAAAAACCCCTGGTTACCAATGAGATATACGGTTAATCAATATAATTCTTTCAATAACAGCGTAATAGGTAGGGGTACCATGTACAAAATAAAAAGTCTTAGCATATTTACAAGTAACTTTCATTTTAAAAATTGGTTTATTGGAATTTTTCTCTTTGCACAGTCATATTTAATTTTATATTATATTATGTTTTATTTAATTTTTTATATTTTTTTATTAAATTTGGTTTAAATGTAGGTCACCTGATTAATATTATTGATATTTATTTTGAAGTTTGAAGTTTATCACCATGCATCTCAAGAACAACACAATATTTTATATTGTTGGCTATTGTTAACATAGTATTTCATTAACCATGCAGGACTTTCTCAAACACCAAAAAAGGTATATATTATACATAATCATTAAGTTGATATACCGCGATGCATTTACGAAAGCGCAGAGGAACCACAGACGAAAAATAAATTCTTTAAAATTTCTACTTACTCACTAGAAATTTCCACATATTAAGTAGAAATTTCTACGTACTAAGTAGAAATTTCTACATACTAAGTAGAAATGTCTACATACTAGTAAAAAAAATGTTCACATATTATGTAGAAATGTCTGCTTAATATGTGGTGGATCTTACATATCATAAGTAGAAATTTCAAGTAAAAATCTCCACATATTAAGAAAAAATTTACGGAACCACAGAGGAAAAATAAATTCTCCAAAATTTCTACGTATTAACTAGAAATTTCCACATACTAAGTAGACATTTCTACTTACTAACTAGAAATGTCTACGTACTAAGGAGAAATTTCTACATACTAAGTAGAAATTTTTACATACTAGTAAAAATGTTTTATGATTATTGTTGAATATTTTATGATGATTATTTATGATGACTATACGTTATAACGAAGATCTATTAGTAGTGCATTTGATTTATTTTCCTGGTGTGCAGAGTTTGTAATTAAAACATAAGGTATAGTGAAATTTGTACTCAGCGTTTCTTGTCGTTCATCTGATAATTTTTTTTTATGTATATATATTTATAAAATTCCTTACCTTATCAGTACAACTTTATTCTATTTCGATTTTCTGTGCCAGTGCCGCACACAATATAATCTGATGTCTGACTGTGGCAAATGCAAATATAAAAAAAGTGAAGGTCTCGTTGGCTGTGAGGGGCCATGTCAAAAATGGTATCATTATTCCTGTGTTCAAATGAATGAGACTGAATTTAAGTTTGTCCAGAAATGTAAAAATCTATTTTATCTCTGTGATCAATGCAGATACAATTGTGAAGTCACCGAAAAACTAAATTCTCCTAATGTCACTACAACTCTTAAGACAATTAATGATAACATCAGTCAATTAAATTCTTCTATCGAAAAATGTATGCACAATAGACTGTTGGAGATTGAAAATTCTCTAAAAAAAACTCTCGATAGCAATTTGTCTGCATTTAGCACCGAGTTCCAAATTATAAAATCTGATATACAGTCTGCTATTAAGGAAGATTGGAAGGTCGCAGATTATAATAAACCAAAAAAATCCTATTCTGCTACTGCTGAAAATAGAGCCAGTATTATTGTCAAACTGAAGAATAAACAAAACGTGAGTGAAACTAAATGTGATGTGTTAAAGTCCATAAATCCTGTTGCTTCTAACATCAATCTTGCTAATGTAAAAAATGTCCGTGATGGTGGCATCATCGTTAGCTGCTCAAGTTCAAGTGAACGTAATAAATTTAAAGACATTGCTGGAAATACGTTATCTGATAAATATGAAGTGAATGATATTGTCTCTTTACATCCGCGAATCAAAATTGTAGGTATTTCTGAGAAATTTGATGTTGATTTATTAGTAAATTATATAAAAAATCAAAATAAGAATGTTATCGGTGATCGTTGTGAACTTAAGTTTTTGAATTTAACCCCCTTAAAGAAAAATAAAAATGTGTATCAAGCAATGTTCCAGGTTGATCGAATTACATATGGTAACATCATGAACGAAGGCAAGCTGTTTGTCGGGTACGATTATTGCACAGTTTTTGATGCTATAGAACTCCGCCGCTGTTTCAAATGCAGCGGATTCCATCATTTTGCTAATAAGTGTAAATCAAAGGAATATGTTTGTCCTCGTTGTTCTCAAAACCACCCAGTTAAAGAATGTACGTCTGCGGTTCTCTGTTGTGTCAACTGTTGTAATTTAAAAAAGAAAAGTGACTCTAAATATGCCAATATTGAGACTAATCACGCTGTTTGGGATAGTCATTGTGGTGCTTATAAGCAAAATTTGGATATATTTAGGTCCAGTATCTTAGAAGTTGAATAGCAATCAACTTCTAAAAAATATACAATAAATTCTAATCTGCAATTATCTAATGGTACATGTGAAGTTAATTCTGGTTGTAAACAAAACAGTATTCAGAACAGTGCCCACCTTGTAGATATGTTATTATTAAAATGTTCGCGGACTACGTACAAAAACGCGGGAGTTATTTACTGTGTCTGCATCGGTTTCTGAATTTGACATGATTGCATTTACTGAGTCTTTTTAAATTTAACCCAACATAACTTTGTTTTAAATGAACATCTCCGATTGTTGGATTTAGTTTTGTCTAATTTTTCTCACTGCATTGTGTCTAAATCTGATTTCCCTCTTCTTTACGAAAATGGTCACCACCCTGCGCTTATTGTGGAATCCAAGTTTTATAAATATAGGAATGATTTATTTCCTCTCGAGCATAAGCAAAACCTTAATTATAAAATGTGTAACTTCAATTTACTATACCTGGAACTCACTAATACAACTTGGTCAACGCTCTCTAGTTGTACGGACTCAGATGCTATGTTGGATGAGTTTTATAATATATTAAATACTATTCTACACAAGCATGTTCCATTAAAGACAACGTCTAGCAGCCAGTATCCGGTTTGGTTCAATCGTGATATAATTAATAAGGTGAAAAAGAAAAATAAGTTGAGTCGAAATTACAAAAAGTTTAACCGCATTGAAGATTATAACCTTTTTAATGAACTTAGAGCTGAGGTCAAGTCGCTTATTAATGTTGCATACAATGATTACTTAAAATCTGTCGAAGTCGACTTGTGCAATAATCCCAAGAAGTTTTGGAGTCATATAAACTCCAAGTTAAACTCTACAGCCATACCATTGAACATGAATTATAATGGCACTGTGTTAGATAAACCATCTGATATCGTGAACGCCTTTGCGAGTTATTTTTCAGAAGCATTTTCTGCCCCCAAAAATCAAAATAGCGCTGCTGATACATTTTTAAATAACAATACATTCGGTATATCGGAAGTAACCGAAGATGATATAATTAGTGCTATTAAAAAAATGAAAGGTAATTTTACCATGGGCCCAGATATGATTCCCGCCTTTTTGGTCAAGGATTGCGGTTTAATTCATGCAAAACCCCTTAAAATTATATATAACTCTATCCTTAAAACTTGTGTATTTCCGCATGTATGGAAAAACTCCAGAATTTCTCCAGTCTTTAAGAAGGGTAATAAAAATAGTATAATTAACTACATGCCTATTGCTATTATTAGTAACTTCTCCTAAAGTTTTTGAAATTATTCTACATAAAAATATTTATTTTCACTGTAATAATATAATATCACCATATCAACATGGATTTATGGCTGGTCGGTCTACTGTTTCGAATCTTGTGGAGAAAACCCAATTTGTTTCTGAGGTATTAGATAGGGGAAATCAGGTAGATGTGATCTACACTGATTTCTCTAAAGCGTTTGATTGCCTCGATCATGATTTATTAATTAAGAAACTTAATTTATTCGGCTTGTCTGTTCCTCTTTTGAAACTCTTCCAATCTTATCTTAGCAACAGATCACAATTTGTACAATACCGAGGTCATCAATCAGTTATGTTTTCTCAATTATCGGGAGTCCCACAGGGTTCTATTCTTGGCCCCTTACTCTTCGTAATATTTATTAACGCCATTACTGAAATATTTGATGTAAATTTTTTACTTTATGCTGATGACCTGAAGTTATTTCTTGAAATCAATTCGGTTACTGATTGTGCGAAACTGCAAGAAAACCTAAATAATTTAAATGTTTGGTGTGAGATTAATAATTTATTTTTAAATGTAAGTAAGTGCAATGTTATGTCGTATTCTAGGTGTAAAACCACTGTAACTTTTTCCTATAAACTTGGTGGTACTGTTTTGAATAGAGTTAATAGATTCAAGGATTTGGGTGTTACTTTTGATAACATACTGTCTTTTGACGAGCACATACAGCTGACTTGTCAGTCTGCATTTAAAAGCCTGGGTTTTGTTCTGCGTAATTCTAAAGACTTTCGAAGTCTGAAAACTATAAATTTACTCTACTCCACATTTGTTCGTTCTAAACTGGAATATGTCTCCGTTGTTTGGAGCCCTATTTATAACACACATGTAACTCAGTTAGAAAGAGTACAGCGAAGATATTTAAAAAACTTACACTTCATTACACATGGAGTATATCCTCCGCAAGGTGTGCCTCAAGAAACATTTCTATCTGAATTTAATTTAAAGAGTTTGCATCAAAGACGTGTAATGTATTCAGTTATATTTCTTTATAAAATTATTAACAACTTAATAAGTTCTCAGTCTTTAGTATCAAGAATTATATATCGTGTACCTAGACTGAATTCTAGAATGTATAATAACCGTGTGCTATATTTGCCCATAGCACGCACCAACTTACTTTCTGCGTCACCCTTTTATCAAATGATTTCAAATTACCAGCTGTATGAAGATCAACTTGATATATTCTCATGTTCAATTAATTTTATAAAAAGAATGTTTGCTTAGCTGTTATTTGCATGTTTTCTTTCTTTCTTTCTTTTTTTTATCAGCGTTTTTTGTGTTTATACTTTGGTGCCTCCCAACTTGTAGTTCCTTTAAATTTAGTTGTATATTATACTTGTCATGTTATGTGTATAAGTGCATCATCGTGTATTTTATATAGTTTTAAGTTTTCTGTTTTATGTTTTCCTTATCCTGTAACTGGGACTTTTGTCCCGTTGGATATTGTAACTGAAATAAATAAATAAATAAATAAAATGTTCATATATTAAGTAGAAATTTCTACTTAATATGTGGTAAATCAAGGGTCTATTGCAGGTATATTGTTTTATGTTTTTCTGTAGCAATATGTCGGCTAATATGTTATTTCTGCCTAATAACACACATCGTCCTTAGGAAGTCCTAGGATGTCCACAGTACATTGGTGGACATTGGTGACTACCCTAGGAAATCCTAGGATGCACTAGAGGTGGAAGAGGATCTTGGGCCCTTAAGCAGATATAAAAAATGGACTACCTTTTATAAGCTCTGATTGGGGTCCTTATATGGACCCCCTAAGAACCCGGACCCCTAAGCATCTCTTACCTCCGCCTATGCATATCACCGCCACTGCAGAATGTCCTAAGGATGATGTGTGATACCTGAATTGGCATGGTTTTTGTGATTTTTTAAGGCATCTATACAGGGCGTTCAAGGTCGTTGCTTGGATGACTTACAAAGAAATGAACTTTAAAATGGTTTGGATTTTACTTTCAAGTTTTGTAAGAGGATTTCATGATTATTATACTTTGGACACTGAAAACTTTGATTGATAAAGTTGTTGAAATTATATACCATCCAAGCGACCAATGATGAAGAGCCCCGAGTATCTGCCTATTGTACATTATTTCAGGATCCTGGATTTCAGGATGTTCTTGATCCACGCTTGCATAGTTAAGACATTAGAAGGATTAATTGGATTTTTTTAATAGTTTTTCGTCTAAAAAGTACTCAAAACTCTCGAGAAATCATACAAGTAATTTCTTGAAATTATAACTTATGATGAGATTTTCAATACTAGAAAGCTCAAAAATATTTCAAAAATGAAAAAACAAATTTCCAAAAATAACTACTGGGTATATAATCCCACATCAAGAAGAAATAAAAAGAACAGGTTGAGAACTGAAAATTCTGAATATCTATCATTTTAAAAGGATGAAACTCGGTGGCTGAGTAACAGATATACATACTTATAAGTTTTCTGACACGAGTGGCATTCACTCGAAGCTGTCGAAGGGGTGAAAAATAAATAAAATCTTGAATTAAATTCTCCAAACCTAAAACGAAACTTCATTTTAATAGGATGAGACTCAGTGGGTGAGAAACAAATATATTTATGAGCGTTCTGATACCAGTGTCATCCACTCGCAAATCGTCGGAATAAAGGTGAAAAATATATTAAATCTTAACTTCGAAAAACCTACAACGAAAATCTAAAATTTTAGCAGGACGAAACCCGGTGGCTGAGTAACAGACATACTTATCAGTTTTCTAATAATACTGGCACCCACTCGCAAGCCATCGGAGAGGTAAAAATAAATAAAACCTTAAATTCTATTAACCTAAAACGAAAACCTGTCTCATTTTAACAGGATGAAACTCGGTGGCTGAGTTTATTTTTTTCCCTGTGGCCCCTCTGCGCTTCCGTAGGTAATAGACATATTATAGTCAATTTAAATTTAAAATGTTAATATTTCCACTATTATAAAAAAATACGGTGCTGCTATATCCTATTGCCAAATGCGGTGAACTCAACACATACCAATGGTTTACCAACGAAAACAATAATATAATGCTAATAATAAGATATTATTGAGGCGTGGGCATGTCAGGTACTAAAAGTCGCAGATGTGTGATAGTATAGTATGGTTTTTGTTTGTTTTATAAAATACACTTTCTAAACTTAAACAATGTTGTTCTTATGTACTTGATCTTTGATTTGGTACAATTGTCAGCATAACAATGGTTAATTATGCTAACGGTATAAACTGCCTGATCTTTCCATTCGAAGTTAGTCTTAAATAATAGCACTTACATAACGGATTTCTAATGTAACAGTTCGCTAAAATCATTAAAAAACTGCTTTGTTGTGAATACTCTAACATATCCACATGTTAAATAAAATAACACATTTTCTGTCTTGTGATTTCTTTTTAGTGCTTCATCTGAGAATAAATACTATAGAAAAACTTTTTAGGTAAAAACCTAGGTGTAGGATGCTCTTACGCAAAATTCATGGTACCAATAATGTGTGTAACTTATTTGTGACATAGCTGTTTTATTCTTTATAATTTTTATTGAAATTACACCACCTGTAAAATAATAAAAACGTGCAATATGTTAAAAGAAATCAGAGGGTAGTTCCAACAGAAGTTTGCCCCAAAAAATACTATAAAAATAATAGTAGCAAAAATAAATATAACATACAAATTAACTGTATTTATAATAATAATAATAATAATAATAATATTAATAATTACATTAAACACATTACACATTACACATTACACATTATTTCTACAATAATTTTTCAATTTTACACAAGATTATGTATTATTATTATTATTATTATTATTATTATTATTATTATTATTATTATTATTACAACTTATATCTCTATAGAAATATTATCTCTGTTCATGCATCTGAAATTTATATAATTTTTCATATATTTTTATATACAGTGAGTCTCGGAAGTAATGTGTAAATTCATTTAAAATTCAGTGGTATGTTTTTTGGAAAAACGCTTGGACCCGTCGATTTTTAATTTTTAATGCGATTTTCTATGCTAAATTCATGTTTACAGGGTAGCCCAAAAATAAGTTATGGCCATCAAGTTTATTTTTCCAATAAAAACACGTATTTTTTATTTCATTTTTGAATTCTTCATTGAATTCTTAGTCTATTTCATGCACCATGTCCTAGACCTATCCTTAACTGTTTTTGAAATATTGACAAGTGAATATTGACATTTTGCAACTTTGACACCCTGTAAAATCTAAATGGTTTGAGATCAAGCAAAACGGTTTGTACATTCCTATCTTAACATTTCATAAAAAATATTTTAGATAATTTAGGTTTTTTCCGAATATTTCCGAAAGTATTCGGAATTTTCCAAATTGTAATACAGGATTTTGATAAGCATCAAATTGTGCAACTTTGCCATAATTTAACCCACTGTTACGGTTTTCGAGATCGCAGTGAAAAGGCTTGAAAATGAGCCAGGTCACCTTGTAGTACATATAAACTCAACTATTAAGTGGCAATAGGAGGAAACACACATAGGTAGTGCAGTTTAATTCAAATTTGTTATAAAAATATCGTAGTAGCTAAGAAAATCCTTCAAATTAACTTTGCAACGATCTTCATGTTCAAAGTAACACATCGAAAAAACGATTTAGTTGTGTTGTAAATTACCTACATTAAAGTAAGTATAGTAATCGGGAAATAAATGTTAGTTTCTTATAATAAAAATCATTTGGCCAATTCTTTTCAATTTCATTGAATGATTTATACTGCAATTAAATAAAAATTTAAGTTGTTTAGATAATGGTTTATTTTATTTTGTTAGTGACTGAAAGAACGTGATTATTAAGTAAATGAATGACTTTGACTGTAAAAAATAATTTCTTAATTATTACTAAATCTATTTTTGGCCCAACTTAATAAATTTTACATACCTAATTAATTGCACATAATTAAATATTAATGTTTTATTTTCTGCAGAGCTGCAGTGGGAGCAGATCCTCCCACTGAATTATTGATACTTGTCATATCTCATATTTAAATTGTATATGAATAATTTAACAAAAATCTTTTCTTTTAAACATTAAACCAGGAATAAACCAAGCTTTAAACTCTCTTTAAAGCTTACTGTTTCACGTGATATTATTATGAAAAGGGATTACCAGACCCCCCCCCCCCTTTGAGTGAGTATTTAATAACGAAAATATTTCCAAATCATGCTCTACAAATGCTACAAACGTTAACTACTGCTATAATGAAGTATTAAATTGAGATACACTGTAATAAAATAAGTCAATTATATTACATTTAAAGGCAAATAGCGTTTATGTTTTAATTAAACTAATGCATTTGTTTCCATTACTCACATCATTTTAATATTATGTCTTGGTTAATAAATTATTAAAATATATATGTCTTGTTTTATTACTCTATAAAAATTATAGTATAATTACCATAAAGGAACTAAAATTTTCACTGCAAATAAATAATATATAAATAATTTTCAATTAAGGAATCTTTGAAGGCAGTATAAAAATTTTGACTGGATTTTTTAAAATAAATTTAGGGCATAAGAAACTTTCATTTCTGAAGGAAACTGATTATATCTTAGACGAGTTGTACGAGAATGAATAGCATAGTAAGGTATTGCGTCGTGAAGTATTTGTAAAAATGGCTAAACCTCAATTTTATTTATTTATTTATTTATTTATTTATTTATTGGTACGCTGTCCAACAGGAAAACCCAATTACAGGACAGGAAAATTACAAGAAATATATAAACACATCCTTACATATACACATAATAAAGTACAATCTTATAGTAGACATGTAACAAATACGTAAATGTAACATATTATACAAATAAAAAGAAAATAAAGTCAACACATATCAGTGCTTAGGATTTCATATAATTAATACAGATTTAAGCTCCTTAAAACTACAATTAAATAAATCTATATTATTGAAAAGTGAATTCGTATTTGAACACATATCATGCAAAGGGGAGTGTTTCAGTAAATTAGTACGTGGAGTGCTTAAGTAAAAGAGAGTGGAAGACCGAGTATGTAGTACAGGTGCATGGAATTTTACCATTTCCAATATTTTTGGACAATCAATCTTATTATTTAGCACTTTATATAAAAATACACCTGAGTGATATTTTCTTCTTTGCTCCAGATCTGATATCTTAAACATATTAAGAAGCTGCTCTTGAGGAAAACCCCGAGGAGGATAAACTCCCATTTCTTTTAAGTGTACAAATTTTAAAAACCTTCTCTGAATACCCTCAATGTCGTCTTTATGTAGGTCATAGACTGGATTCCAAATAATGGAAGCGTATTCTAATTTTGAACGTACAAAAAATGTATTAAACAACAATAACATGGTATTAATATCTGAGAAACTTTTAGAGTTCCTTATAATGAACCCTAGCTTTCTATAGCAAGCTGATGTTAGTTCAGATATATGTTCAATAAAAGAGAGTTTAGAATCAAAAATTACACCTAAATCCTTTAGTTTGTCACACCTTTCAACAATTTCATTGTTTAAAACGTAATGAGTTAAGAGCGGATTATGCTGTCGGGTAAATGTAAGCGTGTTACACTTACTTACATTGAGAGGTAAATCATTCTTTTTACACCACCGAGACAAACAGTCTAAATCATTTTGAAGATTAGTAGAATCTAAAGCGTTACCAATGCATGTAAATATCTTTAAGTCATCTGCATATAACAAAGCCTCACATTTTAACCTGGATGTAATGTCATTAATATATATATATTAAAAAGAAGCGGACCCAAAACCGAATCTTGAAGTACTCCTGATGTTGCAACTATACTACTGGACTCAAAGCCATTATAATGCACAACTTGACCCCTACCTGTTAAATAAGATTTTAAAAATTCAATAGCTGACGGTGCAAAACCAAATGTAGACAACTTTAGTAACAACATGTTATGATTAAGGCAATCGAAGGCTTTGGAAAAATCAGTGTAAATGACATCAACCTGCCCACCAGAGTCAAGTACTTCGGCAACGTATTGTGTTAAACAGAATAAATTAGTTACAGTGGAACGTCCAGAAATAAAACCATGTTGGAGGAAACTTAGCTGTGATCTAACTTGAAAGTAAATGCAGTCATATATTAATTTTTCAAATAATTTGCCAAAATTGTTCAATATTACTATTGGTCTATAGTTACCAATATCATATTTATCGTTTTTCTTATGTACTGGACAAATTTTAGACATTTTCCACCTATTCGGAAATTTAGATGTTCTAATACATTTATTAAAAAGTATAAACAAAGGTGTAGCAAACAATATGGCACAATCTTTCAATAAAAAAGCAGGGATACCATCAGGACCTGCTGTAAATTTAGGTTTAAATTTCTTCAGGGCCATCAAAATTTCCGATTCACAAATCTGATAAATTGATCGATGTATGGAGTGACTGTAGTCAGCGGAGTCTACTGGTTGTGTGCTATTTTGCGGAGCTGTATAAACAGATTCAAAAAATTGGCCAAAGGCATTAACGATTTGTTGTGGATCGTGTAAAACGATATCGTTATACTTCATTGCACAGGGAATAGCTGTAGAATTTTTTATGTTGTTAATGAATGACCAAAAGCGCTTTGGATCAGAGTAAATTTCTTTTTCCACGTCGGATATATTTTTCTTATGAGACTCATCAATGTTACGTTTCAATTTAGCTCTCAAATATTTAAATTGTTCATAAGTCTCTGAGTTATTATTCTGCTTGAATTTGCGAAGTAACATGTCTTTTTCTTTAATTTCACGAATGATTTCTCCACTAAACCATGGTGGATATTTATAACATTTACGCTTTGTTTTTGGAACATAGCGCTCGAAGACTGAATATAAAATTTCGTAAAATATTTCGCAGGCTATATTGACATCATCACACTCGGCCAAAACATCCCAGTCAACTTTACATAAGTTCTCATACAAATCAAAGTAGTTAACCAATTTGAAGTTATACGAATAATTAACATTGTTTGGAAAGTTAAAAGAATTGTTGTCCATAGATAGGACAATATCTAACGGAGGATGATATAAATCAGGTTCAATTAAAATATCTTGCGCCTTTGCAACCGAAACAGGCGTACGACTCAAAGTAAGATCTAATATCCGATTAGCGGAATTTAGGACCTTATTATACTGATGAACATCAAGAAACTTGCAAAAATTACGCAGTAATTTGATATGACCGCTAATGAAAGAGGAATTATTGAGATAATTAATATACTCAGGAATATTGAAATCTCCAACGAAAAGTAGGTTATCATTATTAATAAAATTAAAATTCATAATCATATTGAAAATATCAGAGTAAACATCCAAGTTTAAGTCAGGTGGAATAATATAGCAAACAACTAAATATAGGGTCTGATAATTAAAATTTATTTTTACTCCAACAATATCAATATTAGGAACCAAGTTAATAATATTTAACGATTCAACTGAAAGTTCTCTGTGCAAAGCAACAAGAACACCCCCACCTTTTTTAGCTTTGGTAACCTCAAAGTTACGGTCACATCTAAACACAACGTACTGATTAGTAAATAGTTCCGAATCAAATACAGTATTATCTAACCATGTTTCTGTTAAAGCAATGATAGGATAGGTACATGCATTGGTTGCATTAAACAGACATTGAGTTTTGGTTTTCAGACCACGGACATTTTGATAGTATACGCTAAGATTATTTGCACAGACATTTATGTTGACTATAAAATCAGAAAGGTTCTTTTGTTGCTACAAAATAAATCAGCTTTGTACTGGGCCAGTTTCTGTTGATAAATAGTGCAAGAGGTAACATCCCAACTGGCGTGATTATTATTAGCTATACCGCTATTACTGCAGTTAATACATTTAAAGCTATCAGGTGCACAATTACACTCTTGGACATTGTGCTCTAATGAACATTTGGGGCAAGAAAATGTTTTGCTACAAGATCTAGAAATATGGTTAAAACCAATACACCTATAACACATCTTTAAATCCACAGCATCAAAAATATTACAAATATCATACCCCACAAATATATTACCCAAACTCATAGCCTTGCAGTAAGTAAGGGTGTCTAATTCAAAAATAGCTTGATAGATATTAGTATTTTTTTAGTTGACCAAAAATTCACAACTTTGAACACTTCATTATCAGAAAAATCATCTTTATTTTGCAGCTTAATGAACTTCACCAAATCATCAGCAGAATACTTCTCAGTCATGCCGACAAGTTTCAACCTTGGATTAATAGTCTTCACTTCCTTTATTTCATAATTTTCGGTCAATTTTTCCTTTGCAATTTGTTTAAATTTCGCAACATCATCCATACTACTGCAGCCAATTAATATACCGCCGTTTTTTACATTTTTAACTTTAGAGACTTGGATTTCTGATTCAATAGGGTTAATATTGCATAATATATCGGCTTTAGTTTTAGTGTTCGGTTGATTTGCATTTTTCGGCTTGACAATAACCGCAGCAGTACTACTAGCAGCAACTTGGGAGTATGAAGGTTTAGCAGAGCTGGGCATAATAGACTGGATACTACTTATTTTTGCGGTTGCTAAATCAATGAAATTTTGTTTTACATCTTCAAACATTTCATTCATATTATTAACTATATCCTTAATTTTGTCTTGCAGTATATTTTCAATAATTTTACTAAAATCATCCTTAACAGAAGTACAAGTTTCACGGTACCAAAAAAAACCCGGTGTTTTTATACTTTTATGGATTGTGCTTGAAACACCAACACAAGAAATATGGAACTGCTTGTCGCAAAAACCGGAGCAAGAAATAGCTGAGCTACGACTACCAATAGCTACATTGCATACAGAGCAATTCATTTCATAAGTTAATCAAAATACCTCAAACCAAATGCTCCTGTACCAGTCCAAAGTATATATAAAATTCAGAAAGAACTAGCAACTGAACGAGAGTACAAAATATTCAACAAGAACACCACAAGAAACTTTATAAACGAAGAGAGCGACACAAAGCACGTCCGCACAACTTAGTATCTTTGATTCTATTGAAGAATTCTCAATTCTCAATTTCCCAAAGAATTAATTAAAAGTTAAATTAAAATTATGTTACTACATTAACTATTTTCTCTCAAATTTAATATTTGTAAAAGGATATATTATAACAACATATTTCTATTAGTAGTATTATAATATGTATTACTGAAATATTTTTCTTAAATTCTAATTATACTCAGGTGTAGTAAATAGAAGTGGATTATATTTGAATTGAAAATATACAATAAAGTTAGCAAAACCTAATTGGAAGCTTCGCATTCATTTATAATAAACGGAGTGTACAAAACACTCATAATGATGAAACGTAATCTGATTGCTGAACTAAAAGTTCACAAAAAGAGAGCGCTGAGAGCATTGCTATTGTATTTGTCTGATTAGGAAGACTCTCAAAATGTACGCCAGTCAGTTGGGCGGTAAACAGAGGTGTACCTCGAAAATTATAATGGGATTTGTTCATGAGTATGTTAAAAAATCAATCTCTGGTAATTACAATCACTAAGTGTTTTTTGATTGGCTATATTTTATCCAATTAAAACCATTTAAACTAAAATAAATTACATCAGCATAATAAAATTTACTTTCAATGGTGTCAAAAAACACCCTGTATTTTATGAACGGTAAGTAGCAAACCCCTAATATGGGGTACCATTGTACTGGGTAAAAAAAGGGAATTCTATTTCTGTTTACAATACAGGGCGTTGAAATTTAATGATGACATCACAACTCTAAAGCAAATCTAGGTAAAACAAACTTTTTTATATCAGCACGTGTCTTTTTAAAAAACAAAATCGACCTGTCACGGCGTTTTTTGAAAAGTCACTCTGTATAAAAGTTTTGAATTTTGTGCGTTACTTTATCACCACACTGTATAGATTATAGATTAGGTATACGATTATATATGATTACTATTACGTATAGATAGATAATCTATGAAACTAACCTTTTCCGAAACTTATTGAATTGTTTGGGTACAGTAAGATCATTTTTCTTAACTTCGGTTTAACATTTTCTGGTTAACATTCTATATTTCGCTACATAATCTATAAATTATTGGTCGGATAATATTTTAAACCTCAGTATCGCTTCTTGAAGTCTTTACTTTGTGAAGTGCGGCAATAACTAATAGTACAACTAAATGTTACAGATATGGTCCAGCACACCATCTTGACACTAAAAAACCTCGCAGGAAAAAGTGATTCCCCATTATCAACCTCTTTGATTATATCTAAGACATTACTTTTCAAAAGATAAAAATAATACAAACTGGGCGCCACTGGCCGTCTGCGCTTACGCTTCAAATTTGTGTAGCAGTAGGCAGTAATACAACTCTGAAAAATTAAAAACAACTTGTTTGTGCTTATTCTTCCACCATATACAATTTGAAATATTACTTCTATTTCTCCATTTTAAAAACTGACCTATCAATGTTTTTACTGTGCTTCATATAACAATTACTTCCCTTCAGTTGGTGCGCCAATGACTTCTTCCATTATTTGCACAGGAGAGGGCAAGTCGGGCTGGAGTGCCTCTCCGGCATCGGCCTGCTGGTTTTTAAGAGGCTGTAGTGCTTTACAAATAATAACTTAGGCCATTGTCGATGCCAGGAAGTGACTAGCGCCAATGGACTCACGCACACGGAAATAAAATCGACGTTGTGTCGCCTATTCTACAACCGGCAGTAGACCACACTGTTATCTTCATTATTATATCGAACTAATGATCAATTAGTTGTCTAATATTATTTTTTTATAGTTACACGGAGCCGTCACAGTAATTGCATGGTTGAGGTACTTAGCGGACACATGAGCCTATCAATTACTTTGAGTAACTAACTCTATACAGAGAAACATAAGTAAAACCTCGGGTAAAACTGTAAAATAATAAATTGAAGTATACGGGCTCCAGCTTCAACTGATAACTTCAAGCAGACTATCTACAAAATTGAACTTTTGCCGTTTTCTATATCAATATTAATAATAATATTACTTAATAATAATAATAATAATAATAATAATAATAATAATAATAATGATAGAATAGAATAGAATAGAGTTTTATTGACTTTTACATACATAACAGTACATTAACAGTCATACCTAAGGACAAGTAAAAGAAGAAAACTCCGTGATATTAAAAAAACAATTCGTTAATAAAAATTTTTTTGTGAAAAAGTGGAAGGTTTTCAGAGACATCAATTTCAGTTTCTCTTGCTTAAAAAAATTAACATATGGATTATATAGATCTATTCTAAGTTTATGGTTCTTAGTAATATTTATTCGTGAAAACGGAACTATAAGATCACCACCGTGCCTAGTGTCATGATCATGAACACTCGAATGGGTTGGTAAATTAGACTTATATTCATGTACTAAGCAAAGCGACTCCAGCAAATACAGACATGGAAGGGGTAAGATCCTGTAGTTCCTGAAAATGTCTCTACTGTGAGTATAGTTTGGCACATTAGCCACTAGACGAGCGGCGGCCTATCAATATAATAATAATAATAATAATAATATCTCTAATCTTCATTCTAATCACAAGTATTAATCCGAGCGGCATATTATTATTTTGCAGACCGCATTTGTGACTGAGGAACGACTTACGTTGGTAACCCCTAACCACCATTTAGTGCTGGAATGAGGGAAACCTGGAAAACCTCAATATTATTCAATGTAATGAAGTATTTTTCTTAATCATATCTACAATTACTGTAGACAGAATGTCTGAAGTTCGTGGCAAAAATTTAATAAATGTGTACAGTGTGATCCACACAGAGCTGACTCCCCCCCTATTTTCTTAATGCACAACATATATTTTTTTAATTTATATTTTTATTTTTTGTGCCATTGTTTGTCAAACAAGTATTGTTAGACTTACACATCTTTTAACAAGATTACGATGAACTCTTCCATATACAGTTTTATCCATATACATATTTAATTAATAATTAAATGGGAGATTTCGGTTGGAGGAAAAAATAACATATTACTTATATTCGGATTAAAAGTTTACATCCGCTCGGCTACGCTACGCTTCGCCTCGCACATACAAAATTTGCTCACCAAAAAAGTGACATTTTTAATCCTAATATAACAATATACTATTTTCTGCACCCTACATAGAAAATATGATTTTGCTCCGTCATCTCACAGGGAGAAAAACAGTACTTTTCCTCCCTAGCGAGACAAAATACTTTTCTTCCCTAGAGAGGTTGCAACCTTGCCAACGTTCCATGTACTTTGATTTTTAACCATATTTACTTATCTAAATACATATTTGGTTTTTGGATTGTCATGCATAAGAAAATATAATAAAATTTATGTAAAACGCTGTGAAAAGTTGTAGAAAAAATCGTATGTATTATTCAAGAGCAAAGTGCCATTCCTCCCTTGCATTTTGATGCCCGCGGGAGGAAATGATGCAATTCAACCCTTAAACAACAAATAGCTATTATATTTAAGATCAATAGATGTAGAAATAAGATGAGATGATAATTAATTAAAAGTTCTACCCATGCAACCTTAGTATGTAAAAATTATTCTTTTTTTATGTTTTGTAACAACTTCAATATAGTATACGTGATCTATCAAAAAGTTCTGATCCTTGGACTTCCGTGGTTTATACAGATTAGACACCGGTTATTACTGAACCCTAAGTATAATAAGACTGCCCTTACTAAAGTGACTGCTTTGATTCTGCCACTTTTTGTTTTATAATCGTCTATCAACATGAGCGCAAGTTTATTTTGGCACTCGCTGATCGAAGGTTCCTAAACCCGCTAGAAATATGTCATTAATACGGCGACGACAGACAAAGCCAACGAAATTGAATGCCTTTGTCGAACAATCGACGGATTTGAGATTCTATAATGCCGAGACTCCATTCGGCAACATGCTCCCATTAAGTCGCTTTTCTAAAGACACCGTAATTGAAACTGCTTCTTGCGCTGGCAACATAGGCTTGTTTGTGACATGCTACTATACCAGTTGTTACACTCAAGGCCCTGTTTTTAATCTCCCCATTCAAATTGTAAAATCCATTATGTCCTATGGCAGTCGCTGCTATTGTGTTTGTGGATAAGGATAAGAATACAACTTTTTTAAGGTTACGGGATGAAGCATTCATTGCTCAACACAGTAAGTGTCCGTTTGGGCATTTGGCTGTAATAACTTTATAATAAGGTCTTCTAATTTAGTTGAATAACTTATTGTTAATATTTAATAATTATTTGAAGTGAAGTAACTGCAGTAATTAGTTATTTTGAAATTATACTCTTAGGTGAACTATTACAGACAGCAACCTTGATCAGTTAGAACTCAATAATAAAACTCTTCCTATTATATCATGAAAGATTATTCAGTGTGTCCCAAAATGATGGAAGAAAATTCATATTTTTTTTCTAGTTGAAATTAAAAAAGCCGCTAAAACAGATCAAATTTAATAATATATAGAAATTATGGAGGCATAATCAATTTTCAGATTTTTTAGTTAGAAAAATGTTATTTCTTAAAGAGAATACAGGCAGTAATAATTACAAGTGTAAATCTTAGCAGGAAATAATGCGGTATATATGTATAGGGATACCGTGTCAATGGGAAAACATTATTTACAATTCCACTGTATATCTCAAATTAAATGAATACTTACATGAAAGTCGACAGTACTTTGTTGGTCTACCGCCGATGTGCTGCACGTCCGCTAACTTTCTTGGCATGTTGTGCACCAAGTTTGCAATGAAATCTTAAGGAATAGTATCCCATTCTGTTCTAATTGAATTCGCTAAATCTTCCAAATTATGAAACTCTTGCTTAGGTTTGATTCAATATTAATTTCATTCTACTCCGCGCGTGCTCTATAATATTCATATTCGGCGATCTAGCAGGCCATCCATGCACTCAATGTTAAATTGAGTATATTCCCCCCTCAAAATTTCCTGAGCAATTCTTGTCCTGTGTGGACGAACATTGTCGTCCATCAAGATAAAATCTTGACTAAAGTTTTAAGCGAAAGGAATTACAACTTCATTTATACACAAATCCCTATATTTAACCGCATTTATAGTCTCCTCTATCAAAACCACCAAGTACGTTTTACCATTCCACTATAACACTACCCCATACAGTTACCCCACAACCTCCAAATGCTACTCTGAGGGTCCATATTTTCCTTTCGATATTGCTTATTCGCTTCTGTTTAAACTATTCGCCGATCTATTTAAGTTGTATCAACTATTCAGTTGATACAAATCAAAATTTATGTGAACAAACACAAGCAACTTTTAAAACAAAATTAAAAACTTGTGCCATATTAAAAAATCAATCAAAAAATAGCGGGACATGTCTAGAGATATTCACTTTAACTTTTAATCCTTCATAAAATACAAAAATAAAGTTTATAAATAATGTCCCTTGCAGGCCCATTTCAATTTATTTTATTACTGCATCCTCCACTTTAAATTTTTGTTACTCACATTTTGATAAACTCGGTGTATTTTTAAAGGGTTTCTCAATTAAATAATAAGAATATTTATTGTATGTAAATTTGCTAATAAAATTAATAAGTAGAGGTATTAATTTGTGTACAGTTCCAGGTAAAAGTCGAAAAACAGACTTTTTCGAGGGAACAGGATTTTTTGGCAATAGGATAGCAATTAAAAAACGACCAAAACTGTTTCGAAATATCAACTGGGACTTCAAGTACCCCCAGTAATGCAATGCAAAAAAAATTGTTTACGAATTGACAGACACTTCAACTTTTTCTATTTTTATATGTTCTTGTTCTCCCTTCTGTAAAATATGAATGTGCTACTACCATATGAAAAACCGTCGTGGGACTAAATCTAAACGAAGTGAGCGTACATAATCCGAAAAGTTCATAGATATTTGTTGACCTATTTTCTAAAGGGTGCTAAAAATTGCTTGTCCCGTTCTTGTTGGCGAGCAGTTTACATCAAAGTAAATGAAAATTCAATCATCAAAAACTTTCTTGTAATTCCCAGTATAAAAGTAGAGGCACCTCTGTAAATATAGTTCATATTATTATTATTACTATTATTATACTTCGACTTGATTCTGCGTTTTAAACAATGAACAAAATTTACGTTATAAATTCAACTTTTAGTTAAACAAAATATTAAATATCTGCAGTTTATATTACTTACTTCCGCAACTAGTAGGAATCCAAATCAATTCTACAAATTTAGGCACTGCAGTTTATGAAGTCACAATAAAACAATAGTGGTCTCGCACATATTAAATTTAATAAGTAGGTAGCCAACTATCAATTCCGACCTTATATAGATGATCTGAGTAACAGTAAGAAATTATATTAAATTAGTTGACACACAACTTCTTAAAAGCCTTTTTAAATAAACTATTGTGGCATGATAAAAAATAGTGGTGCATTATTGTATTTTTTATATTTATTGCACTTGAGTCAGTTAAGATTGGAATAAAATGAAATTTAAATGCGGTGTTATATAATAAAATATATACGTATTTTCCTGAGGACAGATTTTTTATTACAGGATTGAATATTAAGAAGCAATTAATGGGGACCGAATAGTTCAGAGAAAATAATTCCCTAAATTACAAAATACCATTAACTAAGGCAATGAACAGCAACTGACGAGGTTCAAACACCTCATGTGTAACCGGTTTTCTTTAAATTGCTATTAATACTTGAGTATATAAAGACTTGTCGATAACAATTACTTCATATAAAACCCGGTTTCAACTCTCTCCTTAATGATGTCATAATTCTATGTCTTCAGTTTCCCTGGACAGTTTTTAGAATTAAGTCGGTTTTCTTGTAGAGATATACAGCAATTAAATGCAACTTAAAAACTATAGAAACCATTAACGTTATCATTCTCTTGTTCATCTATTATTTCAGTCGGTTTTCTTATTCTGATACTGAGTGGAGTTCACAAAGGCAAAACTGCAGCAAACTTGTAAGATGTACGTCAATTAGGTATGCCTACCAACGTAAACAAAATGCATTATTTATTTGTTAGCCAAACTAATTTGTTTTGTTGCATCTTTTTTCTTCATTTGAATTATTTGAAGGATTATTTCTGTGAACCATACAGGGGGGCCCAATAGTGCGTGGGCGGAGCATAGCTCCATTGCTACTAGAAGTTCTAAACAGTCACGAGCAGGAAAAATCGACAATATTATTTTACTACAGTTGCAAAAACGTCAAATAACTCGCAAAACCAGAAAAGTTAGGTATAGAACTTGGAGGGAAACTAAATAGAAATGTTTGGAACAATACTGACATACCTACAGATTTAACCAAATATAAATTTACATAAACATATACATAACCGTCAATTAAATTTAAACTTATATTTTCTACTCTGCTAATAAGAACAATTAATATGAAACATCTGATCAGGTATTAATGTTTTTTTTTTCATCACCCATCAGTTATTTTAATCGTCAAACTGTATGGACAGGAAAATTCAAAAATTTGAAAATATATAGGATGTTCCATTTAAAAAATCAAGTTTTGACCCCCATGAAAATCATGAAGTTTGTCAAAGTTTGGCGAACACCCTGTATAGAATATCCGACATCCGACAATGGCCGTATTTGGATTGACAGTAACGTTGATTTTTTGACATATTAGTTTCGTATTTAATTTATTGTGTAATAATTAGGTACCTTATTATATTAATTATTATGTTTTTTAACGAAGAAAATTTGACATGGTGACATGTCCCGTTTCATCCAGCCGAAATTGTTCTGTTGCGAAACGTATTATTTACGCATTTCAACTAATTTACAAATTAGTTGAAATCCTTAAAGGACATGGTTCTTTTATAAAACCTGCAGTTTCTCGACAAAAGACGGGCAATGAGGAAATAGTACATAATGTTCTTTAGCCGTCACTGAGGATCCCGGTACATCAGTCCGGCGGATTGAACAAAACGTGTACCAAAATCGTTGATTCTGGTATACCAAAATGAACGACACATAAAGTATTTGTCAAGAACTTAGACCAGGTGAGTTAGGACGACGTCGTTCATTCTGTGAATGGTGCAGAAGAAAATAACAAGAGAATATGAATTTCCCGTATCAAATAAATGGTCTGATGAAGCATGATTACGAATAATGGTATTTTCAATAGACGAAATGTTCATTATTGGTCTGAAACGAATCAACATTTAAACAAAATGTCAAGGCATCAACACCGTTTTGGTTTTAATACCTATCTGGGCTGGTACTTTCGGCACAACGATTGTAGGACCGTTTATTTACCACCATAACTTAACATCAGAGCGTTATCTACATTTGTTACAAAACGATTTAGAGGATGCTCTCGATAACATACCTCTGGTGATAGTTCGCAACTGTTGGATGCAACATAATGGTGCACCTGCACATAATTCCAGAGCCGTTTGGGAATATATTTTAATCAGATTTCCAGAGAAAGTCATTAGCACGCATTCGGAAACACCCTGGCCAGCACGATCACCCGATATAACCCCGCTTTGTTTCTTCGTATGGAGGTTCGTTAAGAATCATGTTTATCAGCAACATTTTGCTACAGAACAACATCTGAGTGGATTAGTTATGGAAGCATTTGCCAGTATTACTCCGCAAATGTTGACTAAGGTGTTAGAATCAACAGTTAAAAGGAGCTATTTGTGCTTGGGAAATAGTGGAAATTCTTTCGAACATATATGTTCTAAATTTAGTTGCTTTGTTCGTATTGATGTGTTGTTTTTTTTAATTTTTAGGTCTTCTGATAATATAATTTTATTTATTCTTTGTTTATTCCATTAAATTAGTGCATCAATACAGCCATTAGATTATCTATTATTAAACACTTAAATGACATAAGCTGTTAATCGATATAGCTAATTGTTTATTCTTAAAAATTTATGTACCGGTTCGCAATAGGAATTTTTTTGATTAAGGCCAAAAAAAAGACTAAAACGCAGTTAAACCATAAAGTGTTTCTCATCGTTGATTTCGGAATAAAAAGGGCTTTCAGATCAGATGTCAGAAGATGAGGGCCATATTTGAAAAAATTTAATTGATGATGGTTGCAGAAATACGAAACGTCAGATTAAAAAAACGACAATGCCACATTAAACGGCATTGAAAGTGGCTGTGGAGAAGTGCCATCGATTTTGGTCTAGGTCCAATAATAACGCCAGAAAAAAATAAATTTTAAAATACGAAAATTCGGTTTTTTCAAAACAACTCGAAAACTTAAAAGTGAATCATCGATTTTGAAGCGGCATTTTATTGTTCCCCTAATAGCGCAACTTTTTCCCTATTTAACTAAATGTGTACTTCTTAAAGTTTTCGAGATCCCCATAGAGGCCCTCCTTATCTCGGACACAGTGTATACATAAACCTACAGTAGGACTTTTTTGAAAATTTTGCAATTAGCACAATTACGGAACAGTAACAGCATGCGTAACAGATTAAAAAAGCAGTCATATTTGTTTTTAGAAAACATTTATTTAAATCAAAAAAACATATAAATGATTTCTTTCTAACATATAATGAATTGAAAAATATTAAAACTTAATTAATAGAGACAGGGGCACCCTGTAAAACCCATCCGGAGATTAACCGAAAAATAAAAATTAACATCTCACTGGTCCGAGCTATAGCTGTCACTACAATGTTATTGACGAGGAAACACAGAGATCAAGTTGGCTCGCGGACAAGAGTCTCAAAGATTTGTAGTGTTTTGTTTTTGGGTTGCATTCCTAACTGATTGATGGACACGTAGTTCAACACCATTCAAGCTGACAACCTTTGCGTCTTTGGCAGTCCATCAAAGTGGCTGTGGAACAGGGCACGCGAAAGCACTGAGCGAAATTTGGGGAAAATAAAGACCAATTATATATTGTTAACACTTTTGTCTGCCAAGTAATTAAATCGTTTTAATTAAACATCGTCCCAGATAATGACATACACATCGTATTTAATTACTTGTAACAGTTTTATGCGGTGCGTTTATAGAGTGAAGCAAATAAAATCGGTACAATTTGGACTCTAGCATTATTATTCTTTAATTATGTCAAATCCGCTTTAAGTTGATAAATTCTCATAACATACTCTCTGCGCTGTTTTGTAGGTACTACAAAATGTTTTCATACATAAATTAATTATAACCGTATAGGTACTCGTAGATTACTGGTATACCTGTAAAGAGAATATATATATATATATATATATATGTGTGTGTCCCAAAAGTCTTCTTCAAAGTATATTATGGTTCACAATTTTAGATAAGATGGCCAGATACGTCCGCAAATACGTCAATTTTATCATTTTTGGCCAATAAACGAATGTTTAAATTTGGATCCCCTACCCCCTAAAAGGTCCTTTATATTTTTTTTTATTGCACGATATGGCTTATGATACGTCATTTGAAAGATAATATCATTCCCTTTGCAAAGATGTACTCATTTTGAAAAAAAATTAGGAAACAAATGAGTTACTACCATTTCCTGTCAAATAATAAATTGGTTACAGGAACACAGATTAAGGAATGTAATTATGCAAATACTCTTTAAAAAAGGACAAATTGAATGGTGAAACTGTCGGTCACCTTCAATTGCTAATATTATCTATGGTAGTTACAACAATTTTTAAGATTTCTCTTGTAATCTGTTGAGATTCTTCGAATAGCCTGTTTCTTACGTCATCTATACATTTAAGGGTTTTATTCTATAAATATTATTTTCAAATGACACAAAAAAATAGTAATCTAATTGTGTTATATCAGGCTATTAAGGATATTAGGCCATTCAATAGCACCCTTCTCCTAATACATATATTGGAAAGAAACTTGATTTAGGAACTGGCGGACACCTACGGCAAAATTAGGTATTGTACCTTTTACTGGAACCAAATGCTGTCAAAATAAATACGTAACTCTTGCAGGTCAGTTTTTCCGTACTTTAGTTCATTCAAATTACCATTAATTACAAGGGATACACTACAATTTTAGAAGTCTTTGGGTGTGTTCTTCTCTCATCCAATGAGGATTTTTATTGCTCCAATACCTCAAATTGTGACGATTCTCTAACTAAACCGTTTAAAAAAAAGTGCATTCACCGGAAAAGCAAATATTAAATATAAAGTTAGGTATTTGGTCAAGTTTTGCCCTTACTGTTTCACAGAAATAAACCCTGCGATCATAATCTTCTACATTTAACTCTTGAAGTAAATGTATCTTGTAGCAAGGTTTATCAGAATTTGTATTTAAAATGTGGCAAATAGAGGAACTACTAACATCATAATTTCTAGTAATGTTACGTATAGAAGTGTGACGATTCTGCAATACTTCAACAGCATTATTTTCATTAGTTGCCTTAGCCTTTGTTGGGCATGCAAATAGGCCAAGATAGTCTCTTTAACATATTCGGCTTGGTTCAAACATCTGTATTGTTTTGCAGACAGTTAATTTTGATATTGACGTTCGGTATGAAAAGGTATAATAATATATTTATCCCTCATTATCATCCTAATGATGAACCCCAATGCCGATTACATGTGTGGGAGAAGAAACGGCATATAATTATTTTGTGAGCCTCGAGTGTGCGTATATTTAAATAATTGAACCACTTGATCGAATTACCTTCTGAAATCGCCATACCCTATCATCATCAAAACGTTTATTCGTTCTCTTTCATTTAGAACCATAATTGGCTAAACATTTAAGAGTAGATAAGATTTGACAAGTCGAGTAGGTAATTTTTGATAAAACTACTTAAATGACATAATTAAATGACAACCGCGGTTATTATGCTACAACCTTGATTTAATCAAATATTTTTAAGAATTGGTGTTAGTGTTGGTTCAGTTAAAGAAAGTGTGTAACTCATTTGCTTCCTAGGTTTTTTCCAAAACCGGTATATCCTTGCAAAGATAATGAAATTATATTTCAAATGATGTATCACAAGCCATAGCGTACCAGTAAAAAAAATGGAAGGAACTTAATGAGAGGAAAGGGGGAGTAAATTTATACATGCGTATTTTCTAACGTACCTACATGTACATCTTATCTAAAGTTTATTATTAAACATGATATCTTTTGGTTGTTGTTAGAGAGGCGCGGTTATCCTCAGCACTTGCACCTATCGACTCATTGTGTCTTCCCTAGTCGAGAGTTATTAGAAGATACCCGTGCTATGTGTAGGCCAGTACCAGTTTTAGTGAAAGATCTCTAATGTCCTGGGGTAGAAGAAAGGTAGCAATTTGTGTTTCTTGACCATAAGGCAGACACAGCGACGAGGATGTGTATGGAGTCCTCGCCATCGTATCCGCAGAACCTTCACCTTCTAGTGGCACCAAGGCCAATAGTATTAAGGTGCTTGGGAATGTCCGCATGGCCTTCTAATAGTCCAGTGACAATCCTTATGCTGTTACGACTTAGCCTAAGTATTAATCGAGTTGCGTTTGACCAGGGCCCTTCAATTAAGAGCTTGGCTTGTCGCAGCCCAGCGACGTTCGATCATTCTTCCTCAGATTTTTTTCTAATGCAATTTTCAATAAACCTCGCCACATAACTGGGCGGAAATCCAGGCACTGGTTCGGCCCTGTGATTTAAATACTCGAGCCTCGTTTAACCAGGCCATAAGCCTTCTCATTCCCGGTTTCCTGGAGTACCCCGCAGGTCAATTTTACTTGATTATTCTGGCTCAATAGGGTCAGACCATTGATACACTCCAGGATCGTCCTGGGTCGTGATCCTGGAGAAGATCAAGGCATATAAAGATTTCTGACTCTCAATGCATATCTGCATAATATGTTGATTGGAATAGCTCCTATTGAGATTTTTCTGAGCATAAGCAGAGATAGCAAACACTTCCACCTGAAAACCGTGGCATATGTTCCCAAGGAGAAAGATAATTTCGCCCTTAGACACACGCCACGAGCTTCCGCCCCTCAATCTTGGACAACCTCTGAACCAGATGAGAGGGAGAGAAGAATGTACAAAAATGGGAAAACTTTTATGTTGTAGTAGGTAGGTAAGATATAGGTACTTGGTGTAAAATGTTCTATTCATACTTTCCTGGATAAAGTAGATATTTCAGTTCCGTTTTATAAAACTTTTTCTTAGGAGCAAGACATGTCATAGGTAAAAGTAACTTAGACGTAACTAACTATGTTGTATTACGTTCTGAATAACAGGCATATCGATAAGTTCTTGAAATGAGTAATTATCGTCCATTTTCAATGAAAATTTTGAATTAAAAATCAACAAAGTTAATGTTCTGATGCCAACTAAATATGTCACAAATAATACTACTGTCTTAAAATTGACATCTTTGGAATGTTTATTGTGATAAAGATTTTTTTTCTCCCAAGAAGCGTATTTGTAACAAAAAATGTTGACCGAAATACAGTGGTGTCCAACTAAATCAAGAATTAATTTAATTATTTGAGTATGATTTAAAACATTTTATTGCTCTACAGCCCAAACGGCTCATTTGCGGACATATGTTTATTAAATAAAAAAGGTTTGTTTTCATATCGCCTACCACCCCTAAAGTTTATCGGTCTGTTTTTCCCCTGAAGAATTAATAAAACCCTTATTTGGTTGGATCTTTCGTATTTTGGTAAGAACAACTTCTCTTATGAATAAACATAACTTCCTACAACCCGTAAAAGCACTTATATAGAGAAAAACAATTTGGAAGGAATTAAAATGCCTAAGCCCTCTAATGTTTAGATAGGTATATAATTATTCCTAAAACCTTCGTTATGCATAGACGCCCGGTTTATCAGATCATAACAAGAATTACTCCGTGGTTGTCTGCTGTAAATGTTAAACAGACCCCGTTAATCTAAATGCGTCTTAAATTTAAAAGACTCCGCTTCCAAGATAGCTCATTCAAATTACGTTTAAAATCGAGATCTAAAATCGAGCTGATCATTCATGCTTTTTCCTATATAGAAGACTATAAGAAACGTTATGTGGCTGATCTGAAAGATAATAATAATTAATTATCATTATCCATTTATTAAAGTAACCTACAATATTTTAAACATACTATTCTTAAAAAATTGTTAATACGGTAATGGTACGTCTTCTTTTTATATGACCCTAATCTAGCAACAATTTATTTTTGCACCTATGTATGTTCAAAGGAATTGCTTAGTATTTTATTGAGAGTAACTTGTTGAAAAAATGCGTCGCTGCTACGTACTGGCACTAACACGTGGACTGGAATCCGCACTTCTCTTACCCTGGATTTTCAGTAATGAAAAATATTCTCAAAACTTTACTTGCGGAATAATAATACTTTGGCGGGAACGTAAATTTTTGGGCTGAAGAAATAGACAGACGAGGCGAAGCCGAGTCTGGCCACTTCTGGAAGACCGTAAAACCACTTTCCCGCCATGGTGCACACAACATTTTTTTATCCTACACAAGAAAATAATCTTAAACTTCAAAACTTTTTTATATAACAATAAATAATTTACAAAGAAAATTAGTTCTGTGAAATATTGATATTAAATACAGGATTATGAATAGTGGAATTATCAAAGGCAATACCTTGTTTAGATAAACCCAATAACTGAGTTTGTTCTGAAACTGCTGTTGAAATTAAATCATTATATTCATGATGATTTGTAACTTCTGGATGTTGTCTGACATGTGAAGCTTCCATACAGTTTCTTCCATGCTTTCATCACTTTCAGAAGCTTGAGCTGTCCCCAGGATACCTCTCTCGTCCTTTGTATGGTATTAATAATGATGTGTTCACTTAAAATTACTTTATAATATGAAATTAAATGACGTTACGATGACAGATAATGGATGCACTACCTGTTGATAAAAAGTGAATTTTTTTTCGTGGGTAGCTGTGTAAATATCTACCTCCGCGCCTCTAAAGGCTCACGAAAATAGAATTTTGAACTAGTACAGGATAAAAAATAATATTGATATCCTTTTATAAAGTAAAAAGTCAAACCTCAAACAAATTATAATCCTTAATAATTAATAATGTTAATTGAACTTGTATTAGTTTATTCTTTAAATAAAAATTTTATTTTCCGTGGGTAAAATTAATATTTTTAATTACATACTAAATCAGTAATTACGTTAATATTTTTATGGAGTCTCTTTCTATGAACACTAATCCAAGTATCTAAGAAAAATGATAATGATAATAATACCATTATATTTAGTACATCACTAATGGAGTAAAACATTTTGATACGAATCTATATTTGATAAGTTTATCAAAAATGGTTTTTGGATTGAACAAAACCAACTTCAAATGTACTTTTGAGCTATAAACACTGAGTTGTCTACTTATTAGTAAGATAGGTATTTAGCCTGGGTAAGTAGGCTCTAAGTTGGATCAAAGCCTTTCACGCAACTGATTTGCTATATGTTTGGAGAGTTGAAAAATTGGCTATCTGGATTATAACTTATAAATCCTTTTCACCAAAATAATTTTGAAGTCTTTGCACCTCCGGGCATACCGGAAGTAGTAGCTGTCAACTTCGTTATTGTTAATATAATAATATTCTTTTTATTATATTTTAGTATTCTACTTGTTGATTTAGTGGGAGTTCAATAAGGATTACCTATACTCAAATGTAACCTTTTTCAAGATATTTTGTTTTGAAACAGAGTGCAAAAACATGTTGCACTCCTCTGAAATTTGCTCCCAATGAACTGAACTGAGGAGATGAATTTTATAAGCTGACTTTTCGAATCATTGCGCTATTCATATATATAAAGTTAATTAATTGCACGGCTCTCAAAATTTAGTACCTTAGTGAACATTGGTGATCTTCAAACTCTCAGGAGTGTTTTTTTTTTGTTTTTCAAATATAATTTATATATTTCCACGGTAGGTATCTTATGTAAATATTCTTTATCCATTGGCATTAGTGTTCATTATACTCTTTTAGCCTTTCTATTAATAATTTTTGTGAAAATTTTCAAGTACCTATATGAATTAATTATAATAGTTCGCTATGGATTCAACGATCGGTATGAAAAAGACATCACTCAACAACAAATTAATGTTTAATAAATAACAAACTAATAATATTATTTAAAAAAATAACAGAATTATAAAAACTACTGTTATATATGTCATTTCCATTGCCATTACTTTCTAAACTCAATAAACTCTTTTGTTTATTTTAGTGTTATAGTTATTTTCACTTATGAAGGATTTATATTTTGAGAGGCTATTTGTAGTCTATTAGTTAAACCTTTAGTACCAGTTGAGCGTAGTTTTGTTCACTTTTAATATGTTTCTATGCCTCATATGAAGAAATCAAGTAGATACAAATCTAGTAGACGCGACAGTCATCTATATGCATGGTCCTCTATTTATTAGTTGTATTGTGTGTAGAAGATAAATATATAGGCGGCCTATTCGACAATATATAAATAGATCACCGACCTATGATATTATTAGATATAATCTAATTATAATCTATGTCTATAATCTAGATTAGCTCTCGGTATGCAAAGAGAGATAGATATTGAAAATCGATAAAGTTTCTGGCGGCTCTTGATACCTACATATCTGAGACAGTATATATGTAAGGTGGAGAAATATTGGAGCAGACCAACAAATTTTTGTTTATTTACTTAATCACATTAAGTACAGACTCTTTATCACAGACACATTCATATGTTTATACACATAAGTCCTGTGTTCTCAAATCATAACTAGAACTACTTTGTGGTAGGCTACCGTAAATGTTACGCAGGCCTTATTATAAATACGTTTTACATTTGAAATACTCCGCCTCCATGAGAGCTCTCTCTTCCTTGGCACTCATCCAAACAGCTTCACCTTTTGAATTGAGGTCTGGAATCGGATTGACCATTCATACTTTCGCCGATAGGGTCGGTTATTATTCCAGCATCTGGAACGTGTCGACAATGCCGCGATCCAATAAAGAATCGCACTTAATTAGGTCCGACTTCAAAGATCGCTGACAATCATCGGTGCATCCAGAAATAGAGCGTCTCTTCTCGCGTCGCGTCCCGCTCAACTTCCGGCAGGCGCGCTGCCAACACTGACAATGGAAATCCCACGTGCGTGCCCAGAAATAACCAGTCGGGGATTAGAGGCGAACAATGGCTCACTTCATCTGACCGTTTTACGACACTTCTGTGTATTAATTGTCGATTGAATTATGTCAGATATTTCATATCAAATATTATTCCACAAGATGTAAATGACAATAAAGTAAAAATATAAAGTAATCGTATTTGAAGTTTAAAATGGCAGGTAAATTTATATTCTAAACAATCTATATTATAAATAAATAGCCAAATATATGTCTTCTTTAGTTATTTTCTATATAGCTAAACAAATAATCGAACCCTTTAGCTACTAATGGATAATTTGTCCCAACAAAAAAGTAAGTGAAAAAAGTTATACTTTTATTTTGTTTTACTTTTTAGAAACTATGATCTGCATTCTTTCGTAACTTATACCTAACAATCTTATTATTCCCAAATTTCTCAGAATATGAATTTGTTTTAATAGTTACATATTGTATAATTTTAAATATAGTTCAAGTAGAGCGTTCTCTAGCGAGTACAGTGATATAGGACTTGAATATCTGTATATCTCTTGTAATAAGGGCGATTTGCTCAAGTAAATGTTCTATATGGAAAAAAGGATTTACTATTTTTTTACGTTTAGTAGAACTCAATTACTGGTTTGTCTAAATATAAAAATCTTAGTGTATCTTCTGGTATCTCTTTTTTCTGCATATATTTTAAAATTCACCGCTGGTGCCATACTATATTTACATGGATCATCAGGTGATGATAGAAAAAGCAAATTATTTATTCTATAACGATCATGAAATATAATGTTTCCAGGATAGTTATCTCTTATTCAGAAGAATCAGGTGATTAAATCAATGCAACTCCACTACGTAGAATAGTAAAAATATATAAGTATAGAAAGAAAATGAACAGAAGTGGAATACGAGTCTGAAAGTGAATCAAAAGTATCCGAAAGATCAAATGTTGGAGATAAGTATCGTAGTGTACAAGTGAATGAATAAAGATTATTGTAAATGGCAATGAAAGGGGGTTATAACTTTTTGTGTGAAAATAACACAGACGTAGTTTTCCACATAACCCCAAAACACTATACTGCACTCAAGGAGTGCAGGAGTGCAAGGAGTGCAGGAGTGCAAGGAGTGCAGGAGTGCAGGAGTGAGTCAAGAGTGCAGTATAGTGATTTGGTGTTATGTTTCTGCGTCAGTCTTACCGTATAGCATTTTATTGCATCTAAACAGGGATCGTGGGAACTTGATATTTTTTCAAAAATCATCAAAAGGTTTCTAAATCGAGAAACTTTAAATAACAAATATCGCATCTAGCGGATGAATACGAAATTATAATTATACTACAATGTTACCTCAAAATGTTGTACAAAAAAGTAACGTTTCGCAATACTGATCTAGTATACATATCTTGGCAACACTGCTATAAAACAAACTGTTTCCAGAAATATATTTCAGTTGTTGGCATCGAATATGTATTTCAACACTTCTGAAAAAACTAGAGATGCCTGAAAAATATTTTATAATGAAGAGTTTCTGAGGTGTCTGAATTTCATTAAAAGTGAAAGTACTAAGTATTGATGGAATAACGACAAAATGCAATATTTGGGCATAATACTTTGGGTTCGATGAAACTATTCTATTTCAGGATATACGATACACTTACTTCGGTAGAAGAATAGATGGAGAAAAGTGAGGAATGTTGGGAAAGAGTAGCACTGAATTGTCTAAAAGTTCCCACCCGTTAGCTAGAAAATTTTCATATAGCCCGCTGATCACAAGCAATTTGAGAAAATAGAAAATTATTGTAGTAAAAAATTAGAAGAAATAAAAATGGAGAAAATTATTAAGTAAATAATAAGTAATAATAACAGATAGCTATAGGGAATTCTAATACAAATTGGAAGATCACTTTATTCCATCACATCGAGCAATAAAATACAGGATCCATTAAAAAAAATTACTTTTGAGCTGTTGAAATTAATCAGATTCAAATAATTTTTTTGGTCACCCTGTAAATAATAAAATATTAAATTACACAATATCTGAAATTTTGGCCCGCCTATCCATAGCCCAAAACATGTAACTATAAGTGTCGTTGTCAGTAGATGACAAGCATTTCAATAAAGTAGGTACTACCAAATCAAATTTTTTTAAAAATATTATAATAACTGAAAAACTATTAATTTCTTGTATAGGTAGTGCTACATTAAAAAACGTAGGTTTTAGCGTGCAATTAAAAAATGTAAAAATATAGGGTATTCTATTTAAAATAAGAAAGTTGATAGGCATTTCCGGTACAACCGGAAGTGCCACCACAAAAACGGAAATACTTCAGATGAATAAAACTTTCTCGAAAACCCCCGTATCCAAATTTTCAAAAAAATATTCCAATGGGAAATCCTTAAATTTTGAATGAACGGGTTAGCTGAATCGCCATGCATAATAAAAATATTAGCAGTGAAAACGTTATTACCATATTATACAATGAGATTTCTAGATATTGTATAAAATTTTGTTTACATCACCATGTAGAACATAGAATGTATACAATAAATATTTCCATAAGGTAGAAACTACCCATTTGAAAGTAGTAACTTTATTTTATATAGATCTTTATAGATCTCTATATAGATACTATATAGGTCTCAGGTATACAATGCCAGTTATACTCATGACATGTTATTTTATTTCCGTTGATCATTCACATAATAGTGTCTTTTGTTTTACAATATCCTGAACATATTTCAATTTTGCTGTTGGTGCACACCGGACCTATTTACATCCCGATTAAATTGCAACATTACAGTAAAGAATGAAGTTATAATTAGCACAACGAGTGCAAAAGTGCAAGTATTAATTCCTAATGGGAGTACCACCATTTATTTTTTCATTTTGAAACTACTCTAGATTTACCACCATTTACTGGGCTTGCGAATTCAAACGTTTTCCCTGCATCGTCTACAAAATAACCAAATTAATAGAATTTAGCAAAGACAGTCACTTACCCGAATAATTTGTCATACAAAATTTAGGCTCTGAAAAGAACTGTTTACTAAATAATGGTTCTAACATATCTGGAAAATCAAGTAAATACAAAGCACGAGAGCAGCTATGAAACCTTAACCAAACATAACCTCAATTAACAACAAACTCTGTTAGGGTCATTGATTTTGGTAACCGTACTTTTTCCTTGGATCCTTTTTTAATATGATAATAGGTATGTAGTCATTCATCAGTCATATCTAATACCATCTACTAAATCTTTTTTCTACGAGCAACGTATAAATTTCGATTACGTTTTTCAGGTCTTCTAATATACTATTTCCATATTTGCAATATACTATTCAATATAATATACTATTATATGCAATATAATATACTTCTAATATACTATTTTTGATCTTAAATTTTAATTTTTCACCACTTTTTCAAATCTTAAAGAAGAGATCTATGATCGAGCACCTTGTAGAATATTTATTTATAAAATAAGTTTATATTCTTATTCTCTTTACATGCTACGCTTTAAATTTTAACTAGAAATGGGAGAAAATCGCTGTCGCGATTTTCGTTCCCATTTCTAGCCCTACCGGGGGGTCCAGGCCTGCGGCCTGGGGTCACTCTTTGGGTGATAAAAGCATCTAGAATAATATTATTTTTAAGAAAATACATATTAAGAAATTTTGTATCTGGAATGATGATGTAATTATACTAAACTTTTCTCAATATTTTCATGAATTGTAAGGGTATTATATTCTTGATGATAAAACATCATAATTTTTTAAGTGCTGAAAGTAGAATTTATTTTTCAGTAAACATTTTTATCAATTTTATCATTAGGACCAAAAATATATTGCTGTCATAATTGTAGCAGCAAATTGATATTGTAGATATTTACTTTTGTAAGCTAAAATGATGAATTTTACAGACTGCCAAAATGAAGGAATTAATTCCAAACTAACACTAATAAATAATTGGAATTAAAAAGTGAAAGAAAAATTAGCCTCAAGTGTGACTCGAACTCGCGACTTCAGCATTACGATTTTTGGAATCCTACAACTACCCCAAAAAGTGGAAAACTTGTGCTAACGAATATACCAAGTATCCAATGGTGCTAGCAGCGTATGTGTTAACTCCGTCGATCTAGGGAAGATAGAAATTGTTTATTTACATTAATAACCAAATATAAATTATAGCTATCATTAATAGATGCTTTTATACACTAGCTCTAGTTTAAGATTAAATATATGGTCATCTGGGAAACCATTTAGAGTTATAGAGTTGGTTAAATTGGGAAAAAATTGGGCAAAGAAAAATTCAAGATTATATTTCCAAGGATTCCTTCCCTTAAGTAGATACAAGATGGAAAAAATAGGCATTTGCTGGAAATATATCCATAGCTCGTTTATTGTAAAAGATACACTTGACAAATCTTCAAGGCAGGGATAGTAGTCAGCAACGACTTCTTCGTTATATACGTTATTATACGTTACCCAGCTTGTTGTCAGAAATTTACCTTGAGATGTTTAAGTATGTAAACTGTACCTGTTATCCTAAAAAATTAATTATTACCGATTTTCTAATTAGAAAAGCATTTCGCTTCAGTATTTTGGTAATCAGAAGTGTTTGGCAGTCAGTACTATCGATTCCGTTAGCAATATTTCTCATAGGAAAATAATGAAAATAACCTATCTGAAGTTTAATTAATTTGACAGTTTTCGTGGGAGGTGCCTGTCTCGTTAGTCCTATCTCACATCGGCATATAAAATGAGAAAGAAGTTGAGACGGATGCGACTCGAGATTTTCGAATACGAAATAGACGTAGATGGAGTCGACGTACGGTCTTGAAAAAAATTCTCAAAGGATTAGAGAAAGGACTGAACTTTCGCGTGAAGCCATTCTCGAACCCGTAAAAATTAGAAGAGGGGCGAGAGGATCCCGCGAAAAGTCGGGATTTCGGTGGGCGTGACAGGACCATTAGGCGCGAGGACAAACGTCGGTGCTAGCCGCATCTCTCTCGCCGAACGGCGATCGACGAAAATTTTGCAGAGGTTTTTTGAAAAGGCGTTTAAATTGGGAAAACGCGTAGGAAACGGAACGAAAATACCTATACGCATTGGAGAAAGGCCGGGAGCGAGCGTCGGAGGAGATACCTTTGAAACTTTGTGGATTCGGCGACGAATCTAGAGACGGAATTTAGAGCGAGACAGAATCGACGCGTTTTAATATATATGGATGATGTATTAATCTTCCATTTGTAAAATACTGAACTGATTTTATAACTCAATAATAATGAACCATTTTATTTTCTATGCGAGTTTTACCTGAGACCAATCTTAATATATGCAGTACTTTATATATTTATATACTTTATGTATGCAGTGGCATAATCGATTCAATTTTTATTATATTATTTTTATCTGTTTCTGCATCAAGATAGTTATCTTGGCAAACTGTACATAAAATATTCGCCACGCACCATGAGTCTTCATGGCAGTGCTCTAAGCAGGTTATCAGACACAGTAGAGCAATGCAAATCACAAGTCGCCAACCTATAATTTCCGCCAATTTTAGTCTTGTTCAATTTATTACGGCGCCTACTCTGACGATTTTTTAAATTTATAATGGCTGAGCCGTTATAGTTTATTTTGTTAATTATATGAGTAGGCTATGCTTGCCTTGCTATTGTTATTTGATTTAAATTAAAATTTTCTACCTCACTAGTCATGCATACAATGGAAGATATATGTATAATAATATAAGTATAAGCTACTATAATGCTTTGTACTACCATGAACTATTAGCTGTTGCACTAAAATCTTTAATTTTGCTTAATTTAGTATTGAAAAAATAATTACACCATGGCAAATGTCTATATGCATGAAGTAGAATATACATATTTTACCCTAAAGCCTCTTAAATTTCTCTTTTATAATGTACTATAATGTAATACTCCTGAAAAAAATCGATAATCAATAGAACACGTAGTAGTATCATAACGAAACTGCCAATATCAGTATCTCCAGCCAGGAGCTTACTCTATCCATATCAAAAACTATTGACACGATTTTTCTAAACGTGTAATAAATACAGAGCAAGTAAAATATGTTGACAGGTCCGTGACTTCCGGTTGTACCAGAAGTAGACAGCGACTTGCTTAATTTAAATGTAACACCCTGTATATTTATCCATATTTGGATTCCGCATTAAATTTTAGACCCACTTTGTGTAATAAACCCTATTCTTAAAATGTGCAGTTTACGAAATATTTATTTTTTTAACAAAATTCTGCCAATAAATAATCCGTTGATTACATTAATAATATTTTACTGTGGGAGTAATAAGGAAGGCAGTAGATAATTAACGAGCGAAAAAATATTTTGTTGTATACAAGGTGAGTACACTGGCAATGGAAATACAAATCAAATATTCAATTTTTCAAATGGAAGCACTACATTTTTTATTTTATCTATTTGGTATTCTATTAAGATAAATTCACGGAATCTTGTTTTTCTTTATCTTTATATTGCTTAATTAGATAAGGAAACATACAACATTTTGTTGGATTTATAGGGTAGTGATAGGATTTACCTATAAGTATAGGGAGGTGAATACAAACTACCCATAACTTAGTGTTTCCATTGAGAAATTGAAGATATTTGGTTTTCTTTAGTTGGATATTTCCATTGTCACTGTACCTACTCCCCCTGTATACAACAAAATATATTTTGATCGCTCGTTAATTTACTTCTTGCCTTCCTTATAAGTCCCACAATCAAATATTTTCAATTTAGTTGACGAGTTATTTATAGATACATTTTCTTTGTAAGCCTCCATCCGCCAAATTTTTGTTAAAAAAAAATAATATCTCCAAAATTCTAGAAAATGTAATGTAGAATCCAAATTTTTAGAAGTACCTATGCAGGGTGTTCCATTTAAATTAAGCTGTCTGTTATCTACTTCCGGTACAACCCGAAGTCACAGAACTGTCAAAATATTTTACTTGTCGAGAACACCCCGTATTTACTACACGTAGGGGAGAGCGGTGTCAGTTGTAACGAATGTCGCTTGTAACATTCGACCTACCGCCGCCATCTATGTAGTTACTCACGAACAACATGTAAGTACACGTCATACACGTTGTATCACTCACCGTATTAGTGGTCAGTTGATTACAATACTCGAACGTGTTCGTTTGTAACAGACAAAAATATAGGTTTGGCATCATAAAGTAAGTTTTAATTTTCATTTTCTTTTATAAATATTTCCTCGATCATTTATTTTATGTGTAATTAAATTATACCATTAAAATTAGCTTAACTGTGAAAATGGAATGAACTTTTTAGAACGCTTGAATTGCAACGTTAGATAGATTGTTGACGCACACATAGTAAGTATGGCGGTTGGTGTCAGTTGTAACATGTTACAACTGACACCAACGAAAAATATCATTTTTTTTTACATATTATTATTTTAGACTATCTGTAAATATGAGGAAATGTCAAGAAATTTACGAAGAAGCTGCAAATAAGGTTGTAAATGACAATGTATCTGTAAGAGTTGCATCAAAACAATATGGAATTGATCACGTTTCCCTGCAGCGTTACGTTAAATCTTTAAAAAATAATACGCACGTTGGATACTGGGTCAATAACAAACTGTTTTCTGTGCAGCAGGGAGAAGAATTCGGCAGGTATGTGAAAAATGCTGAGAAGTTGTATTTCGGGGTTTCTTCAAAAGAAATGAGAAAACTTTCGTATCAGTTCGCTTAAAGTGTTGGAAGGCAAAAAGAAGAAGCTGCCATACTCACTGACACTCCCGAGAACAAACAACGTGTGAATAAAAAAAATACTGCTTCGAGAAAACGGAAAGTCATGGGAAAAAATTCAGTCAAAGGCAAGAGTGTGGAAAAACGAAAAGGGAAAAACAGTGAATCGTCAACTTCCGAAGAAGATACGGCGTGCTTAGTGTATTTTGATGCGTACAAAATCAGCTCCGAAGACTGGTTACAGTGTAGATAGAGAGTGTGGAGAATGAGCACGTCTTTATATTTGTCAGAATTGTGATTCCGAGTATTCTAATTTATGATGATTATTTTTTATATTATTATTAATTTATATAACCTGAATTTAGTTAATATGTGCTAACTTTTTCTTCACGAGGAAATATATATAACCTTTATGGGCCTCCCAAACACGGCGTTCATGATCTAAGTGTTTTATTTGTATTTTCTACTGAAATATAAATAAAGATATTTTATTGTTATTACTATATTTATGCCTGTTACAATCGACAGCTACGCGTGTTCAAACTGACACCTGGAGGTGTACATTGTAACACTTGTCACAAACACATCTTTTAATTTAAAAAAAAATCATATATTTTTTAACAACTCTAAAATACCATGGGACTTACAAGATCATCATTATTACAGAAAAACAGATTACAGAAAAAAATCATTCAACTACAAATCATTCAATTACCAATCGAGCTAGAACAAATCAAATGTAATTTTAGTTACAACCGTCACCACTCTCCTCTACAAAATTTTATTACAATCGTGTCATCATAGTTTCTGAGATATTAAATATTATTATTAGATACTAAATTCTTTGTTATTAATTGTTTTATTCATCAAAGATTTGGAAATATTGATGAATAGTTTGGTGTCAGTGTTTTCTTTGATATTTTTTCAGAAAAAACATCAATCATAAACAAAATCAAATCAAATCGAGTCTTGCTCTTTAGATTCAGACATAACAGGTTCAGTTCCTGGCCATACAGGAGCCTGGCAATTGTTGGGCAGTTGGACAGCCTGAGAGATGAGTTGGCAACCACGTGCGCGTGCAAACTAGGTCATAAGAATACCTACTATTTTATTACTTACTAATGATTACTAAGAAACTACATACTACTATTACTACTACGTACTATGTACTATTACTACGTAATTACTACTTACTGCAATGTATTAATGTAAGAGATAAATATCTAAGTTTGTCCAGGTTTCCCTTATTCCTGCAATGTGGTCACCGTATATTTATTTAATCGGTTCTGATGACTAATGCGGCCTGCATAATAATAATAATAGTCCGCGTGCTCTTCCTCACAAATCTTAAACTTTTAGAGTATTTCTTGCTCATAAGGATGAGAGGTAGAGTTACAATTATTATTATTATTATAATACCTATAGGTTTAATTACTGAGATCGGCCACCAATTCTTTTACATATTCAGATTGCTCTGAATTTCTTCGATGATATCCAATTTCAAGTTGTTGTTAATGACGCAAAGCCGTAGTCAAAACACAAAGTATTTGAAACAGGATGATAAATAACAGGTACAATATAACTAAGAGGAGACATCAAACAAGACGATGCGCTGTGTGCAGTGCTATTTATCACATCATTAGACTAAATATAGACTATAAGAAAGAGCCTTCAAGTGAGCCTTATAGTGATAACTTGTGGGAACAATAGGGAATTAAGAAAAATCATTTAAGTAACCAGTTTAAGATCAGATAAACAGCTCGGAAAATGGTATAATTAACAACCACCACCACCATTAAAGAAGACAAAACATCTGTCATCAAATGAAGCCATAGTGGCTTCAGTTGACTCCATTTTTTTTAACTTCAGCCAACATCTCCACCAATTGCTATTTGTCGATCTGTTGAAATAACTTTGTTTGTGGTACATAACTAAGGACTATACATAAGTAGATAGTGCAGCATTGAAACTAGTGGCAGTAATGGATTGCTATAAAGCACTATCATGGGCGTCGCCAAGGGGAAGCAGGGAGAGGCGACTGCCCCCCTAGTTTTCGAGTTGAATATTAATTACAACGTTATAATATTTAAAAAAATTACCTAAATTAATGCTTATTATAACTTATCATATATACTTATTATAATTTCATTTTTTGATTAGGAAGTGACATCGTAAGTCACATTTACAAAGGGAAATATTTTCAAGGTTGGTACCTAATTTAATGCTCATAGTTTTAAAAACTAGGGTTAAGGTTAAGATTTCTTTAAATTTTGATTTCGAACCAAATTATAAAATACTAAACTTCAGTTAGTGATGTTGCTATTTATTATTTCAGTTATTGAACTCTAAAGAAAAACTTCTTAGTCTGCTATTAAATCCCCGTACCTAATTAATATCTTGAATATGTCTTAATGTTCGTTGACGTTTCTTCGGCGGAGACATTCCGTCTACTATACGGGTACTCGTTCTTGCTACAGGATCTATAGATCGCAAGTCTTAAAGACAGATCAAAAATGAAGCCAATTAGTTCTGAAAAGAACTGAGTATAATAAATACTCAGCAATAAGGAAATAAATAGGAAAAAACAAACCGAAATGTATTATCACACAGAACAGAGATGGCGACTTTGATTAATACCGAAGGTCATATGTCTTCTTATGGAAAATTGAAATTTGCCTATGTGCAAACGGTTTGATTTCAGCCAATCAGAGATCTATCTTTTAGCACGCAACTTTAACGTCAGTCTTCCTAATTAAAAAACATAGTGTAGCTGTTATAATATATTTGTTTAATATGTTTTATATTACCGTTATTTTGTTATTTTATTTTAAGAAAATATCTTTTTGTTAAAAAATTTTTTTTTCATGTTTCGATCATGTAGATATTTTGATAGAATATATTTTTTTTATTTGTGATGTGGTATTCTTTATTTTACTGAACATTTACTTTTTTTGGCCTCATTTATGCCTATATTTATTTATTTTAAATAATATGTTTTCAAATAGTTTTTGTCTTGTCAACGAAACTAAAGATGTTTCTTACTATTCACTACGAAGTGAATAGAAAATTTGTATTTTGTTGTTTGAAGGCAAATTCTAACAAAAAATTATTTAGCCCCTCCTAGAGATTTTGGAGGCGACGCTCATGCGAACTATAAAAGTTATGAAAAAAACATAAAACAGGAAACGTTCTTTCACGATAGGAATTCAACATTTCAATAAGTTAAAAAATGTATACCTATCCGGTTTAAAATTTGTTAAACCATAAAAAAGTGAAAACGCTACAACGAATTAAACTATTCCTATACGTCCTACTTTTTTCCAGGCTGATTGATATTTTATTATACGTTCTTTCAAGTCCACTTTATTCTTTTAATATGGAATGTAAGGATTGCTTCCATTCAATTCTTTATTAAAATACATTCTACTTTTATTTATGTACAAATCCATAAAACCTTTATTCTCCAAGATAATCGACTGAACGTTTTTTTTATTTCAAAGGGCTTTAAAAACTACTTCTTTTGACTCTTTTAAAATGAACTGCCGCTTTTAAAATGAACATGCAGGGCCTTCTGCGATATTTTTTATATCACCGAAATCCCATTTAGGATTTTTTTTATTTAAAATCTGACACGATAGGGTTAATCAGGACCTCTCAGAACCCCTATATGCAAAATTTAAACAAAAAATATACAAGGCGTTTCTTTCTACATGATATCAAAGTTAACCAAAATATCGAATTTGAGAGGCACTAGACGAGTCAAGTGTGGTACGGAATCATGTCAAAACAGTTGAATATTATATGGAATCACTTAAATTTAATTTTGCCCTACATTTAGTAGATAGCAAAATATTAATGTGCGCCATCAAGATAAGAATAATAATTACAAGGAAAATATTGGGCAAAAAAATTAAATTTAAGTGATTCCATATAACATCATATTCATATAACCATATCAACTATTTTGACATAATTCCGTGGGACACTTGACTCGTCTAGTGCCATTCAAATTCAATATTTTGCTTAACTTTGACATCGTGTAGAAAGAAACGACCTGTATATTATTATGTTCAAATTTCGCATATGTATAGGGGTCTTGAGGGGTTCTGATTAACGCTATCGTGTGATTTTAAATAGAAGAACCCTAAATGATTACATATATTAAATTTCGGAGGTATAAAAAAAATCGCAGCAGAGCCTGCATGTTCGTCTTAAAAGCGGTAGTACGGTTAAAAGATGTAGTCTTTAATGCCTATTCAAACAAAAAAAGTTCAGTCTATTTTCTTAAAAAATAAAGGTTTTATGGCTTTGTACATAAATAAAAGTAAGCACCGTGTATAACCAGGTTAAATCGCGGATTTTAACAGAACCGGACCAGTTGGATAGTCTGATCAGTATTGATACCTACTACATTTGAAGTCATATATTTTGAATGCTTTTGGTTTCCTCTTTTTATTATTTTACAAGTGGCATTAGTTGTAAAACAAATTACCTACTATAAATCCTATATATTCTTAGCAGATTTTCGTAGAACATTGTAATAATATAAGCACTTTAATAGAGAATTTAATGAACTGTCTCTTGTGATGAAGGAGGCAAGCCAAAAAGAGAGTACCATAAATGCAATGTTTAAAGTATTAAAAATAAAAATATGTAAGTATTAAAAAAAATTTTAGTTTGTTGTTAATTTGTGGGCATTACAAGGTCTTTGTCGAATCTCTTCAAGGGGAAATTCCTTTGACGCAACTACGACTTGGGATTACGACTCCAACATGATTCTTTAACAGCGACTGATAGTCGTGTCCGATAGTGATGTTGATAAAACACAGAGTTGCTTGTTTTTAAGCTATAAACTCCACTAATTTTTTGCAGTGTTCTAGATATACAAATAGTGATTATAGGCGACTGTTATTCTCTCACCTGTTGCTAGAAAAAGAGGACGGTGAGATTGTAAATAGGATATTACTCCATAATAATGAGGGTCAAGCAATTAGAAGAAATATTAATAATGTAAATACACAATCAACGCAATGGAGGAATGAAGGTTCCTTTTAGACTTCTCCAATTACTTTTATTTAAAAATCAGTAAAAAACACAACCTTTCTCTTCAATGATTGCGTCTAGACTGCTCTACGAGCGGTGTAGTCGCGGTCGCATTAAAAGAAAAACTTTCATTATAAAGCACTAAATCAGTTAGTTCCGTGGTGGCCCGACTGTGGTCTCTAGATGTCTCAGTCGCATCAGAGAAATTCCACCTTAAGTCTTCTTCGTTCGTTCAGTTCTTTATTGTAGTATTACATGTTTTCTTTAGGAGTGTATACAGTAGGCTTTGAAGTAGGCTTAGACATATTTAGTTGTTAATATTGACAATCAAAATCTTCGACCACATTTTCAATGTCCACCATTACATTGTTGTCAAACTTTTAGTCTTGTTATCTTTTTTAATTCTCGCGTATTTCTCAACTCTAATTATAAAAAATCACGTATTAGAAGCAAGTATTTTTTCTCTCAAATTGTGCTAGACTAGAGGGAGATTAACACATAATCATATGAATAACAAATAAGATACAATCACTACCTAGCCCAGCCGGGGATAGAACCTTTTTAAAAACAAAAGGTGACAAGAGTATCTCGAAATCGAGTGAACATAGCATAATCGATTATTCGGGAAGATATTTCTTTCTTAAATTGTGTCTTAATAATGTACAAACCTAGAACCTGCCAGATCAATGATTGCTTCGTTACAGTCGCAAAAAGAAATTACCAAATTTTTCTTTGAAATATCTCGAAAACGGGCGCAGTTTGCCATGATTTCGAAACAGATTCAGGATCAGCATGAAAATGTCTAAAACACTCCCCATTTAACCGATTATAGTTTCCGAGATGATAGTTCATCTCTTATAGTTTCCGAGATGACAATAGTGAGCATCAAATTTGGGACACGTGGTATCTTCACAAATATTTTCTACTACCCACACTATACCGTTTGCCTAGGTACATATTTTAAATGTATGTTAGTGATAAACAGTGAAAATGCATTTGACAAAAATTAATAAAATGAAAATTCGGAAATATACCTTAATCGAATTGCTCTGAATCTGAAAAATGTAACGGTAGGTCAGTTCTAATTATAACTCAGTTAACAATATAAAATAGAGCGAGGGTCGTGCATAACCACCACAAAATTGTCTCCAGCTGTCGCAGTTAATAATAAATGTGTAAATAATCTAATTACTGAACCGTGGCTTTCATCTTGGTTATTTTACAAACATTTTATTTTTCATTGTCGTAAAAATGAATGGCGAGTGCCACCCATAACATATTGTAATGTAACTTGTAGTAGTCATTTAGTATGTTTGAACTCTGCCCGATTTCCATCAAAATAAAAGGGTATATGTTTACAGAATAAGAGTAAGTAGCCTTTTCCTGTTTCCGCCAACTCCCATCAGAATTAAAGAAAATCATCTGTCAAATTCGAGAATTATTTCTGGTGTTGTGTCTGAACTAGTTAGATATAATTTCGCCGGACTATAATAAGGTTCGTACGACAGCTGCAAATTTACAACCGGATGTTCTAAAAGATGTAGTACATTTAGCCACTTAATAAGATTTCGTGGTTATCGTCGAATGTTAGGCCCACAATGTTGAGTTGGGGACCGGTTGAAAATAATCTGAAGAATTCGGGTGAACGTTGCATATATTCGAATATATCTGTGAATGAACTTTGGCAAGGTGTCCCTTCCGGGAGCAACAGAAGCAAAGACGATTATGAATGAACATCGCGAGACGGATTTAGTCTCTGAAACACGGCTATTCATGCATCCAAGTCTCCCCTTCGCCCCCGATGTTCTGCCGTCGACCCACCTATACCAACTTTCCAGACAGAAGTGTGGAGGTCTGGTTGTTTTCTTTTGGCCGGGAACGGATGTGTTGTGTACGAGGATACTTCGTTGCCTGAGTAAAATAAATTATTCCATACATTTTATATTCGACAAATATGATAAAAGGTCTCCTTGTTTTCCCGGGGGTGTGATATGTAAAACAAAATATTAATACCTTTCTATACACAGAAGAAGTATTATTTCTCTAGCAATTTTAGAAGATGTTGCTGATATTTTACATCATCAAACTCTGTTTCATTAGTGTAAACCAAAAATTTAAATATCCAATATATTAATTTGCATTTAACTATACCAATAATTTTCTATCTCCTCAATACTAAATTTCACAAATTTCGATCAGTATTATGATGAAATCTTACATAGTACATATACATAGTAATTAGAATTCATATTTTTTTGTATTAAGTAAGCAGTAGGTACTTCACGTATCACCTATCAACATCATTTGTACATCTAATGTTAATAAGTAAATAATTTGCTAAGCTGTTTTTAACTTGTCTGATAATAATCAATCTTTATGATATAATAATACACATACATCAATATTGTAAACATTTAAAAATATGCTTATTATTACAATTTATCTCTTTATAGCCATTTAAACTTTTGGGTAATTGTTTAAAGATTTCACTATTTACAAACTAACTTTAATTATTGATACCAATTCATAATTATTTTTAAGTAATGTAATTAATTTTTATCAGGGCTTTTATGCTTCTTAAGCTCATTCAGAGCTTCCATGCAGAGTCCAAATTTACAACTTGTACAATTTTCAAATTCACAATGAGATAAGTATGGTGTTGGGAGAATTCCCATCTTCTTCAAGAAGTCCTACCCCAAATTAAATTCGGTTTTAATATGTGGTGCGGTCTAATTGACAATCAATTTATTGGTCCAATTGATTATAACCTCTTTAAACCTCCTTTAAAAACGACATTGTAAAGGCACTTGACGAGTTATCTCTAGCACAACTGAGAAAGATACGGTGATTCCAACAAGACGGTGCTCCCGCGCACAACACTCAGATTGTAAGAGAACATCTAAACCAAATATTTCCAGGGAGATAGATAGGCAATCATGGTCTAGTATTGTGGCCAGCAAGATCGCCCGAACCCATACCTCTCGATTTTTTTCTGTGGCGGTATCTAAAACAAAAATCTACAACACAGTTTACGACACAATAGAGGAATTATTGGAAGATGTAGTTCGTCATGAAATTACAGCATTGCTACTGAGAGAAATTGGGAGGTCTGTTGATGGTGTCTCCAGCCTCTGCAACAGTGTCTACAAAATAATGGTAGACAATTTGAATATTTAAATTAATTTAAAGTTATTTAATAATTTATTTTATATTTACTGTTACACTGTATTCAATTATTTAATTCATTTGTTATTTTGTTTATTGTTATTCAATGTTATTATTAATAGAAATTAAATAGCCAATTATAGACCTTAATTACATTCAAAACACTAAGTACTTATTTATAGTTAGCGCTCATAAGAAAAAGGCAAGGCAATATTGATATATCAGAATCTAGTGGGTGAAAAAATTCTGGTTGTTATGGATTGATCTCTGATTGGATGAATAATATAGAAACAACAGAGCACAACATTTAAACAGTTAGCTGTTTTTATGTTTGCTAGATGTTGTAGATGTGAAAAATTGGCACAAGGTAAAATTACAGAATTACAAATTTGGTTTTAATTGCTTCTAGTATATATGCTGTTTTAATATATTTTCAACCAAATTCTGGTTACGACATCTTTGTTCTTATAAGAGAAGTTTAGATCATATTTCAGATCAGATTACCATATGATCAGAATGGCATGTGATTTGACACAGCAATGAAAATAGGTCCAGATCTATTTCCTGGAAGTATTACAAATATTTCACCAACCTATTTACTACTTATTTGTTTAAACGAGATAAAGAATGCAGTAATTTTCTGATCTCGAAAAAAAGCAACTCTAAAGTGGTCTTTAAAAGTAAGACTACTTCGACTTATTTCCACTAAAAAAGTACTAATTAAATAATTATGACAGATATAGTTCCCACAATAATATATGCAATTCTACATACTCTTTAATTTAAAAATCACCAGTTCATTTGGTTATTTTGATGCTTAATGATAGTAGTAATAAACCTACCACTAACTGAATTTCAATTATTCAAAAATACAAATATTAACCGAAGGTTAATGACTACTACACTACTAATGACTACATAGAAGAGCGGCAGCATATTATTATACTATTTCACCACCCAGGAAGGGTTGGTATACCCTAGCCAACATTAATTCAAGAATGTAAGGAATCAACAAATCCTCAATAATTATGAAAATTCAATACATGATTAATGCAACTGGGCTACCAACATACATCACTGAATAATTGAATATCGTAATACTTTTAACAATATACTATTAAGCTACTAATGTTAAAAAATCGGAAAATGTTAAAAAGAATCCTATTTGTAATGGATATAAAATATATTACATGCATATTTTATACAATTATTCAGCTCACCCTGTACAAGTTGGTTTGTAGTGCTTCCCGTTGATGAAGTTACTTGTGCGGACGACATTTGGAGCTCGACAAAACTAAATTATTCCATACATTTTATATACGCGGACAAAATGCACTAACGTTCTGTTTCCTTTATTGTCGATATATAACTTGGTGGTGGGACTAGAGTTTCGTCTTCTCGTCCGCAGGATACGATAAAACAGAAATAAAATAAGAATATGACCGTCATAAAATGAACACAGGTGTCTTTTAAAGAATGCTCCGCCGTGAAAATTCTGCAAATAATAAAACAAAGATATCTAACATTTATGCGTAATATATGTTCTGCCATACACTACAATTTCTAACGTTTTCCAGTTTTAGTATTTCTCGAGTTTATAGCTCTTTCATATAATAGACTGCTTGAAATACTAAACTCTTATAGGTGAATCGTAGCAGAGGCATTTGTTAAATTATTTGTCGCTTCCGCACTATAAATATAGTGCCATATAAATGTCACCAAAATTTTAATGAGGGACTACTACCATGTATTAGAACAGCACTGATTTCGTTGTTATGGACGGCATTAAAGGTATTAGGTATAATAATAATAATAATAATAATAATATCTCTACCCCTCATTCTAATCACAAGGATTAGCCCGAAAGTCGGAGACTTGTGTGGGAGAGGAGGCGGCATATTATTATTTCGCGGGCCGCATTTGCGCCTCAGGAACGACTTACGTTGGTAGGCCCTAACCACCATTCGGTGCTGGAATGAGGGAAACCTGGAAAACCTCATTAGTTAGGGGGACAAGTCAAACATCAACTGATTGTAATCTCTCACATTAACACCAAGTTGACATTCTTCCCATCCTAGGCCATCGCCAGGATGGTTGCCAAGCCATCCCTGCGAATAAGCCTTGATCTACGAGTAAACAATTTAATGAAAAATTGTTGGTGGAATGGGAATTAGAACCCACGACCTCTGGGTTGAGCGATCGAGACGCTAAGCCCTGAGCCACCGGCACGATGTAAATATATATAGTACACACTTATCACACACTGGATCATTATGTTCATGCGAATTTATACTTTGTGCTCCTATATCTTTTTACTTGTACAGAAAATGTAATAAAGTAACGAAAAGTCGACAATACTAGTATTAGTCATGTGTAAAATACAAATTTCAATCAATTTTTCATATAAAAGAATGGAAAAAACATCTAAGTTCTGTAAAATACTCATATAGAGAACAGCTGGTACCGTACATCATATCTTCAACCTCATACCGCTGAGTGACCAAGGTGTAGTAAATGTAGTAAATGTCATATCAACCCAATCATTAACCTAGCTGATAATTTTAAATAATTTTGTGTACTTTTTATGAAATTTAATAGATTTGTTCACAAAGTAACAAGTTCAAGTTCAATAATTTGAAACTATCAACAACGTAACTTTCATTACAAAAAAAAACAGTGAATAACTTAATATTTCTTAATATGTTTAATATTTCTAATAATAACTGATTGATTATTTTTCAATGATGTGAAACTTTTTTTTATTGCTTATGCAGACCTAATATAATACAGTCAGTATATAAAATCAAAATATAAACACGAAATGCCAGTCATTTTCAAAAATATCATGAAAGGTTTGAGTGAAAAATATAGTCAGATTCTGAGGTATTTACGCGTTTCTAACTAATAATAATAATAATAATAATAATAATAATAATAATAATAATAATAATAATAATAATAATAATAATAATAATATCTGTACCCCTAATTCTAATCACATGAGTTAGCTCAACTAAAAATCTATATTATAAAATAAGATAAATATAAAATTAATAAGTAAAATTGACCAATTCACATTATTTGATATCTAGTTCTAAAATATGTGATTTCTATTAAGTATAGCACATCCGCATAAAAAAATATCACAACATGTAGGTATAGCATTTGAAGTTTAGAAGCGAGAAAGAGTTTCAACAGCTGAACATAAAGTATCAACAGGCCGGTGCGCAACCACATTATTTTAGGGATCTCAGGAATTTCCTTGATAACTTTTATTCTAGCAGACGGATTGGACATCGAGGACCTCTTGAGTAGCTTGCTCGTTTTCCGGAATTGAGTCCATTGGATTTTTTCTATGGGAATACCTTAAATCTAAGGTGTTCATTACCAATCAAGACAATCTTTTGGATCTATCCCCAGGCAAACATTTGACAGCGTGCCCCTGGAAATGAGTGATAGGTTCTTCTACTATCAGGAGGTCCAAGGTGCTCGTTTTAAATAGAACCTTTATTTATTCCTTCTAAAATATTGTTTTCTTTATTAAACTGTTGAATGGACTGATTTTTATTCATTTAGGCCCTTAATCAGAAACGCTTATAACTTGAGAACGGATGAACCGATTTAAAATTTTCGAAGATGAATGATCGGAGATAATTGAAAGACATTTTAAATTAAGTATATGCAACACGACCCACCTTATCATTTAAAAAAATATATTTGACAGCGCCTGTGGCGCCATCATTTATTTAGGAAAATGAATTTATCGTCAAAAAATAATAAATTTTACATGATTCACCCTGCATTTTGTCCGGAGTCCCTAACCGAATTAGTTCAAAAGTTACTGTTTTGACTTACACACTATTTTCTACAAAAAACTTGAGACGTTTATATAATTTTATTTTCTAAAGTTGGATCTATCTAAATTGCAAAATAGATATTATTATAAAGTAACTAGAAAAGTATTTATTATTAGAAATTTCAATAAATGTTACTCTATTTTTATTTTATTTAAAATAATGATTATGGCTCTTTGTAAAATATGTTTTATGTATATTTGGTATCTTGCAGATTTTATTGAGTAACACTTTACCAATTTTTTGAACATATAAAACTAATTGTGTGACATTTCGTGCACCTTACATTGTAGTTTTATAAGAAATCTTGTTCTTAAACTTTTAGCCTCAAAGCGTTAATTTAATTAATAACCTAATTTTTTGCAGTTAATCACACATTGCTCCAAATGGATTTCCCTTTAAGGAAATTCGCACTACAGGCAGTAATTACATTTATTTATGGCGTATTTATTTATGATTTACGGACCTACATTGTAAAATATGCGTGCAAAATTTCATAAAAAAAGGGAGCGTATAATATCAATCACGTATCAACAATTTAGTACGTTCAGACGGCGGTAATATTTCATTTATGATGGGAACACGCGTCGTGCTTAGTTTTTATTCTGTATCAATTCCAGATGGGTCGTTAGCGAGCGTTCGACGAGTTTCTTTGCGGCTTGAAATGCAGTTTTTCGGCGGTCTGTCAGCGCTGGGTGATGGAAGGAGCGCGCCAACGGCAGGGAGATAACATGAGAGTGATTATCGGCAGATGCTCTCGGGTCTCTCGCCGCTATCTCGGGTCGGCCGACGAGGTGTCAACGCGGCACACCGTGATTAATGACATGTTGCATTAGCCATTGACAGGTTGCATTGTCACCCCGCGATGCGGAACGCTTCTTCCTTCGGCGCCAAAGTCAGCATTGTGACCGTGGCATAACGGTAAAAATGTGTCAATGCTGGGGACAATTACTGCAATTTAAATAGCAAATTGTAGATAATGATAGGCCTCCAGCAATCTTTTGTAAAGGATTCATTCAATCAAACGGCTAAGTGGGTGCCCTTTCTAGGTGCATAACTACGTACAAATTATAAATATTACGTAGGTATATAGGTATCGTATACCTATTTAATTACAACCAATGTAAATTCACGTAAATATTTGTTATATAATTAGTAATTGCATGTTTTATAAAAATTGTAAGAACATTTATACAACATATTTTATATAATGTATGTAACTTATTTTTTGACTTTTGAATTAAAACTATCACTTTTTTTCACACACGCTTCTACTATTTTACTGACGAGTCAAGAATCAACTTGAACTTATAGAACAAAACTAATTAGTGTTTAATTTCTTTTAAATTTTACTTTGATTGGTTTGTTTAGACATAATTCGAAATATAGTTTGTAATATTATAGTTTTATTTCAAACGAAAAAGCCACTGATGAAATTTAGTTAATTTGTCATATATTAACTTTTATTGCATATTATACAGTGGTTTTTTGAGGCAAACTTTAAAAGTTTGCCTTGATACTACACTTTCTATACCTATTTATTTTCAATACCTACTTTTGGTTTTCTGTTTTTTATTATTTTACAGGTGGTGTAATTCCAAAAGAAAATAAAATGAATATTTTATATATTCCATTCATCATCACCAATTTTCAAAGCTTCCAGAATGTTCCTACTAGTAATAGGTAGGTATATGCAAAATGTACATAAGTAGTTTAAAAACTCAGATTTTTACCAACCCCTTATAAGATCGGCAGAACATTGTTACAAAATAAGCATACACATATCTGTTTAAAATCGACACAAAATCATACAATACATTTTGAAACGCTTCGTAATTTTTAATTTATAAGTCATTTTGCTGCTTTTTGTGCACTGAATAAATTACAGATACAGTTCTTTAATTATGTGAACATAATTTTATCGTTCACGACGACAAACTGATTACGTGTATCATAAAGAAAAATAAATTTTTTAGAATCATCCTTTTTGATCATTTCATTTTGCTGAAATTACTTATCTCAGATTAATTGTAGTTGGATAAAATTAACCGATTAACATTATCTGATATATTAACCTGATTATAATGCAAATCTATGCAAACATAGAGAATGTACATAATACGCACATAATACGAACGTAATCAATCAAAACTCTATTTGTTATTTTAGAATGAGGCTTCTTTCTAAGACAACTTCTTTCTATTTTTATTATAAAATATTAAGCTCTATAAATGATTTCTACAAAACACTAAAACTAAATATCTCAGTTTTAATAATCTCCAGGTGATGCCAACTTGGTTGGCGAAACCGAGTCCAGTGCAGTATAGTGTTTTGGTGTTATGTGGAAAACTACGTCAGTGATATCTTCACACCAAAGCTTTCAACCCCCCTCAAGATTGTCAATAATTGTCAGACGGATATAGTAGCAAAGACCCAAAGAGGGCACTACGGTGTGTTTCTCACCACTACAAACATTCACTATGCCCCTTAGGTAATCATATCCCAACATCATTCATCGATTCCACTACCTATGGCACTCTAACGAGTGCATAATAAGCGCGAAACCGGTCAGTGTCTGGTGGTTGGTCTGGATGAAGATGTGGCGACTTCCATGGAGATGCCAGAGTAATACAACACCAGTGGGAGCACATTGCTCGTGGAGTAGTTGTTTTCAGCATCTCCTTTCAGCCATATACATAGACAAATATCCTACGTTTTGTATAAGTTTTTGGACTTTTTCAAGGTTACCTAACAGCTAATATCAATTTCCAATTTTAATTTTATTGTATATGGGTTGGTTTTATTTTGCTTTTCGTCCTTTTTTATTGTTTAAAAGAATCCAATGTGGGTACGTGTATGGGAAGTAACTGTTGGTCTATTTAATTTTTGTTATATTATCATGGTCATTAAACTAACTAAATACGATATACTCCGTTACATATTCCTTAACTAATAAATGCACAGAATAAAACCTCTTGCGCATTTTAATGTGAAATAATATGTTCTAGGAAAGCACAAATCAGTTTTCAGCTCTAATACCTATTAGCCAGTTCAGAGCTGTATTAAATTTAGTTTAAGTTCAACTCTGAAGCATCAGGTAAGTTAGGCACTAGCGGAGGACATCTGGATGTGATCATTCCATTTGTATCTTATCCGGTAACGCAGCCTTCATGAGAATTTCATGATATTTAATGCACCGCTATGTAATTGGGTTAGCCTCCTAAGCAAGGCTCATCTGCGTCTCTTAGGAGAATCCTGTTAGTAAGCCATTTCCTGTCCTGTCTTCGCTCGGTGTTATTTGTTTGGAGTCAAACGGCTTCAAACAGAACCTCATTATAAGTTGCCTGATGTTCATAAAATATACAGCAGCAAAGTGGGGACACAGATAGGAATAATTCCATGTTGTTACTGGGATTCAAGGATAATGCGGTTAACCCGTTAAGCCCTTTAGAGCGCCGCACCGATATAGGGTATCCCGGCAGTGGCGTAGTTTCTGAACCATTAACTACAAATAGAACTAACTTTACGTATAAAATTATGCAGAGCCTGGAGGATGTTTTTATTGACAACATACCAGGAATCTACCCCTGACTTGTCAAAACTGACAGTTTTATGTGATTTTTGTCCCATTTGCACATCTCCCAAATGTTGTCCCTTTTTAGATCTTGTTAATCATTATTATTGAAATTATTCCAGTAAATTTAAGTTAATGGGTGTGGACATTGCATTATGATCCTTCGTCTTGCGTGTAAAGAATAAATAAGAATAAAGAATCACAAGAGAAGGGAACATACCGTATATCCAAATTACAAAACAGACATCTGCCCTGTACTCAGATCTGCATAGCAAATTTTTAGATTAGAGGCATGTAACTTTTTCATATACTTATTGCCGAATATTTTAATACTCGGCAATAAGTATATGAAAAAGTCACATGCATCTAATCTAAAAATTTGCTATGCCGAATATTTCAATACTCGGCAATCCATTCTTCAAAACTAATGAAAACATAAAGGGCTTGCTGTGGAACTGCTACTCGTATTTATTAGTTTTCTATAGACTTATAGTTAGATATATAGTTTTCTGGACTTTATCATGTTTGTAAACTAACCCAGAAATTGTGACTTTTAATTGGTCCCAAAGAACAGTCGAGAACTGAAAGTTCCAAAGGTCTTCAAGGCCAACGAATGGTACCTGTCCTTAAAACGCACAACTGGTAACTAACACTAACACTAACACTATCAAGTGCATCTTAACCAGCACTAAAGTACTTTAGTGCTAGTTAAGATACACGTGTATCTTAACTTATGTATCTTAACTCAACATTTCATGTAACCTGTGTTATATGAAAAGATAGTGTTCAATATCATCATTTTTGTTACAAAAATTCATGAAAAGTGACAAAGTTCAAGCAGAGAACACTGTTCTCTGGTTGAAGTCTACACTCTCATTTAAACATGATGGACTGCTCTGCCGTGGTCGATACTTTATATGCAGATATTGAAGATACCATTTATTAATAATAGCGAAACACCTGCGATTAGATGAAGATTAAAATAGTAGATTAGGACCACAACAGAACACCCCAGCAATAACTCAAATCGGCAGTGAAAGCTTACGAACTATTTATTGAACAATTTAAAATTTTGTGCATTTGCACTGATCACACTTTCTTATCCGAGTTTTTATCTATATTCTATTAGTAACTAATTTGAAGCGTACTCAAACAATAGTCAGTACTGGGAAGTGTGCCCAAACAATTATCAATACTTGATCAGTTAATAATTAGAATTGGATTAATCATCTGCTATCAAGTGTTGAACCTTCATACCCCTGTGTGTACCACAAACTATCAGGTTCATGCATTTTGCATGCATTTTTTTATGCCTGTTCTACTTACGAATATACTAAACAATTTTAATTATAGTTCTCTCTGTTTCTATACCTGTTGATTGATGTTCGTAGCGTAAATCTGACATCGAAAGTATCTATTAAATTGTATACGATTCTTAACACAGACGAACACTCTATTTTAATGTTTAATGTAGGATTGCTAAAGACATGTAAAAGTCTACTGTTTCATTTAAAATTTTAGATGACTGATTAGTTTCTTTTCGGTTATAGAAATGAAATGAGTGCCTACCTATTAGAACATGCCAAACTCTATATAATATAGTGACAGGTAAAATGTGTTCGCAAAATGTTTTATGGCTATTGCATGGGATATCAGATTTTCTAGGTGAAAAGTAGTAACCAAGTGAAATTTAATTGTGGAACAACTGACTAAAATCGATTCTGATGTATAACCTTTGATATATTCCTTATATTCCCTGACACCATTAGGTATCTACACATGATAGAAAAAACAAACATATAAAAGATATCCCAATTAAGAGTGGCTATTTCTGAAAACCGTAGATATAGTAATTCTGCTAACAGATTTAAAGATGTTATCTAAATAATCCACAAAATTAAATAAAAGAACTCTCAATTTTGAAACAAATTTCTTATTCCGTATCTATATAATATATAATGAAACTAAAAGTATTAACCCTAAATTAGTTATCTTCACTTTAAGAGTACAAAAACCTTCTATCTCATCTAGTTTCAAAGTTGTACTTGTATAATTTTTACTTCTTATGGCCACCGTATCGGACTTTTTCACTTTTGGACATAGTATGTATAGAAAATATTATTCATCCATGTACGCACACGTAGGACATGCAATATGTTAATGTATGATATACATATATTAACAGAAATTGTTTTCATCAATGTTGCCTTGAAATTGTATTAAAAATACAGTTTATTTGGCAGTAACATATATAAGCTGCTGGCAGCGTTTACTACTTCAAATATATTATGTACAAAATGTTTTAATAAAAGTGCTTTCTAGAGCACACAACACAATTTTACAGTAGTTTTTCTACAAATAAATTAATTTCTTACACTTTTTAAGTGATATAATTTACTAAACTATGATAATCTACTAATACTGTCCTGAGAAATATGTTCTTTTCTTAAATAGTATTTTCTATTACCTGATATACTTACCTAGAAAACAAGTGATCATATTGTTGAATACAGAAATAAATAAGATGCTCAACTCTATAAAATATATAAAATTTTCAGTGCAGCTCAACACTGTGCAAAATTTTTGCAAACGTTGCAAATATCAACAAACATAAGTAGTTATTATAAACTGTTCTGGCACACGAAACGCGCGAAGTTGCTCACCTTCGCGCCACACCAATATGTTTCGGCTAGATGTCGGTACATCAAAGAATATGCGTTGAGACAAGTTCAGATTGGACATGATTTGTACATATTTCGAAGTACGCGCTCTGAGCTAAGTGCAACAAGTTCAGCGCTTTTTCGAAAAAATAAGAAAATATTACAATTACTAAATTTATATGAAGAAAAGCCAGAACTATGCGGGATTGATGTAATAAAAATTACCATTTATAAAATAAGAAACGCAATGCATGGTTACAAATCACAACAGAAATGAACAGCGACGCAGAAGTACCTAATGAAAGTAAAAATGACTTACCTATTTGCATGATGAAAATATAGCACCTGCAACTCTATACAGTCGTCATTCATGCTAAATTCAATAACGCGCATCTACTGCAAAACTGTAACCTAGTTCACGAACATTTTGTGCATTATTGCGCTGCGATCTGGATGCACCTTAAGGCACCCGCCAGTAATCCAGACTTTTTCCATAAGGCTGCGTTTCTTTTATAAATCAACCTTCCACCTTTTATGGTTTTGTTTTTTTGAGAATATTCCATTTTATATATTTAAAACACTTATTCATAAAAGTTTTTCATAGAATGTTTGACAATGGCAAATAGATTAATGTCAAATAAACATTTTTTTGCAAAGGTTTTAAAAAAATCAATTTTTATGTTATCTCTTGAAGGATTTCGCAATTTTATTGGAGATTCTTTTAACGAACACTAATTGCTCAACTTTTTTCCCAGTGTAGGTACGACTTCGACTGATATCTCAAGAACGTCATTAAACACTTTACGTCCTTGAAAATAAATTGATTGAATTATTATAAATGATATTTCTGTAATATCACAAGATATTTGAATTCGGATATAAGAGATCTCTTCGTACATATTATAGATGGTATTAAATAAAATTGAGTTTAACTACCGAAATACCTCCCTGTCTCTACGGCAATGTCACTCTATCTCGACGCAAACCCCTCGCATTAACGTCTCATTATTGTTTTTATTGCAATTAAGCGGTAAGCTGATACACAAAGAGAATATTGCCGTGCCCATTAACAATATTTCTCTTAAATATTTACGAGCACATAATGAAGTTGCTTTTGTTTATCAGGCTCATAAATTAGTTACATTACTTTTTGATTTTACATTTTTCAAAGACGCGGCAATTGCAACAAAGTGCCATTTCATAAATTGCACAGTATGTTGGTTTATAGGAGTGAGGCCAGGCTTTTGCGAAATAAAACAAAGACGCTGTATTGTTGGTGTTTACGAGGCGGGACTGATAAAGCAAATTAGCAACAGCAGTATAAAAACAAAAGACTCGGTATATTGACTATAGATACTTTGACGTTTTGTTTCTATTTTTTGCCTAGGAAAACCTTTGATGTTTAGAAGTAAGTATGTGATTCCAATTCAACAAACAAATATTTTAAATTATTATCCACAGAATTTGGTCTTAATATTTATGTTCTTATATATCAAGTTAAGAGTTTTCGTTCAAGGTTAAAAGATAGCGGTGTCGCCATCGAGTTACACAATACATATAGTGGAGCAGATGAAACCTATGCATCTTATAGAGCATCTTTTGAGGTATATGTGGTGTGATCTACAACTTTTTTTTATTAGCCTTAGCCCTTTTTATTAGCTTTTTTATTTAAATAAAAGATAATAAAGAAAGAGAAAACTCCAGAGATTCTAATGAAACCATCTATTCCATCCAACATGCAAAATCCAGAGAGAAATATCCATCTGAAATTCAAAATTATAAAATTTATCACAGAAATTTGACATTAGAACACTAGATAAAGTGACACATACATGAGATAAATTTTAAATACAAATATGGACAAAATATAACTTTATTAAGACTTTAAACCAGATTATGACTTTGTAAATAGTTTATAAATAAGTAAAGACAATATTTGTAATAGTTTTTAAAGTGAAAATTAAACAAATAGTGATTAGTGAAATAATAAAAACTAAGTGCAAATCATAACCACAGTGTATGGAACCTTTATCATAAACAATTACACAAAATCAAGTACTTTAAAATAATGGACTATAGGAAAAACAATAAAATTTGTGTTAGCAACGAGGAGAATTCTAGAAATTTAAGAAGAGAGTAGCACCGTTTGGATAAGAAGAGAATTTAAAAGTAGAAATTTAAAAATTTATGTAGATATTTTCATCAAGAGTTACATATAGTAGTGCATATTAACTAACCTGATCGAGGGAAAACAGAATCCAGAGTTCAACAACCAGATTTCAGCAAATACAAGTAATTTCAAATATCTAGTGTTCCAGAGAGCCTGATAATACATATTATCAGCCGAAAAAAGAGGCATAACACCATTAAATTGCCCTAAAAGCATCATAACATCAGCAACAGGTATTTGTGCACAAATTGAAAACTAGCTAGTTCAAATAAAAACCGATATATCGTAATAAAAATTATACTCAAAGAGTCTTCAACAATTTAATACATACTTGGCCAGTAAAATAATAAATATCCATTATTATTAACTTTAATTTCACTTTAAGTATCACTAGAGACATTATTTGTACAATTTTAGTCACCATTTTGAAAGACTGACATCATAAGGTTATGAAATGATAAAATAAAGCAAAGGGATTAGGTATACAACTTTTATTGCAACTGTATAGTACAGAGTTTGCCTAAATATAACGATTCAGATTAAAATATCTATACATAAATTAGTTTGCAATTAAGGTAGTATACTAAGAAAAATTTGTTATTATTATAAGTAAGGATATTGGTTTAAACTGATTTTAATGTTTCATAGATAGAGATATCATTTGACCATATTTGTGGGAATTTGTTTAAATATTTTCATGTTTATAAAAATAAATATTTCTTGTCAAACATTTAAACCGGCCTAGTTATTGTTAGCATATAGAATAAAGCTGATTCCTGCTGAACCGACTACTGAGGTGAGATTCTCATACTTAAAAGAAAAAACTGAGCAAGCAAGGGTAAACATAAATATATAAGCATATAAAATAAAAAAAAATATATAGAAAATCTTAGATATAGGCACCCAAATAAATATTAAAAATTAAAATATTATTATTCAAATAAAAAAAAATAAAAAGTAATTCTAACAATTCAAATAAATATAAAATAACATAATAAAGTTAACAACAAACAAATTTACAATTCATTTTAATATATATATAATATATATATATATATATATATATATATATATATATATATATATATATATATATATATTTATATATATATTAAATATATAACATATATATATATGTATTCTGCGAATGAAATGTGCCTAGATATTGAAAAAGTTTGGGTTGACATCTGTAACCGTTTTCGAATTATCAAATTTTTAAAAAGCGCTCGCATTGATCAGAGAGAAATACTACGAGACGCTCAGGCTTATAGCGCGAATACTGGTGCCTCTATACATATATACCCGTAGAAAGAAGCGAGTTAGACCGGTGATTTTATTCCATTAATATAGATAGTGCAGCGCTCGACCGGTGAGCGGCGTGATGAGTAGTGGGGAGTGTTCAGTTATAATACTGTACTCGCTTAATGGAGTAGCGTCTCATTTAATGTTGCGTTTATATGGTGTTATCATTAACAATGTCTCCGAAGGTTGCAAGGATTGCGAAATCTGTGAATTTTTAGACAATAGATTGATCCGAGTTTTTTCAAAAATGTATCTGGGGATTTTCTTTTAATACTGAAAATATGTTGGAATTATTTATTTAACAACCATAATTGTAACATAAGAGTATATACCTACTTGTTTTATAATGGGTCTTGGAATTCTAATAATTGATAAAGTGCATTTATTTCAGTGTAGTACGCCGATCCTAAATTATGGACTTTTCTTATTATTTGTTGTTTTCTCTATAGAATTCTTGCATAATTACCTACACAGAACAGTTAACGCTATTATCGATATTTTAGCAATTAACACAAATATCAAGTCGGTGAATCACAGTTTAGAGTTGGTTAAAATTCGTCTTTTATCCTGGGGCTGGCAGGATCGTTTCCACGGTGATTCAATAAATTTAATTAAATTGTGACTCGTATCAGTTTATATATGGAAGCAAACTCTACATATAAGTCACCATAGAAAAGATACCTAGATCACTATCTAGATAGAAACAATTATTATGAGAGATTAACATGAGCTAATGACATGACTTGTCCCCCTAACTGATGAAATTTTCTATGTTAATAAGTCAATAGAAAAGACCAACATGCAATATTTTATATTGTTTTTATCCTTACTACGTTCGTTGATCGGTATAGTTGTTAATATAATATACAGGGTGATTCAGCTAACTCGTTCATTAAAAGTTGAAGGACTTCCCATTGGATTTTTTTTTTGAAAATTTGGATACAGCAGGGGTTTTCGAGAAAATTCTATTCATCTGAAGTATTTCCGTTTTTATGGCACTTCCGGTTATACCGGAAATAGCTATCAACTTTTTTATTTTAAATGGAATAACCTATATTTTTTACATGTTTGATTTCTACGTTAAAATCTACGTTTTCTAATGTGGAACAAACTATACGGTAAATTAATAGTTTTCTAGATTTTTTAATTTCTTTGAAAAAATTTGATTTTGTAGTAGGTATCTTATTGAAATGCTTGGCATCAACTGACAAGGAAAGTTATGATAACAAGTTTTGGGCTTTGGTTAGGCGGACCATCAAGCTTTCAAATTTCGTATAATGTTATACTTTAATATTTACTTGGTTTTGTAAAAAATTATTTGATTCTGACTAATTTCAAATACCCAAAAGTAATTTTTTAAAGGGAATACCCTGTATTTTACTATTCTGCTATGTGATGCAGAATAAAGTGATCTTTCAATCTGTATTAGGATTATCTATACCTATCTGATAGAATTTCTTTGCTATCGACGTACCTATTTACTTTCTATACAATAATTTTCTATTTCCTTGAATTGCTTGTGATTAGAGGGCCGTGATGTGACGGGCTATGGTTAATATTTCACAAGAGCTTAGAACACAAGAAATAGCATTATACCTATGTAGATTACCGTTTCTCCCTGCTAGTGTTCATATATCTTTACTTTAATTGGGTCGTTGTTCATTGGGATTTACAAAAATACAAATTTAATATGATCTAAAAATTAATTGCTAAAAGCCGTTTACTTTGCAATAATAATCAATCATGATGATATACCTTCTTACTTTGTACTTGGCTTTTCTATGACTTATTCTACCTAATTCTAACTAATTCAACGAAACTTCATCATATGTGAATTAATATTTGCTTCTACGATTAACTACTAAGATAATTTAAATAATTTCTAAAACAACAAATATGCACATAATTTGGCGAATGCGCCAGATACCTATCATGATAATTTATTTTAAAACTTAGGTATTGTTATAATCACCGTAAATATTTAAAGTAAAAAATAAAGTAAAAAGTAAAGTAAACAATTAATTTATCTTTTTCTCAGAATGGATTGATAAAAAAATAATGAATAACATCATCATAAAACCATTAAAAACAAACGATACAGTTTCTATAACTTTTCCTAGATGTTCTAACACTACAAATAAAAGTAGGCACTTATGCGGCCTCTAGAATAATCATAATAATAATATACCACTCGCTCTCACGCACAAGTATCTGGCTTGTGGGCTAATAATTATTATTAGAATGTGAGGTAAATTTATTATTATTATTTTTATTATTGTTATTATTATTATTATTATTATTATTATTATTATTATTCGTGTTTTTGCACATCTTGCACTACTCAGTTCTTCTATGGTTTATGTTTTTAGTAGACGGGTTAATATTATTATTATTGTTTTTCCAAGGACATGTACTTTGACAACTTTTAAATGATTGTTTGCATTATTAACCATACTCATAAATACCTCATGCCTTAATCGACACACTATACAGGGTTATTCAGAACTTATCCATAACAAAATTTGGGGATGTTCAACATACATCTACAAATGTGGTAGTGCAAAAAAAATTTATTTACTAAAACTATTTAAAAATTTTTAATTGCGCGCCGCTGGATACTGGTCCACCCACTGTAATGGAGTGACCTTGGGACTGACAATGCAAACTGGCGATGTCACATATAGCACGAAAAAAACTTCGGAAGTTCTGAGAGTATACCAACACCCGGCACAAAAAAGATTTGCAGCGTTTTTACTTTAAAATAAACTGAAAGATAGATAGATGTGACCAAAGTGACGTGTTTTTAAAATGAATAAAATTTTGTTACACTAGTTTTGAAGAATTGCGCTACTTGATTACTAGGTATTAGAAACATGAAATTTATAAAAAATTTGCACATACCTTTTTACAAAAGCTGTTCGAAATTTTGTCCCTCGACTTGTACACACTTTTGGGCACGCCTTATCCAATTTTGCCGCACTAAAGTGAATGTTCCTCCTGGTTGCTGATCTTGTAAACGCAAATTATTCGCGGCAGCTGTGATACGCTCGCGCAAATCCTCTACTGTTTCCACTTCGGTACGGTACACCTCATTTTTTAAATGGCTCCACAAAAAGAAGTCAAGAGTGTTTAAATCGGGAGACCGCGGAGGCCATGCTACCGGTCCACCCCGTCCAATCCACCGTACTCCGTGCACTTGACGCAGATAATTTCGAACAGCTAGCCGAAAGTGAGGAGGTGCTCCATCATGTAAAAACCACATGCGCTGTCGGACAGCTAGGGGTACATTTTCAAGAAGAACGGGCAGGTCATTGCGAAGAAATTCGAGATATTGTAAACCATCCCTACGATTGGGCAATATGAACGGTCCAATTAGGCGCTCATCAACAATTCCCGCCCAAACATTCAACGAAAAACGGTGTAGGAAGTGATTTCGTTGAATTGCGTGCGGATTTTCGAGTGCCCAAACGTGTGTATTGTGAATGTTCTGTATTCCATTTCGAGTAAACAAAGCTTCATCTGTAACTAGTACATCAGCAGTAAATTGGGGATTTTCAGCATTTTGCTGCAACAACCGCTCACAAAACCTAACTCGTAATTGATAATCCGCTTAACAGTGCTTGAACACGCTGGATATGATACGGATAAAACTGAGCTTCGTGTAGTAAGCGCCACACCGTTGATTGGGATACCCCAGGCACCTGCCTAACGATCTGACTTGTACTTATTCGTGGATTTTCAAGGACCATATTCAACACTTATTCTTCAGCTGTTAAAATACGTTGTGGTCGTCCCGGGCCACCATTTCGTATCCAGTATCACGGCCACGTTGTACCATTGCCGTAAAAGTTGCATAATTTGGCGTGTGTCGATTGGGAAATAGATCCGCATACAAGCGCGAAGCTGCCACTGCATTTTGTCCAACTTCACCATAAATAATAATAATGTCCATTAACTCAGCATTACTGTACCTACACATGAGCCATTTTGAAAATTTTAAAGTTTAACACTCCTACGATAAATAAAACAACAAACAACAGTCTGACACTGGGAGCTGCATTGAGAGAGCGACACAGATAGACAACAGAGACATTATCCCCACTCCAACTGTATTCGCTCGGTCTTGAAACTTGTCTAAAAAACTTGTTTACTTTTTTTTGTAGGACTGTGGTATTATCAGATGTCGTTGAAGTACAGTTGCCCCATCTACGTAGTCCTTTATAATGGTATAACTTTTAACATTGTGTACGAGAAATCCAAAGACTTTTATTATAAATTTTTTTGGTGATATCGATTTCTTATTTAAGGATGCACATATTCTCAAAGTTTTAGAGATAAGTTCTGAATAACCCTGTATATGCTATTTTAAATTTAGGAATTTGCAATCCCCCAAAAAAAAGATGTACAATTTTGAAACAAAGACATAAGATATTAGTAAAGATAGTTATATTAAGATAAATACCATAATACTGGAAAAAATACTAATGTTATTTAGTGGGGAACGCAGCTGAGAGCCACACCCACAAACTACCTGTATGTGGCCACACCTATGATATCTGTCACCCTTGTCACGTCTCCCACCCATAGATAGATATTGATACTTCGCCCCCCCGCATGCACCGTTATTTTTCTCTATTTACAGACTTTACTTACTATCGATCCGACCTTGTCTCCAAATTGAATATATTTTAAAAATTTTTAAGTTGGTAGTTACTTATCCGTTTACAAATCAAGACAGTTTTTGCCCTAAGAAAAGTATAGGTATATATACATAAACTATTGTGAATAACTATCAGGCTAAATAAAAACTACTTTAATAGTGATAATAATAAATAACATATAAATGATTCTATCAAAAACACCAAATCCAAATTATAATAATTACCCACTTTGGTTGGTTAGAACACATAAAGAACACGAGTATTTTGTTATTATTTTATTCATTTAATATAAGAAATTAGGCAAATATTTATTATTTATATTATATTTGTTGTAAAATATTTTATTCTAAATGTATTACTTTCCATATACCTATGCTACTAATATAAGAATATTCTTTATACTGAAACAAATAAATAATTTAGTAGATGATGATGATGATGCAAGAATAATAATATCCACAAATCTTTCACCATAACCTAAGTCAACGGTGACTGAAATTAAACATATACCTACTATCATAAATAAAATATATGTTGAAAAAGCCATATTATTTAAAAAAAAATAAAATTTCATTAATTGGATTTTAATAGTATAACGATTTAAATTTTAAATTGTTTAAGTTTTTAATCTCCACGGTTGACACATATTTATTACTATTATTTTTAGTTTCACTCTCACCTTTTAATTATGTGTGTGAACAGAGTTTGTATTTTGTATATTTTTTTAAATAATAATACCCTTATTTTTTTATAAATACTTACTGAAAATACTTATCTGTAAAATAGCCACATTTAATTGAATTAATCATATATGAATTACAAAATAAATAACATTTGACATTTGTTATGGTAAATATACTTCAAAAACAATTTATGAAGGCGAAAAACTATTTGGTGCGTTTCCAAGTAGTTCTGATTGGCCTGATATCAGGCAGTGTCAACCTTCTACGATTCACGTAACGATATTCGCTTTAAAAGATTGGACACTGCAGGGTCCTAATAAATGAAGCATTTCCACCTACACATACTTCTATTTAGAACAAGAATCTTTGGATGTTGAAAATACTTTTTGTTTTGCACTGTGGAATTTTTTAAATTGATGTTGTTCCTATTTATATTTTTATTTGCGTACTTGTACAGTATATTTATATACCTACTGAAAAAATTGAACTATAGACTGGTCCTATATGTTTCAGATTAATCCACAGAAAATATTGACTTACTAATATTTGGACGGTAAGTATGTCAAAAACTTGATGCAAATATAATAATGTCTGTAACTTATCCTTGGTACAGAGATGCTAATTTATCGTTATTTCTTTTGAAATTATACCACATTGAAAATATCAATTAAAGATCGAATTTCAATTCAAGGAACGAATTCAAACGTTTAGAAGAAAGTTAGTTTTAATTTTACCAACTAAAAATGATTTCTTAAATTTTCAGCTAAAGCAAAATTTTATCTGGGTCCCTATTTGAGGAATTTATTTTCAAAGATAGGAATAAACTTGATGAAAATATTCTGGCAGAGTTTATAAGTTGATGCGGCCGGCAAAACCTCATATTTTTATATAATAAAATAGTACATTACATCCCTTAATAAAACTATAAACTCTCAGAAAACAAAATATGTATCTATTATCAACTATTTGTATCAATGTGCATATTATTGGCTATATGGAATTATTTTTCATGGCTGATTAACTTGTTATAGGTATTGCTTGTTAAAATCAAATTCATTAATTCCGCGGAAAACTAACATTTTCTGGATTAAAAGGACGTGAAAAATAATTTCATAATCCACTACACAATTTGAAACCGTTTTGATCCGTTTGTCTACACCATTTTGTGCAAATTTTTAACAAAACATACATGCACATGACCGTTGACCGTGTAATTAAGGATGAATTAAGGAATGTAGTTTTAAAATATACTACCTACATAATATAGTAATTTATTTACACGTGACATTATATTTTACAAGAGACATCGTCAGGGGTTTCTTAGCTTCAACTGCTTAAATTTAACTGATTATATTGGATATAAAGCAAATATCTTTATTTTTACTTTTCCTTAAAAAGAAAACCACAGAAAAAGTCCATATTTTTAAACAATGTTACTTATCATATTTGTTTTTATCTTACTACTCAAATTTTTTACTAAACAGTTATTTTAAAAAATAAGGTTGTTTTTTGTATACTATTTTATTTTTTCCTTAATTTTTTTATAAATTAGCTAGAATATAAAAGCATAAAGCTATACAACAACTTTTTCAACTAATATTTTGTTAGATGTCTAAATGCTGGCTTTGGAATTATAAAAATAAGAAATCACTCTTACAATATAACTTAAAATATCTTTGGCCTAATTTTTTTCTAAATTCCGCTATAAATGTTAAGAATGCCATAATTAATTGTCAACTAAACGCTGCTGAATATATATCTATATCGCAACAAATTAAGTTTAATAATTATTAATTCTTCTGCACAATAAATTTGTCATATCAAAATTATATTGCGGTATATTTTATTAGATGTATGATAAAGTATTTAATATTCCTTAAAACTAGAAATCGCTCTATAAAAATATAAACTTTCGATTAAGAGAGATTTATTATAGTGTTATAAATTCGGTAATAAAATTCAAATATGTTAATTACTTAAAGTAGAAAATAGCAGAGTATGATTTGCATTAAATTTAGTAACTAATCTGATTTTTTTTTTGTTTAGAGTTTTAAGTAGCCTTGACTGCTTATTAGTTTTATATTTGTTAATTTGGTTTAATAATTAGATAAGATAATCTTTACTGATATTAGGTATAGACCGGGCGTATACAATCTATATAACCTATACCTATATCTATAAAAATGCCTGTAACTTATTTGTGATGTAGCTGTACAATACATCGTAATTTGTTAGGAATTAGATCATCTGTAAAATAAACATAAGACAGAAACCAGAAGTAATAAAAATAGTCTCCAAGTATAGTCAATAAGGAAAACAAAAAAACACGGTGTAATATGTAATAAATATTCTGTAACTAAACTAAAATTCATTAGTAATTTTTAGATAGATATAAGTTATGTACACTGACAAAAGTATTTTGAGCTACCAAATGCTTAATATTTAAAATATTTAACTGTAAAGCTTTACACTGAAGGGTCATTTATTTATGTAAAACCACATTTCATAGGCAATATATAGAATTATTAACTTTATTAATATTTCATTTGACCTGTAATACCTAATTGTAGAAAATGAGTACAACTTTTCACTTACAATCACCTAAATATCCATACCTACATATAATCGAGTCGGTGGCTCAAAGTTTATTGATCGCTTAACCCAAAGGTCGTGGGTTCGAATTCCCATTCCCAGATAATTTTTAATTAAATTGTCTACTCGTATATAGGGATGTGTAAACCACTTGTGTAGGGATGGCTTGGCAACCATCCCACCCAACCGATCCCTGACGTGCTTGCTTAGGATGGGAAGAATGTTAGCTTGGTGTTGATGTGAGATAGTAACATTAATTTATGTTTGACTGTCCCTCTAACTAGATAATGAGGTAATTCCAAGTGTCCTTCATTCCTGCAATACAGCTTATGGTAATGATGGTTAGGGCTTACGAACGTAAGTCGTTCCTGAAGCACAATTGCGGCCTGCTGAATAATAATATTCCGCTCCCTCGCCCACACAAAACTCACTGTTTATAGAAATATCGTAAATATAGAAATTATAACTACATCCTGATCTGAAATAATGTGTGATTATATTTTTGAATAAAAAATGTATAGGTTAGCAAAAAATATATATGGTATATATATATATATATATATATATATCTACAAGTTTTATAAAATACAAGCTTTACAATAAAATCAGCTATTTAGTTCAACAAAATCAATATTATTAAGAACAAATATAAAATAAACAATACAAATCTATTTTGAATCACAAACACATAAATTTAGAATGTGTTTTAATTGTAAAATGTTACAGCCATTAGATACTTATTTTCTAGAAGACTGCAATAAGGAAATATAAAAAAGTAATGAGTTTTTCTCCAATATTGTGTCTAATTTTAAATACTAAATTAAATTTCTCCTCCATACTGTTCTGTCTGTAGTAGATTCAATTTACAAACACTTTTAATTACTGAATGTTTAATGAAAATCCGTAGTCTTCCGCAACCATTGTAAACCAAATTACACAATTTTTAACGAGATAAAAGTCCATACGGGAGGGTTATTAAATACAGTTTACAAAGCTTTCAAGGCACCGAGTTCAGCGATGTCCTTTTTACATGGTTACCAAACACAAAAACTGATACTCCGAACGAGCTTTTTCGCTTCGCAGCACCTATTCCTGCTGGTTCGTTCACAAAGATTCGCTTGCATCTCGCTTGGAAGTCGTGATAATCCATGCGAGAATAAAAATTACAAATGCATTTTTCGTGTTCTCTTTATCACAGTATTTTTTACCGATCGACTCCAGTGAAGGCTGATATTTCAATAAGTTGTAATCTATTAATGGATGCCATTCATTTTGTTTGAGCTAGTTGAATTGTTTGTCTAATGTGTATAGAAAGTAATCTCAATTTTTTTTACGTCTCTGTAATTTTGAAATACAATTGATATAAGGCGGCTGATTTTAAATTCGTATTTTTCTTAATCAGTTATTTGTAAAAGTATCATTAATTATGACTCTTGTTCGTAATTAATCAACAATAATGTTTAAGTTTTTAATGATGTATTTCATTTCAAAATTAATTCAGAAATATTGCTAAATTATATTAATACTTCTTATAATTTCACTTGGCCATATTTAAATCACAAATTAATAGAACAACAAATAAAAATAACAGAAATACAAAAATTATGAAAATTATTTATAGAACATTTTATAAACAATAAAAATTTACAGATTTTTTTACGGGCCCTATATTACAACAACAATAGAGATAATATTTCTACCCCTCGTTGTAATCACAAATACTAGCCTGGAAGTTGGAAACTTGTGTGGGAGAAGGCGTGGTATATTATTATTCGGTAAGCCGCATTTGCACCTAAGGAACGACTTGTAAATTCTAGCCACCTGGTGGTCCAATGTGCTCCAATGCAGGAAATCTCGGAAACATACATTTAGTGGAGTAAAAACAAGGGAAAAAGTCGCTTCCTTCTCGAAAAAAATTTTTTTAAGGTATAACCACATAAAACCTATACAGGATCATTGGTTGGGTTCTTGTGCATGTGAAATGACTAATTACGACATCTTTAGGGGGGTCAGACATTTTTTATCCCCAAAAATGTCAATAATTTGTCAAAATGTTATATTTATGTTTTCTAAGACATACCACGCGATAACTTCGAAACTAATTAACTTATAAACATGAGGTTTTTTTTAATCGATTGAGGACATATGGGCGGTCATAACTATACTAATTTAAGGCCCCTGGTTACCGTATTTTTTCTTGGAGAATGGAGTAAACTCGAAATTTTACTTTTATTGCTGCATGATTTTCTGTAAGCGAGAAACTTTTTTATTTCAAGGAATTTTGCCATAGTATCTGCGTATGAATTAAAGAAAAAATATTGAAAAAGTTTTTAGAACAAGAACCAACCTTCTGTGACAAACAGTTTTCGAGTTATCGCCATTTAAAATTAATAACACAGGGGCGCGCTGCGCGGCGCGACGTGATTTCGAAGACGCTATCAAATTATCGCACCGTACCGCGCTCTCGATGTGTTTTGAAGGCCCGTTTTCATCAAGATCCCTAAACAAGTAGGTTACCTCAGTTTCGAGAAAAAATTCTATTGGTTAGTTTGAGGTTACGTCATCTGGCGTCCAGAAAGCAGCGAAAAGGTAAAAAATAAAATAAAACTAACCCATACAATAAAATTAAAATAGGAAATTTATATTAGCTATATTAGGTGACCTCGAAAAAATCCGAAAACTCGGACGAAACGTAGGATATTTGTCCATGTATCTGGCTGAAAGTCCTCTTTTGTAATTTTTTATTGAAGAAATAAATTCTATTTTAACAGCTGTTCCAATATCATAAATGGTATACTTATTATTTAGTAATTTTCATACTTCTAGAAAGTTACACAGAATAACAACAGCCTACAAGAATAGTTAATTTGTAGGTATCACTCTTTTGCAAAACGAAACGCATTTTCTAGAAATTTTCCAGATCGCACTGTGAAGGTGGCAGTTATATTTAAATTTACCGTTAAGTACCTTTTATAAATACCTCATGCAGACTATTTTGAACTTTATGAGAAAAATAACATGCATTCATTAATGATACCAAAAGAAGGAAAAATAAATACTTGGAATTCCACATAAAAAATTATGAAATGGCAAAATATTATAAGTTTATAAAAAATATTAACTTTATAGAATTTTGTCCTTTATAGAATATACCCATTATTGCATACCCACTATAAATTCGGACATTTAATTTACATATACATACCTATTAGGTATTATTACACTTATTTTAATACGTTGTAAATTATATCACAACAAACAAATGTATAGGTATTCACCAAACAGAAAGTTACGGTGCTCCCAATGCTTTTTTTATTAGATATAGGCTCAGAAATATTAAATATCATCTATTTAACTACCACCCAAACTATTTTTGTACACCAGGGCTTTAAACTTCAGAACAGTTTTCTCCGTTTTAATTTTAAAATACTCGGTAGGAGCACTTCAATCAGTAAAAACTTCATTACCCTTGAAAAGACAAGTTTTTTGAGTGACAGTTTTAAGTATTTGTATTTTTACTTATTGTATTTTTACTTAATTTTATCATGGCACCAATAAAAACTAAACAAAACCGTTATTTTAATCAAAATAGGTAGTAGAATTAGTGGTAATTTCTTATAAAAACTGTAATCGCTTTTCACAGTATGGTATGTAGGTACAATTTTTTTTTACACCTACCTATTATTACCTACCGTAGGTAAAAAATACCTATTATTTATTAAAAATATTGAAAGCGGTTGGAACCTTTGGTGTGAAGATAACACTGAGGTAGTTTTCCACATAATGCCAAAACACTATACTTACTGCATTCGACGCGCGTTTTTCCAACCAAGTTGCCATCATCTGGAGATGATTAGCTGAAATATCTGAACTGAAAGTTTTAATCACTTCCAGATTATGCCACCTTGGTTGGCGAAACACGCGTCGAATGCACTTTAGTGTTTTGGTGTTATGTGGAAAACTACGTCAGTGTTATTAGAAATAGTACAAATTATTAAATAATTAATTATAACAAGTAAATAGTTTAAAGAATAGATTGTTGCTAGATCGGCAGATGAAAAATTAGTTTAAATAAATGAAAACGAATATAATATTTTGCACAAATTCTTGCACGTACTTCCGCACATTATTCGAAACGAATTTAAGTAGATATACATCAGTATTCAAATGGTTAAAATAAATCTTTATTCTATAAGCCAAAGTAAATTATTATAGAGGTTTAATTGTAAACAAATTGAACTATTGCGAAAAAATTTACTTGCAGTCTTGCACACATTCAATTATTATACAAACATTTGTACAATTACAAATATTTACCTAGGTACCTACATATTTCACTGCGCAGTATAGGTACCTACCAATTACAAAAAATTAATTAAAAACATTTTTTACTTTACTAAACTATATGAGATATTAACTTCTGTATGGGTAAACGATCTTGTATATTAAATAGTTACTATGATCACCAAATATGTATTCTATTTAGGCGCCATTGATACCTAGATAAGAATTATCCACAATTTTACAGCTACTTTTTTACGTTGATAAACCACTTCTTGTTCATCAGGGCTCTGCAACTAACGATATACGTACCTATGCTACTAAACGGTGGAAGGATATCACGTGAGATGTGCAAAATAATACTTATTTCATTTAAAATCTTAGTTTTAAATAGGTATTTAAGTTTTATAGTTTTTCGTTGATTTATTTCTCTTTAAATCTCTCACACCCTATAAATAAACAATGAATTATTTAAAAGAAAATTATTTTTATTTGGTTAAAAACCAAAATGTTTGTATCGTCTATTGATCTTTACATATCTAATTTATAAGTCGCAGGATAGGTACTAAAAACAACGAATATGTCGGACATCAAGAAATATTATAAAATACATGAAATAAATGTTGGTCAGAAAAGTAAGTTTTTCAAAATAAACAAAACTAAACATTTAATTCAGCAAAGTAATGTTTTCTTCTCTTTAACAATTTAATTTATTAGTTAATATTAATTATCGTTGAAATAAATATCATAATATCAACAACTAAATCTTTATTTCCCCAAATAAATAAATAATGGTGATAAGGAATTACATTTTTCTCAATTAATTCCTTTTGTTAGTGTAGAAACTTCCCTATATTAAAATGTGAAAAAGTAGGTAACGTTTTTCATTTATAAGTAAAATTAATCAAAATTAAATATAATCACTGTAATTTTACACAACAGGTATTCTATATTTTATATGTAATTAAGGTAGTCATTATTCTGAGACTAAATAGATATTATGCTCGATTTGGAATTACTTCATAAATGAAGGAAATAATTACTCATTAGGTGCTATCTATATTTTTTATATTCAATGCGCACTTGAGCTAACGCATATTGGTTTGTTATTTCGATTATTAAGTAGGTCTCAGTAATTGTCTCTATGTTTATATCGTACAAAAATAACAAGTGCTAATTAGATATATTTATATAAAAAATTAAATTCTTTTAAAAAATAGACACGTGAAGTTTATTTCTATTTATAATTGATTTAATGAGTTACCTACATAATGCATATCTATATAAAGTACAATATTTTCATTCACAAAATTGTTATCAAAATAACAAATACAAATTTCTTTTCAGAACTGCCCTTGCAAACTAAATTTGTGTTTGTTTTTGTAATGGGAAATGTATGTCTTACTTAATATTTAATATTTACGATTTGAGTAATCCCTATCCTGCGACATTCGTTAAATTGATGTAAGACCCACCTATGCAACTTTCGGTGCCTGCATGTATTTGGGGTCTGTTACAATGTAAATTTTCGTTTATTCACTTGCTCAAAACAGTATCCAGAAGAAAAGTATCTAAGGGCTTTAAAAAATGAACCGCATAGTAATCTCGGAAATCGTAAACAATACAGGGTGGCTCCAATTAGAAAAAATATGAGCAATTAAGAAGTCATTAAAATGGTGTAAGTAAATCTTCCAAGCAAGCTTTTAGTTTTTGATATAGGTATTTTAAATTTTTTTTTTTTTTAATTACCCACTTTTTATTATTTTTAGCAATATTTTATTATTTACTGACTGTTTACGGTATACTGACGATGCAAGGGGTTGAAAAGCTGAGAATTTAAAACCAAAATACCTACCATCATTTTAGCAAAAAATGTCATTAAGAAAAATTGGCGAGAATTACAAACTTAGCCTTATATACAGGGTGCGGCAGCTAACTTCCTTTTTTCAAAACTTAATAAAACCCATTGTATGAATCAGAACATTTTTATTTGTTTTTTTTAGAGTTGTGTTTTTCTAAAGTTTTGTTTTACATAGTTTTGAAGATCAAATCAGATAGGTAACGTCCCCCATTCTCCAAACACTGAGTAAACCGATGTCTGGCGTTTGTCATGACTCTTGCCAGCATAGCAGGCGTTATGTTGGCAATTTCTTCCTGGATGTTGGTCTCCAAATCTTGTAGGGTCCTTGGACGGTTCACATAAACACGGGATTTCAAATCCCGTGATTTCTAATTGAGATGAGGCGCTCTGGGAAGTGTTCCCTTAAAACAGCCATCGATGCTCTTGAAGTGTGTGCCGTTCCACCGTCTTGTTGGAACCAAATGTCCCCTAAGTCCGACTCATCTAGCCGTGGAAAAAAAATCCTGTATCATGTGGTGTTCAATTTCCTCAGCTGGAAGTATTGGTCCTTGGTACTTTGAGGAAAATGAAGTCGCAGTGACAGTGAATTCGGACCGGTATGTAAAGATGAAACTAAATCCCGAAACTAAATCCCGTGGTTATATGAACCGTCCAAGGACCCTACAAGATTTGAAGACCAACATCCAGGAAGAAATTGCCAACATAACGCCTGCTATGCTGGCAAGAGTCATGACAAACGCCAGAAATCGGTTTACTCAGTATTTGGAGAATTTGGGACGTCACCTATCTGATTTGATCTTCAAAACTATGTAAAACAAAACTTTAGGCATGCGCCTACATTATAAAAAAACAAATAAAAATGTTCTGACTCATACAATGGGTTTTATTAAGTTTTGAAAAAAGGAAGTTATGCTGCCGCACCCTGTACAAATTTCAAGACAAAAAGTTTTACATCTTGTTGCTAGGAATTATAGGTTCCTTCATAGGTACCTATAAGTAGGTATGTATTACGTGGATATAATATATTAGGTATATTATATTCACTATATTACTATGTAGGTAAACTATAATAAAATGTTACATATTAAGTATAATCAGTACCTAAAAGAAATATTTTTTTTTGTATACACACCTCCGTATATTGTGTAGGTAGTGATTCCTGCGCGCTTCCACTCTATGAACAGTATAAATAAGTAATTAATGAATCAACCTTGTATATGGTATAGGGTAGGTACACTTAAGAGTACGCAACTAACTTAGGACTAGTGTTGATTTGTGCCACCGTGGTGTTGGAATCTCGATAATTTACCGTCTTAAAGTTCACAGGTGTATAAACACAATATTATTTAAGTGTCTCATATGGTAAGTATTTTATTTGTTAATGGTATTTTATACAAATTTTCATTATTTAAACAAGTTTCCAGACGCTATAACTGCTATAGCTACAAATTCTGTTTCCGCAGAGAGTACTCTTTATAGAGATTGTAGGATGAGAAGCAAGCTAGGCTAACAAAATAAAGATAGAAGAAGATAGCCAAGGATACTAGCAAACTATAATGTACCTATTCTTCTATCAAAATATATATAATGGGTAAATGTACTCGAAAGTCAGTTCATATAGGTATTTTAATTACCCAACTGAAGAACTCGAGAACTTTTACAATTAGCAAGACAACGAATACAAAATGATGGAAGTAAACGTTCAGTAGCTGCTTCATTAAGTGATCTCAATGAATGTTTTCATACAGGGAAATAGACTCAAATATGGTACACACCGAAAATTCTGGTTCTCCTGCCAAAAATTACTTAAGGACACACAAGTTACGAGACTCCATGGAAAAATCTGATACCTACATTGTCATCCACTCCACTCCATACAAAAACCAACTAATTGAAACCTTACAAACTTCAATCCTGAAAAGAAAAATGTTGTCGGCCCAAAATGAAACTGTATTAAAAAAAAACTGCGAAAAATAAGTACTTAGGAAAAATGACGAAGATCACCAGGTTGTCAAGAAAGATATATATATACATATAAAAGCTGGATACAATGTAACAACTGCAAGAAGTGGGGTGGCATGAGACTGTTCTTCCTACCTATAGAAGAAGGAAATTTTATATACTATAACTGTTAATACTCAGAGTTTTTATGTTATTTATAAAATGTGTAGGTATACCCGTAAAAATAAGCCGTCACTTTGCCCCAAGTAGGTAAGTATACCCAAGAAATTTTTAAATTTGTAAATTTTTACTTACTTACTTGTTTTATAAGTTAATACCTACTTATTTTATGTTCAATATTAACACCATTGCTTTATTTACCTGAAAAATATATATTATTTTTCTTCCCTATTTTTTTATTTCAAAAATAAAATTACGTGCATACTTTTGTAGATGCACTTAGCATTGGAGTCATGTAAACAGATACTTTCCACTGATTTAAAACTACACTAAGAATTTAACAATATTACCTAGGTAGGTATATCTATCTTTATAGAAAGTTCAGCCCTAATAAACTTTTATATCTTTCTTTATATAAGTAGGAATTAAGCCAAAAAGTTAAAGTAAGAGATAAATTATTAATGAAATTATCAAATTTTATGGTTCAATAAAGTTTTAATTTTCCTCGTTACCTATAGGAATATAACCTATAGGTACCTATAAGCAAAGGAATAACCTTATTTTGGCGGGTACCTATATCGTTCGTGTAATATGAGTTCTAAAGGTTTAGTTATTATACTACCCAGTTCGTGTTAAAAATAACACTGCAGCAAATTACGATTACCATTTAGTAATTTTACTATTTGTCTTTTTTTACTGTGTAAGTATACACTAATGAAGTAAACCTGAAAAACAGCGTCCATAAAGAGACAATCAAACACTGATCCATATTAATCTCTCACATTAATACCTAGATACCTGGCTGGTTTTCTCCCATCCACTTGTATCAGAGATATTTGCCGCAGTTCTGTCTCTCCATGTACCTAATTCTTATAATATACAAGTCACGATTCAATTAAAACTTGTTTCATCCGCGTGGAAACGAAACCGCTACCTCTATAGATTAAAAACCAATACTCTAAACCCCGACCCATCGACTCGACGAGTGTCGATATATTTCCTGGTGCTATAAAAGAAGGGGCAATTGCCCCCTTGCTTTTATTGGGCACTCATGAACACAACTCGATGTTCCAGTAAGTTCTACCTACAATAAGTAGATGTAGAGGTTCTATATAGTGTTTTAAATGTAATTTGTAAAAATACTGAATACTGGCAGGTTTTATGTTACAAGTATATACTTTTATGATACCTACAAGTAGTATGTAATAGTGACATAATTTGGATAGGTATTTATGTAGGTACATTATACATACAAGTGTTCTTGGTGAGAGGATCTCAAAATTAAACCAACTCCATAGCCTGATTGAATAGGTTTTAGTAGATATCTATTTTAAAATTAAACCATCTATGTGTAAGTATTTAGGTAGGTAATATTTTTTCTACTATACTTTTTGTTTTAGAAATATATGTTCTCGTAATTCATATAAAATTTATAAAAGCGGATTCCTTAGCTTTTCAAAATCATTACCTAGGTATCTAAGTTAGTAGGGCACTATGTCCTAATCAGGAATATACAGGTAGGTACATAGGAAGTAGAAATAGTCTATACCTTGGTACCTACATTCTCTTGGTTCTTCAGACCTATCTAGATCGAATACGTTTATATTTTAAGCAAAAAAATGTATGTTATGTTATGTTGTTATGTCATAAAAACATATTGGAATCGATAACACACTTAGGAAATATAAAAAATATAAAAGATATTTTTATGAAAAATAAAAGAAACCCCTTCGCTAAAAAGGATATTCAGCGATTGGTTTTTGAAACCTCCCTATACTCTACCTACCTACCTACTCAATTTTACTTTTTAGTGTAGGCAAAACTATAGGAACTACAAGAACCAAGGTCAATCGAGGTTGGCTGAACCGAACAACTTTATTCCAAATACTTAAATAATAATCCAACAAATGGAAAAATAAGTTAACATTAATAGAAGTTATAATACCTTAACAAACTCGATTCAATTTTGATGAGAGATTTGCAAGCGTGTGACAAAATAATGAAGAGGAAGGGATGGAAGCAAGAGTGATATAGGCAAAAAGAAAGGAGAACATGTAGAGAAAGGAAATATAAGAGTGGTAACAGAAATAACGACATTACAAAACGTTGGTGGTCACCACATAGGGGAAGATAAACATAAATCTAATAATAGGTAGGTACCTCGACATACACAGTAAAAAAAATCCGACTGATTTTAACACTGAATCCACACTCATCAGTGTGTATATAGTCCACACTTGGCAGTGTTAGACATAGGTATCGGTGTATTATTACATTACATAAAAGTAATTTAACACAGTAGATTTTACAAGGTAATGTGTAATAGTTAATTATTCACCGTGTAATTATTCCGTTTCTATGGCTGATTCATTTATTTTTAACACAGGGTTTTGTAAATTTTACTACAATTTATGAGTATTTCTACAAACTTGGCGGGTATATCGTTCGTGTAATATGAGTTCTAAAGGTTTAGTTATTATACCTACTACCCAGTTCGTGTTAAAAATAACACTGCAGCAAATTACGATTACCATTTACCATACTTTGTTACACGTACCTACCTAAATTCGTTGTGCAAAACGTATCCTTATAGAACAAAATATAAGTGTGATTTTGTCGGCGTATGCTAGCCTAATTATAACCTAGCTAGGCTAAATACCTATGCTAGCGTCCGTTGACAAACAGAAAATTCGTTTTAATATTATTCTAACAGGTATCAACAAAAACCACGCTTCAATGTTTAATATTTGCTATAAAACCCTAACTGAATACCTACCTAATCAGAAATAATAAATGATATCATGATTTTTCTTCCACACAATATCAGAATAATGGCAATAGGTAAATACCTACCTACTTAGGTGGAGTAGATAGTAGATGCCTATATAGGTAGGTACCGTATACCTACCCAAATATTCTTTGGAAGAACACACCCAAAATAATATTAACTTATAATACCTAGGTGTTCAGAAATTTCACTCAGTAAAATCAACACAACAAATCATAAAATTTTAACAAGTCCAAAATTGCTCGCTCGCGTTTGATTGTCGTCTTGTAAAAACATTCAAACAAAACAAGTGATAATAATTGAAAATCCTCACGCGAGGTAGAATTTTGACAGCAGTTTTTTTTATCTACCTATCTACTTAATACCTAATTCAGTTTTCGAATTTTCAATCAGTGATGGTATAGGTACAATAAATATAAAAAACATTGTTTTACCAAACTGTACCTATCGATCGTTTCATCTTAAATCTGTGTACCTAGGTAGGTACATTCAATTTTTTATTAACTACATACATACCTATTTATAAACAACTATGGTTAGGTAATAAGGATCTTCTGATATATACATATATATAAGGTATCAGCCAGGTATAAGTAACTATATCAGGTATCAGAATATTTATTTTATTTTTATCCAACTTTAATACCTAATTACGATAAATCTTAGTAAAACCTGATTAAAATAATTATTACCTAGACACCTTGTGATCTGTATCTTCAAATAATTGGGTCACCAATAATTATGCGAAACAAAGAGTGTATTGTTCTAGCCAGCACATCAATCGTAAAACAAATTTTGGCAGCCAGTCGGGCGATATATAGACAATCAAATTAATAGGCACTCTAACTGTTATGTAAGTAGGCCTATTATCGTCACTGTCTTGTGGGAGAGTCTCCCAGGATGCCCCGCCTCGGTACAACAATACGAATTCGCAACCTTCTTAGCTCTCATCTACACAGAAAGCAGAGGAACAATTCGCAAAGGAGGCGTTCTGCACACGTGGGTCGAGGGGAGGGACAAAGGCGGTCTCCCGCGTGGAGGGGAGAGATGCTGGGAGCAGTGGACCTGACAGACGCATCTTGGCACGCAGTGTACACGCACACATACGTCCGTGATCGGTCCGTTGACTGGTGCAGTGCAGTGTAACAGCAGAGTGTTGACAATAGCTCGCGGCGAGGTCGCCGAGGTGACAGGTGCAAGGTATCGGGACAACGGGCGGCCCAATCGAACTCGAGTAAACAATAGGTGTGAGGGGTTGCGCATAGGGGCAACCGGGGGCGCGCATCCATTCCATGCTGTTTCTGTTTTTGCAGTGAGGACAGCAGTTGACGGACAGCAACACGGTGGCTACTGCACATCTTCCAGAGGTTCGCTCTCAGGCGAATCTGCAAACATGTGTTGATCTCTCCTTGCTCACACACTTGAGGTGAGTCAAGTTCATATATTTTCACATGATACTCCTATTATGCCCTTTATATTACGGAACTGTGATACACTTCCAAATTTTCATTCAGGTATTTTTTCTAATAGCAGTAAGAATAGTAATGTTAGTATTCCTTAACTACTAAAATAAAACGAAGAAATATCAAATTTGTTTATATTTCACTTTGCAATTCCACGCTCGTGTTTGCATTGGTATTTTTTACGCAATCAGATCTTTATATTTTAATTGAGTAATTAAGTGTCAATTATTTACGTAAGTGTAGTGTACGCTGTATTTTCTATATCGTATACGTAAATATCTAGTTTATTTTTTATATCCTAAGTATGCATGGTATACGTATCTGTTAATTATGTATTACATTTATCCACAACCATTTTATTTTAAATCTGTGTCCTTACCATAGGTAGATATATACCTATACCTATAAAAGAAGTAGATTTTATTTTAATTCAAATAGGTATTTGTTCAGTTACCTACATTAATTTAAACAGTAACATTAGTAAATTTATTAAGGCAGGTAGGTATAATAATTGTGTAAAACCTACTCTGTATGTCGTGTTAGGCACCACTAAATAGGTATATTTTTGGAATGGATCGCACCTTCAATCAATTATTTTACTTTCCCTGGTTCTTCTTCTGATCCTTTATGAATAAACATTTCTACACATTTAAAGTAACGTTCTATTAGGAAACATGTTGAACGGGCATAATTACTCATATTTTATTACATCTGTTTAACTTTAACAATGGAAACAGATTTGGCGAAATTACGTCAGCACTGCAAAGTAAATAAAGGGCATATCATATTACAAATTCTTGTGCAATGCGTCAGAGCTGTATGCCAAAAGTTGCTTATTTCTTAAGAACAACTCTCCTACAATAAAATGAGTGCTATTTATTGAACAAATCGCGACAATGTTACTTTGGCGGTCTGCTATATTTATCTGTACCTGCTATATTTTCTTATTATGGCTGCAAGATAGATAAATAAACTTTAGATCAATCAATACTGACTCATGGAACAGTATATGTATATCCCTCAGCCGATTCAAATCATCAGATAAACCATGATATACTTATAAACATATACACAGAGTTTTCATTGTATCACATAGTTCATTGTACATTAAAATAAACATTAAAATTAACTGCTTGATTCTTATAATAAGTCCGATTCTCAAAGAGTATTTCTGTACGTATTCACGGCCGGATAAAAGAGTTGTGATAAATTTATCACCATCAATTTGTGTCTGGATTCAACCGCAAGAATTACTATGTGGCATTGTTTGGAAGAATTTCGACAGCAAATAATAGGATAATGGCAGGTAGTTAAAGGCAGGGAACCAGGCTAATGTGCGCGGCAGGTAGCTACATATTGTTCCTATAAAAATAGCAGTCATTATAGACGAGAAAGATGGTTTAGAAAAAATTTATCGCAAGTACCGGACCACTGATGAAAATGAATAGGAGCCAAATTAGAGATTAATAGAAATAATATAAAGACCTCGCACTCAGGTATTTTGATTAACTGGAACTTTATATACCTACTATATATCTGATTTACTTAAGTGCTGTTTTATCTCTTATAGGTACCTATTCCAGTTCATCACTTTTAAAACCATACTAAATAAAAACTTTTTCTAAACTTTAATTTAATTTACCTACCTATAGGTAGGTACCTACTTACGAAAAATGTGTAAAATATATAAGTACCTAGTTGAACCGCAATCATAAATTATATTTACTAACTATTTTTGATATTTAACACAGATTGTTTTTCTTGGGTATATCGGTCACTTAATTACATATAAAAAAGGTTACATCTTTTTATACATATATATATTTCTGACGTTTCGGCTTTATTAGGCCATCTTCAGAGATTCTGCAGAAGATTACATTTTACATTATTTGTTTAATATTTTTTTGATATATATATAGGTATATCAAAAAAATATTAAACAAATAATGTAAAATGTAATCTTCTGCAGAATCTCTGAAGATGGCCTAATAAAGCCGAAACGTCAGAAATATATATATGTATAAAAAAATGTAACCTTTTTTATATGTAATTAAGTGACCGATATACCCAAGAAAAACAATCTGTGTTAAATCTCTAACGGTCAAGAAAAGAACAGTTAAAAAGTTTTTGATATTTATAATTATTACGTGACAACCTAGGTACCTACCTATTGTTATTTAGATATTTTGCCACTTATTGTTTTGAAGTAGATGACATTAATACCTATTACCTATCATTGAATTAATGAGTTGACAGAATTTGTTTTACTGAAAATTAGCAAAATATTTGTTTAAATATTACACTTAATTTCAGAAGAAATCGATCTATTCCTCCGTAGTTTTTTCTAGCTCAATCAGTTTTATACCTATATAGAAAAAAATATTATGTATACCTATAGCTATAACTTTTTATATCTACCAGTAGGTATACGTGAAATAACGATTTTATAATAATTTGACTTGCTTTCTAGTTGCAATATTAAACTTTTCTACATGCTTCACACTATAAAAGTATTATTTATATCTTCTTCTAATAGGTGTACAACTTATTACCTCCTGATTGTAATGTAATTAGTATACATATACCTACTTTTACAATTGCAGGATTCGTCTACACAATCAGTCTCTTTTTATTTGTAATGACAATAATTGTGTAAATTTTTATAATTTCTTTTCTGAGGGAGAACTGATACCTACTTATTATGTAATAATTAAATTTCATTTTCAAAATTCAGAAACAGTAGTACCCACCTATAGTGACAAACCCATAAGAAATTTATTTCTTGTTATATAGAATGAACCTATTACAAGGGTTGGCTAGTCAGTCACATTTCTAAGGGAATGAGGCTTGCCAGCGAATGGTACACTTACATTTTTTCCATTTTATTGTAGGTACCTATTACTTGCGAAAAACTTCTTTTATTTTATTTTAATTATTCTTTTTGCACTACAGCTGAGGCCATGCTAACCTTACTTCGTGTATATTTGCTGTATTATACCAAATATCTGCGCACTGGTATTTGAATTTCGAGCTAATTAAAAGCGAAGAAACAAGTTCAGAAGGTGATTGATGTGCGCGTTCGCAATTAGAACAAGTTCCTCTCTTGCCGGTCCAGTCTGCGCCGTACTTTATAGCAAATCTGTTAAATCTGATGCTACTAAATGTAAGTAGTTTATTTTACGTTCACTTCATTTGTTGAATGAGTGATTCATTTATTTTAGTATGGATGGCATGTTAACCAAATAATTTGAAAGATTTTGATATATATGTTACCGATTAAGAATAAAACAATGCCAACGCTCTGCATGCACTACATAAATCAAATTGCGCATAATAGTGTAGTCTATAAATCACTACTGTAAATAAAAATTAATTTAAGCCTGCCTTGACTAACTATGATGATTAATCATGTTGTAATTTTCCTACAGTTTTTGAGTTTTAGGTAGTGATAAACTAGAGCAAAAGGAAATTTGTTTGTTTTGAATAATTTTATATAGGTTTATCGTTGAACATATCAATAATTAAATTGTTCTCCTAATAGGTACTTGTAGTTGCAGTTTCAGTAACTTACCTGCTAATATACACGATATTCAACAAAACAATTTGTTACAAAATATAATTTAAGTTCCTATAAGTCTACCTATATGTATACACATTAATGTTTTTATAAAAGTTGGCTTAGAGAGCTTATTTTTATATAACATACCTACATTATTATAGGTATAAAGTACTTAGTACACAGTAAAAAATCCGACTGATTTTAACACTGAATCCACACTCATCAGTGTGTATATAGTCCACACTTGGCAGTGTTAGATACAGGGTGTCCACCTAGTGCGCGTAAGTCCAATATCTGGGTTAATAAAAGAGATAACTTAATTTTTTTTTCTACAGGGTTGTCTAATATCCCGAGCTGCACAAAATGAAAATATATTTACATATTCAGGGTGTTCAGTTTTTCCTGGACAGGTACCAACTTCGTTTTTCTAAATGGAAATATATATTTTTTATTGCTTTTTCGAACTAAACCCTTGATTTTAGTAGGACTTTCATCAGCCTTCCCTATACCTAACTTAAACTGTTTTTGAAATATTGACGGGTGAATATTGACATTTTTGCAACTTTATGACACCCTGTAAAATCTAAACGGTTTGAGATCAAGCAAAACGGTTTGCACATTCCTATCTTAACTTTTCATAAGCTATCGTTTGATACTAATTTCAAATTTATACAGGAATAAAAAATTTTCAAAATTTTCAGAAAATTTAAAATTTTTGGATAATTCTGAAATTAGTACCAAACGATAGCTTATGAAAAGTTAAGATAGGAATGTGCAAACCGTTTTGCTTGATCTCAAACCGTTTAGATTTTATAGGGTGTCAAAGTTGCAAAAATGTCAATATTCACCCGTCAATATTTCAAAAACAGTTTAAGTTAGGTATAGGGAAGGCTGATGAAAGTCCTACTAAAATCAAGGGTTTAGTTCGAAAAAGCAATAAAAAATATATATTTCCATTTAGAAAAACGAAGTTGGTACCTGTCCAGGAAAAACTGAACACCCTGAATATGTAAATATATTTTCATTTTGTGCAGCTCGGGATATTAGACAACCCTGTAGAAAAAAAATTAAGTTATCTCTTTTATTAACCCAGATATTGGACTTACGCGCACTAGGTGGACACCCTGTATATCGGTGTATTACATTACATAAAAGTAATTTAACACAGTAGATTTTACAAGGTAATGTGTAATAGTTAATTATTCACCGTGTAATTATTCCGTTTTTATGGCGGATTGATTCATTTTTAACACAGGGTTTTGTAAATTTTACTACAATTTATGAGTACTTCTACAAACTTGGCGGGTATATCGTTCGTGTAATATGAGTTCTAAAGGTTTAGTTATTATACTACCCAGTTCGTGTTAAAAATAACACTGGAGCAAATTACGATTACCATTTAGTAATTTTACCATTTGTCTTTTTTTACTGTGTACTTTCACAGCAAATAATTTTATTTTAAAATTTATGTATACTTATACCCTACCTACTTATACTTAGGTATATTATATTTTTGTACTTAGTATATATTGTAGACGCAATTAGAACTTTTTCACAGAATTTTTCTAAAAGCTGCGTTTATGGCAGTGCCATGTGCATTATTTCTCTTCAGGGACCAAGGTTGAGTGATCCCATTTCCTCCATAATATTTAAGAATTACTTAATAATCTGGTTCGGGTCGATCAAAAGTGTAATTCGGATATAAACAAATTTAAAATCCGGACATTAAGCTCGATTCTCCAGTCATACTAATGGTACCCGTATATATAAAAATGATCAAGTCACTTTGACGTAATTTCCACATATATATACGGAATTATTCGCATGACTTCAAGAATTGCCACCCTGTTCTGTGTTTCCCTCACCAATTTTTCACCTATATTTTAATCTCCGAGCTGGCATTGATAGTCGCTTACAATTTGTATTGATTGACTATTGTTTCCTTCATAATATTAACATTTTTTTAGAAATCAGAAATTTCTAGGTATTTACTCTTTTATATACCAAAATTAGGTAGACTTTAAAATGTTGGTGGAAATAAATAATGTTGTTTTTATACTTCTGACAATGCGCCTAATTATCAAGCGACCTAATTTAATTAATTATGAATATATCATATTATTATTATTTATTTTACTATACTAAATATATAATCTATATTGACAACTAAAACAATCTCATTTTAAGAAATACGAATTATTATGTGAATCACCAATAACACCACAATTTGCCTCAATTCCTCAAACTAACTACTAACAGTAAAGATTTATGCTGCAATTTGTTTAACAGTTACAGCACTAATTATTAAATTCAGACTTCGAGACTAATTTAGAGATGTCTAACTTTCTAGACGATATTTTTCTAATTAATGAATTAGCTAGATGAATAGATATTTATTTATATGCATAATATATACTTAAAAGGTAATTAATTTACCAATTTTCAGAGTAGCACTAATAATGGCGCCACATCTGAAATGAAACCGTAATAACAGGGATAAATTAATAAGGCAAATTTACACTTTAACGATATTTTTTTCAGTGGGTAATAGGAAGGCAGGCGTCAGTGAAATTGGGAGCCAGTTCAATATAGTTCCGCGATCGACCGTTTCAATTAATTTTCGCTAATTAGGTATATTCATTAATCGCCAATTTGAGAATCATACTTACTTAATTATTTTTGCCAACGCCAAAAAAAATTATTTTAATTGCGGTGACATGTTTTCTTTGACTTTGATTTTGAAAAGTATATCTATAGGTACTTACATTTTACATAATCTATGCTGGGCTCGTCTTCCCTGTTAAAATCTTCTATAGGAAGATGAGCGGAATATATCCAGTAAAAATATATCCGCTATTTCTTCGTGATGTGTCTTGTGAAGGTATATTATATACCAGCTTAGTCACAATTGCTGACGTTTGTCAGCCCAAGTGACAGTGACTTGATTATAAAAACATCCATACACAAATAAAACTATTTATTTGAAATAAGATCTATATAATTTTATTATAAGTATAGGTAAATCTAATAGGTATATAATTTTATTATAATTTAAGTAACTTATATATTTTATATATTTTGGTGCAATAAATATTTATTTGAATTAAATAAAGATTAAATATTCAATTTTTTTACGCCCGGGTATGTCTACAACGCTCGGCATCATATCAGGCCACGTTTCCTAGATTTACATTATAGTAGTAATATATCCATACAAACGGACGTAGATTTCGACGCGCGTAGTATCTGCAAAATTCGTGTAAAAAAACCGTTTCAATTAATTTTTTAATTATGGATATTGATATTCTGATTAGCGAAGTTGAAAAATGGCCTGCGAAAGTTGAAAAATCTGCTCTAAGACGTGAAAATAAGCAGTAAAATGGCCCTTCATAGGGTGTACCCACCATTTGCGGTTTGTAGCTCTTTTTTTTTCTTAGATATAAACTTAGAAACAAGGTAAACAAATATCGTATCATCTGTGTCATCCAACGACTGCTAACTAAAAGCGGCGCGTCGAATTTAACGCACTGCAGAACGCGCGTTAATTAAACGTCCATGTGCACCGATTGCAAAGGTTACAAAAGCTTGCTTAGGTTGCAAATTATTTCAGGATATGAGTCTATTTTAGATTTTAAAGATATAATTTTGAGTATCCATAATTATTAATATAGCTGATAAGGTATTGACTATTCAAAATGCACAGCTTTATGACGAACAGCGTTATCAAAACGGACATAGGAATGGCGCGCATCTTGTAGGATGTCCGCTAAAACAAGCCAAATCTCTACACCTTTACACTGGAGACCATTACTATTATATATTATAAATACCTATTAGTCTTTTGCATCTTACTTATTTCTATAGTCAAAGCAACCGCAAGAACCTAAATTTAAAAAATGTCGATTAATTAAACATACCTACAAACAGTTGCGCTTGTTCTAGCAAGGTTGGCTGAATATACGGAAGTATAGGTATTATATTCTGAGGCAGTCCTGACGTAGGCAGAACAGTGTCGTGAAATATCCAGTTTCCTATAGGTCTGTTCCAACAACTCGAAAACCGTTTACTGTTTGGTCAGGTTCTGTGCAATAAATGAGTTCCAACAAAAAATAGTCAACAGAAAAAACTATTTCTATACCGATACCTAACCTGCGTATTGGATACTTCCTGCGGTGATTATTGATTTGTGCATTCATTTCTAACCCTATTTTCTCAAATATTTTAAAACTTATTATGAATGATGAGAGCTCGAACTTGGAGGTATTAAGGATATGATGATGGTGTACTAATAAGCTAAAATAAAAATTATTTAAACACATTTAGAGTATTATAATATCTTTAATCCTCATTCTTATCGTAATGATGAACCCGGAAGTCAGAGACTTGTGTGAGATAGGGAGCGGCATATTATTATTTTGCGTAGCGCGAGTGCGCCCACGAACAACTTACGATGTTATAACTGTAATTACCATTTAGTACGAGAATAAGGGAAACCTGGAATTTTTTATTAAATTGAGCAGTAGTTGCCATTTATATACTTAGTACTAGTTGCATTATATAGAACGCTTCAGTTTTATGTGCACAGATTTGTAGGAGCTATTAGAAAAAGTTGACCATGGGCGAAATCCGACTGTTGTCAAAATGTGAGAAACGATTAAAAATCTAGCGTCCTTAACCGCTCGGCCACACAGCTTCAGATCCTCCGAAGATTTATAGGTAAGTAAAGCTTATGTAGTCTATAAATACGTAAATATCTGGTGAATAAATTTTCTGCTTAAACAGTTTCTATTTAAATATAGCCAAATTAATATAGGTATACCTAAACGTGAGGTTAGAGGTTATGAATGCAGAAAATCATTCCAGCGATTGGATTGTCGAATAGAAAACGACAGAGAGTCTGTATCTGCGTATTACACTAACACACACAGTTCTCGCTATACAATAATTCCGCGTTGGAACAAACCTTATATTACTTATTCCGGACCACTCTTAATCAAAGTTTTTGTATGATGGAATACTTAATCGCTAATATGACCATAAAATAAAGTAGCAGAAACCAATAAAAAAATATACATATTTCTGCCCCTATAATGCCTCATGTGGCCTATAAAAATAATTTTTCTTCTTCTGCTTCTAGTCAATTTTCATCATGACACATTGAAATCAGTATTTTGATAAACATCGTATTAATTATTATTCCAATGATGTTAAGCAATTGCTAAAAATGCTACTTATACCTACTTTTCAGAATATTTGTATATTAAATGTGATCGTGACTTGATCGTATAATCTAATCGTCTTGGTGTGAAATCGGAACATATTGACCCTTTTGAAGTTGAACTATAATTAATATGGTTGTTATTCCTACTTTATAAACTAAAGTATTTAAAACATAATAATTGGAACATTTTTTTTTAATATTGTTTCGTAATCATTCTAAGGTACCTGTACTTACTAAGTTATTATATATCTATTAAGTAATTTTTTATTTATTTATTTATTTTTTATTTATTGTAATACACCATTCAACAGGCCTAACGGCCCAGTACTAGAATGGGAAAATAAGTTTACAGTAATATAACAAAACAATGAACATAATTAACATAATCAACATAATACACAAAGAAATATAAAAACACTAAAACAAAAGATTAACAAAACCTATCAAATAAAATTACAATATTACACAAGTATAGCAAATAATGAGAAAGAAAATAAAATAAGGCCAACATTGAATTAAAAGAAACGGTTACAAATTTAACCTTTTTATAAATGAAAGGGAACAAGAAAAAATATCGAAGGATGAATTATTATAAATATTACAGATGTTGCTTAAAGGAGAAAATTTTCTGATGTTTGTCCGTGGAGTTGGCAAATAAAATAAATTTGAATGGCGCGAGGCTGTTCTGGGAACATGGAAGTTAAGCATGCTTACAATTTCAGAGCAGTTGATATAACTATGCAGTAATTTAAAAAGAAAAATTAGACAAGCAATGTTACGTCTTTCTATTAACGGAATAAGCGAAAATCTATCGAGAAGTTGAGAATGAGGAAAACCAATAGGTGGATATACTCCATCTGAACGAAAGGCAGCAAGTTTAAGAAAACTACGCTGGACTCTCTCAAGACTGTCAATATAAATTGAATAATTAGGAGACCATATTATTGAGGCATATTCAGCTTTAGAACGAACTAGAGAAATATACAATGTTTTAAGGCAAGCTTCATTTGTAAAATTGCGCGTGTTCCTAATAACATATCCAAGAGTTTTATACGCCTTGGCAGTTGTGTTTAACATATGTTTATTAAAACTTAACTTTCTGTCAAATGTAACACCAAGGTCACAAAAAGTTTCAGGTCTAGAAAGGATGTTATTAACAATAGAATAATTGAAATTTATGGTGTTTAGTTTTGTAGAAAACGACATAACATTACATTTCTCTGAATTCAAGTGTAGATTATTTAGTATGCACCATTCATTAACAATATTCAAATTCTGCTGCAAATGTTCGCAGTCCTGTAAATTTGAGATTCTAGTAAAAATCTTCAAATCATCAGCATATAGTAGACATTTAACTGTTAACCGACTAACTATGTCATTAATAAATAGTGTAAATAAAAGAGGCCCAAGAATCGAACCCTGTGGAACACCAGATGTAGCAAATACCTCGCTAGACTTATAACCACGGTATACCACACACTGAACTCTATTGCAAAGATATGACTTTAGAAGAAGGATGAAGGAGGAGGAGAAACCGAATGAACCTAATTTCCTTAATAGTATACCATGATCAACCCTATCGAAGGCTTTGGAGAAATCAGTATATACAACGTCTGTTTGGAACCCTTCATCGATGGCTGATGAAATAAATTCAGTTACACAAAGTAGATTTGTTACTGTCGATCTACCGCGAAAAAATCCATGCTGGAAGTCAGTTATCATGTGCTTCGTATGAACAAATATTATTTCAGATAGTAACATCTCAAGACATTTAGCAAAGTTGTTAATAATTACAATAGGTCTATAATTGCAAATATTTGTCTTTTCGCCTTTTTTAAATATTGGAATTATTTTAGATAACTTCCATATAGTTGGAAAAGTACATGATTGTAAAATTTTATTAAATAATATTTTGAGGGGAGTAGAAAATATAGCCGCACAGTCTCTAAGCAAAAAAGCTGGAATACCATCAGGGCCACTGGTGAGTTTCGGTTTAAGATTTCTCAAGCATTTGAACACTTCATCCTCATTGAAGTCAGAAATATTTAAGTTATGACAATTTAATTCTGCAATTCCAGGAAGATTAATAATATCCACTTGTTCATTGTAAGAACTCTGAAAAAAAGTAGCAAAGGCATTACAGATATCACCAGACGAAGTAAGAATTTCATCCTGAAAAGACATACTATTAGGTATATTTCGGCTGTTCTTAATATTGACATACTTCCAAAAGGCAGACGGATCATGACTTATGTTATTTTCTATGTTTATTAAATACTCCTTATTTAGTTTCTTTTCATCAACTTTAAATTCCGCTCTGAGACGTTTAAATTCGGTAAGAAATGTACGATCATTTGTTCTTTTGTACTTTCGCCAGCACGTGTACTTATGTTTAAGTTTATTGATTAATGACCTATTAAACCACGGAGGATAGTAACGGCGCGCTGGGGTTGTCCTAGGAACGCAAGTTTGAAATACTGAATCAAGCCTGATATAGAACTCATTACTTGCCTGGTTAATATCTTGAATTCCATTCAAAAAATTCCAATTGATTCCTAGTAAGGATTGGTAAAGCAGTGGAAAATTCGCTTTTCTAAAGTTATAAGAATTCGAGGAATTTAGATCAGTAATATGGCAATTTGTGGGAGATTCAAAATTGTACAAAATAACAAGTGACGGATGATAATTGTCTTCGTCAATTAAGACATCAACAGCTCTTTCAACTACACAAATATTATTAGAAAATACAAGATCAAGTAAACGATTCATAAAGTTAAACACAGAGTTATGTTGCTGCAGATGAAATAGGTTTTCAAAATTTAGGACAGATTGTAGCAACGGCGGTATGTTAAAAGAGTTTGCCAACACATAATCCGGCTGATTAAAATCTCCAACAATAATTACATCCCTCTCAAAGATATATGTCAAAGATAAAAATGCATCTACAATTAAGTCAAATGTAGCAACAGATATTCTGGGAGGAATGTAAATGATAAATATAAAAATAGGGTGGTTATCTATTACAATCTTTACGCCTACCACATCAATCGTAGGAATGTACTTAAAACTAGATTGAGATAAATCCAATTGAAAAGCAGAGATATCAGACCTAACAGCAATTAAAACTCCCCCCCCTTTAGTCTGATCAACCAAATTTCGGTCAGATCTGAAAATATTAAAAATGTTATTATCGATAATTTCGGAGTTACCAACATTTGATTGCAGCCAGGTTTCTGTAAGCGCCAAGATATCAAAATTTGACATTGATGCATTTGAATAGAACGTGTTAAGCTTTGTATTTAAACCTCGAACATTTTGGTAATAAATTGACAGATTTTGAGCGAGAACAGCTTGTTTATTATTACTTGAAATTACGGAATCAGAGATAAAACTGCCTGAAACACTTGATTGCTATTTGTAGCCAAGATCAGATTTAAGCTTAGAAAGCACATTTTTGTAAGCCTGACACTTATCATGATCCCAAACGGCATGCTCAATATCGATATCCGATTTACCAGATCTTTCAACTAAATGAGAACAATTTATACATTTCAATTTATTAGAAGTACAGTCTTGAACGCTATGGTTAAGGGTACATTTAGGGCAAGACATATTATTTTTGCAATTATTCTTAGAATGGTGAAACCCATTGCAGTTAAAGCAGCGGATTATATCAAAGGCCTCATACACACGACAAACATCTAACCCAATAAGTAAATAGCCATTATTAAGTACCTTTACGTAATCAGATCCCTGCAGCTGAACAGTAGCTTGAAATAAATCTTTATTATTCTTTGTTGGCCAAATTTTAACTACTTTACATGTACTATCACTGGAAAACAATTCATTATTTTGTTTAACTACCAAATTGCATAAAGTATTAGCATCAAGTTCATCTGACATCCCCACAATCCTAATTCTTGGTTGAAGTCCTTTAACTTCATGTATAACATAGTTATCGGATAACTTCTCCTCTGCAATTTTCTTAAACCTAGAAGTTTCATCAGTGGTTTGGCAACTAACTAACAGACCTCCATCCTTGACATGTTTAATTTTCTTTATATTCAAATCAACAGGGTCAACATTATGCAATATATCAGACTTAGTTATTTTATTCTGCTGCATGACTTTTGGCTTCACTACTATGGCTTGTTCAGAGGTTGTGCGCAACATAGAAGAGTAAGTAGGTTTAGGCTTAGACGACTGAGACGGTAACTGCAGTTCATTTAATTTGTCCTCTGTCTTTTTAAAAAAATCAGACTTAACAGATAGAAACAGTTCATTTAGTTCATCAAAGAAATTATTAACTTTTAATTCAAAAACTTCTCGCAACTTTGCCTCATTGAATATTTCTGCGCGTAATATTTAACAAAAAACATTAATATTTGATGCAGGTATTATCTGTATCAAGTACCTACCTAGCTGTTTTAATTGATTAGTCACTTTCATAATAAAACTGATAGGTTAATACTCTTTCATTATAATATGAGACAAAAGTGACAAAAGGGACAACTTTCACAGAATTATTATTGCTAATAACGAATTTAGTGCTGAAACTCTTTTGTTATGTATTATGTAAGTAGTTTCTGTTTACTCCAAGTGGCTTTTGTACCTACCATATTGTGCATACTTACCTACAGTAATTAAAAGTGTGGGCAGACAAATTTAGTTAAGTAGAATAGTTAAAAGATATTAAATTCATTAATTAGTTTTTATTTGTCTACTAAACAACTAGGTACCCTAAAATACAAGCACTACAATCTAAATAGGTTATTTATCTATTTTAACTATTTCACTTTTATATTCTGGCTAGGTTATGGTCCTTTTCGGATAATATCATCCAATTATATTTCTCTTTAGAGTTTAGGTAGATAGCCACTAGTGTAGGTATTTACCCACTTTGGACTAAATTATAGAGACCATTCAGACATAAATATTTTTTATCTGCTGATCGATTTAAATGATTTATCGATCAATATGTTATTATCATATTGCAGCTAATTTAGCAGATATTGAATAGATATGTATTTACAGGTAATTTTTTAAAACGAGGTAAGAATACTATGACGATCTAGCTACTAAATAAATATTTACTTAGAAAGGGTAGTAATATTTTTAAGGTAGAAAAATTAAAAATTAATGATGTAAGATGATTTGATGTAAGAATAGCTCTGACCAATTTCTATTAAATTAGTTGCGACATAAAAGCACCAATATGTATTGGTCATAACCAGAACATATATCCATAATCAATTAAACAAGAGGAAAAAAAGTATGTAATGGATTAAGAAATATCCAACTTAGTTGGCACCCGATGTTCAATAGGTACTAAGTTGCAATGAATTTGCACAAAGTATTCTCGTCAATAGTTAATCAGGCTCCTATAATTATGTTAACATGCTCTAAATAGTTAAGCACTTACTTTAAGCTTTTTGTTTTCGCTCCTTGATTTAGTTATAACTTATAAGTAAAACATAAATATGTTTTAGTTACTACACATGTAAATTCGCGTTAAACATTAAACGACGTTCAGACATCACACCAAAGTAATATAGAAATTAAAATAATTATGTCATCTTTTTCCCGAAGAACCTTGTTAACACCTCTCCGCAATTAACGGTACCAAAGATCTCAGTGTGTGATCACTACAAGTTACAGTTTAATAGATTTTTTCCACGACCGAACGACAACTAAGAATGTCTACCTTATTATTATTGGGAAACGTTTTGGAATCCATCGTAAAATTTAATTGATAGCGTAGATGTATTTAGATCGGAGTGGAATAAATATGGTAATTTAGATTACATAATAACAACTAAAAATAACATTTGCATACGATTATAAAAGGAGCCTTCGATTATTTCCCATCGTATCGCTATTTTATAAAGTGAATAACCTTTTCAAAATTTCAAACCGGTTTACCGATTAACATAACAATTGTCCTCTGGAAGATGCGAGTCGCTACAAAAACAACCTGTTAATTGTGTGTACAAGGTGGCTGGAAGAACGGACAGTCCACTGAATCGGAGCTACTGGAGCAACGTTTGATTTCATATAAGGAGCTTATAAAATCAGTCTCTTCAAAAATTTTTATTATTATTTCTTTTATTTTCATTTATGTTATTATTATTATTATCATTATCATTATTATCATCAACATTATTATCATAATTATCATCATTATCATTATTACTATTATTATTATCATTTTTTTTTGTTGAAATCCAGTCGACCGGTTCCCTGGCTCCGATTCTCAGGGTCGGCCGCTGGTGACTAACAGCAACTACTCCTCACGTCCGTGAGGTAAATAACTATTGAGTCCGGGAATCGTGTGCCCTGAATAGACGTAATGAACCCAGAATTACCGCCTTCTGCATTGTTCCGAATAGAAAAATCTGCCGATATTCGGCATGCCGGTATGATCTTCAGTTCCGAAAGCAGTGTATCTCTTGCTCCACTGAAAGCTTCTATAATCAGTACCACAAGCTTCACAGTATGTTCTGGATAGAGTCTGCCGAGTTCGAAGAGAAGGTCTCGATATTTCGTCCGTTTCTCCTCATCTTTCAAGACAATATTGGCCTTGACAGGAGCCGAGAACTGGATGACAAACATTGTCTTGAGTTGGTGGCGGTGGTCGAGGAGGACTACATCAGGCTTATTGGCTCGAATCTGTCCGAGAGTGGGAAATGAATAGTTCCAATAAATTTGGTACTTCGCATTCCCCACAACGAACTCAATATCCCCCGGAGCGTATGGCAGCACTGGAGAGCAGATGAATCATTGTTCCCGGTGCCCTATGGCAGGCTCTGCAGTTGACATCAGATCAGATTAGATGGCCCGTACCCATGACACGGCTTCGATCGACGAGGGTGTTAAATACACCATCCTGGCAAGCCATTATGAATCCCTCGGTCTCCGACTTAAGCCCCGCTGACCTTAAAAATGAAAAGGTCAGCTATAGTCTTCAAGGCTCTTATAGAAGACACCAATGGCTTATCCTTATGGAACTGCAGAAGATTAATTTTATTATTACTATTTATTTATTTCTTTTATGTTGAAATCCAATCGACCGCTACTCCCCACGTCCGTGGAGTAAATAACTACTGAGTCTCGGAATCGTGTGCCTTGGGTAGACGTAATGAGCCCAGAATAACAAACTTCTGCTTTCTTCCGGCAAGAAGATCTGCTGAATTCCGGCATGCCGGCATGGCGGCGGCATCGGCATGATCTTCAGTTCCGAAAGCAGTGTATAATCTTGCTCCATCGAGGGCTCATATAATCAATACCACAAGCTTCACAGTATATTCTGGATAGAGTCTGTCAAGTTTGAAGAGAAGATCTCGATATTTCGTCCGTTTCTCCTCGTCTTTCAAGACAATGTTGGTCTCGACAGGAGCCAAGAACTCGATGACAAACATTGTCTTGAGTTGAGTTACAATTTTCTGAGTGGCTCACTATTGAATATTCTGGCTCTGATTTGGTTTCCCTTAAAATTTATTCAATAAATAATGAGTTTATGTATTTATTCCCTTCTATGAGTGATTTATTATTTTATTCTGAACATCTAAATCATTATTGACGCCGACTGATTTTAACACTGAATCCACACTCATCAGTGTGTATCGGTGTGTATATAGTCCACACTTGGCAGTGTTAGACATATCGGTGTATTATTACATTACATTAAAAGTAATTTAACACAGTAAATTTTACAAGATAATGTGTAATAGTTAATTATTCACCGTGTAATTATTCCGTATTTATGGCGGATTGATTTATTTTTAACACAGGGTTTTGTAAATTTTACTACAATTTATGAGTACTTCTACAAACTTGGCGGGTATATCGTTCGTGTAATATGAGTTCTAAAGGTTTAGTTATTATACTACCCAGTTCGTGTTAAAAATAACACTGCAGAAAATTACGATTACCATTTAGTAATTTTACCATTTGTCTTTTTTTACTGGGTATTTGAAAATTTAGGGGAATTCTACATACCTAGATTCGTTTTTTGAAAATGTTAAATATGTAAATAGTAACCGAAATAAAGGGAGGGGGGTTCAATCTGAAATGAACACTTGGTACGTGGTGAATTCACAATTTTGATTTTTAATTTTCAATTTTTTTAATTAGAATGGCTTTAAATCTTCGAGTATCTATAAATTTTATTTGCGTAAAGAATATCAAGATTATATTCTTTATATGGTTTTATATGGTCTTTATATCAATGGTTTTATATTACAATGTTCTGCATGCATGCATGCATGTAAATCAAAACTTCCATGGGTTTTTAACGAGATAAGATTAGACTGATTACTTTACAAAGACGACCTGATCTTAGATTCTGTCTATATAGTCTTGACGTCGATTTTGCCTATCTCTTTTATACCAGTAAGATTATTAAGTAAGTAAGTAAGTAAGTAAGATTATTTTTAAAGTATTATTTCATATGTCAGATATCTGTAGGTATAATACTTAATAATTATCACAAAAAAGTGCATTTCCTACTTACTACAAAACATTTTTTTGCACTCCCTACTTTCAATTTCTCATCTGCTCTGGTTAAATATTAAGCAAAACGCACAGAGGCGAACGTTTATGCGAAATAAAATTTACTGCAGGGTTATTACAGAGATTAATTTGACTATAAAATCAATAGCTACAATTTAATGCTTTTAATTATTAATGTCTTTCTGCATTATTTTTAGCTTGGTTTTTCCTTCACTTCAAAGAACCGCCGACAGTGCATAAAATGTATTCTTTGGATTTTTTTCTTAAACTGCCATATTTCAAAGTTTAATTAACTTTCCTGATAAGGGTTCACAATTTAAGTACGTCATTTTTTTACTCTTTGGAAACAGTCGTAGCTTCTTACATGCCAGAGACCATAAACCTTGTAGCGGTATGAGCGAAAAAATGATCTAATTAAAATAGCTACAGCAAACCACTGGCCGATGTTATAGATGACGACAATGTCTGCTAAAATAATGGTCTATTAATAGGTTTGAAACATATATGAATTTTTTATTGCACGCACTGACTTCATAACTAATTAAATTATAGAATAGAGCACCGTTATAGAACTACACCGGTTTCAATTTTTCATGGGTGTATGTTCCATACTATACTTAAATTAATGGATAAATAATTGTCAATTGGCAAATACTTATATATGTTTGTAGGGTTGTAAGCCAGTGCTAAATACATACACCGTTTTTAAACCGCTTAGACTTAAAGCTGATAACCCTGAAATATTAGAAAAAAAAGGGCGAAACCAGACAAAACGAGACGTCAGATACACTACAGTGTGCTTCAAATTTGATCAATTCACCACAGTAACGATTTTATTAGGTATTATTATAATCATATTGCCCTCTTTATAGTACCTAATTTATACATTATTATATGGGCCAAATATGGTTCAAATCAGAAAGAATATCAATTTATTTGAAAACTGATAACGGATTCGTCATTGATACAGAATGCATATAGAGGAACCCTAAGAATTTTTATTTATTACAAACAAAATTTCAGATGTGTATCGAACATTAATAATGTAGTATACCTACCAGCACCCCCGCTCTTGTATTTTACCAAGAAAATAAAAAATTCACCCTCGACCCAAATAACTGTATTAGGGCAGCTTACTCTTAAAATCCCTCAAGCTGAGGGATGCATTTGCAACCATTCTCAACGTGATTTATATAGAGCTGGGTCAGTAGTGAAATTTGATAGGATGTGTGGGAAGCTGTACAAAATTATTTTTATAGAGTCCTGGGGCAAGTAACGCAAGTATTTAATGTTTATATTTTACATGTTTATTTTTATCATGTGAGAAGTCACATGCAGGGTGTAGGTAATTTGAAAGGTACAGATTTCAAATATATATTGATACACAATTTTCCATAAAAAAAAAATGTTTAAATGAGGAAACACACTGTCACAAACTATAAAGACAGATCTCTAATTTTGCCGTAGTATTCAATAAGTGCAATTAAAATGTTTTTGATTACTTTTCAATTAATTGTAAAATTACCCAGGGAAATAAATCTGATATGTAAAAATATCAGTAAAAGAAATTATAAGTAATGAAAGATTTTTTGTTCACTTTACTTTTTCAGGTGAAATTTAATGATTTATTTAGAAAAATTGGCTGTAAGAGAAAATTTGTCTTATTAACATACACATACAGCTTAAAAATAAATCAGTAGTTTTCATCTTCCTACACCCATTTTCTAATATAATTTAAGGGGCAGTGAAATAAAATTTGTATTTTAAATTTTACACTTCTTTCCTTCATTTACAGCTAAACATAAATCATTGTATTATAGTCAAACTTTTCATTCATTGTTCTTCTGTGTGTACAATTTCCCCAGAGTCACCCAGTCACTCTACAAAGTCACCCAGAAAAAAATTGAGAAACTTAATTGTTAACAAAGCAATTTTAAGACCGTCGCTACGTCAATACTCTTTTATTTCTGTTGGTGTCACTCTCCCCTAGAGAGCATTAACTGCATTTTGAAAATCAGGTCGATCATTTGCCTGCTCACCCACACATGTGGCCTGTTAGTTTCGTTTGCTATTAAGTCCAGCAGTCGAGTGCCTAATCTTGAGTAAAAACAGATGTGGCACTCTGAGAACAAAGATTCCTTTCTTATTATTCCGACCAGAAACCACTTGAACGACTAAAGAAGCTCTCGTTCACGTTTGTTTACAAAAATTCGCCAATTTAAATATGATGCAATATAAACTGAAGAATATCTCTATAAATCAGGAATTAATATGTTTGTGTAACATTTTAACTAAAACAATATACTTCATTATTTATCTTGTTTTGTCATTAAGGAATAAAGAAATCAATTCACAATATAAAACACTAATTTGGAATATTATTTAAAATTTAAATATTAGGTATACTTTTGATTAAGTTAGCCACGTCATATTTTTCAACATAATTATGTCATATTGTTAAAACAAGTTGTATATAAAATTTGTATCATTTTCTAGATATTTGATTAGGTAAATTGAAGTAAAAAAATTAATTAAAAAACCCCTTGTTATCATTAAATAAAATTTAAATTTCTTTAAATATTATTTATCACTGTTCTTACTAGCAAATCTGAACATTGTGTTTAGTTCTCCTAGTCCTAATTCATAACACATATATCACACATTTATAAAATTTTCAACAGTATAAGAGCGTACACAAAATCATACCGAACCCATTCTTCAAAATAGTTTGATATACATTACAATACAAGAATTTTATATAGAAAATACACAGACTTTCTGAACATAAAGCACAAGAGCTATTTGGTTATATTTAACTTTGACATTTATAGTATACTCTACCTTCATGTGCAGTTAATTTAACTCTGAGTTAACTTTAAGCTGGAAAGTAACTTGCACTTGAAAAACGGGTTTTAAAGTTAACCCAGAGTTAACTTTAATTTGTGAGTTAACTCTATATTGAAAAACCTGGCCTTAGATTATATTAGATTAACATTCTTCGCTTAAAATATTTAAATATTTATGGCCATTTCCACCGTTTGTTTTAAGCTACGCTTACGTGTTAAGGAACCTTAAAAATACAATTTGGCTTCCACCGTTTGCTAAACCCGACTTAAAATGTCTTAAGGCTTCATAAATATAAGCCCTCGAAATTCTAGGCTTATCTCTATTAAGGGGACTTTATGGTTACGTCGTATCTAACCTAATTCAGTAATTTGCTTTTATCTCCACTGGAAACTTGGAAAAATAAACAAAAAGATGAGCTATTATGAATATGATGAAAATGATATATTTAATGATGATTTAGATATACTGGAAATAATAGAGTATGGGTTTCCTCGAAAAATATACGAGAGAAGTGATCACTTCCATACAATGGACAATTTAACTTTTTTTATAAGATACCGGCTCTATAAAAGAAGCGGTATTGTACCTTTTGACCTAAATCGAAGAAGATCTTGAATTTCCAAGTGATTTGTAAGTTCTTATAAAAAGCATCATTGATAAATTACAAAAAAAAAACAAAGTTGTTCTAATTTTTAGTAATAATTCTGTATCGCCAATAAATTAATTATTGGGTTGCTTAAGATTTTACTGTAGTGCCGGTACTGCCGGTCACCTCAGTGCTATTGCTGATAATGCTGGAGTAACAATATTCTCAGCTTAAAGAATAATAAAGAGGGTATCGGAAGCTATTGCAAGACTGCACAATAATTTTATTAAAATGCCAACTGAACTGAATTGGTTTTTTTATTCTCCACTGTACTTTTATAATTTGCTATTATGTTAACTAGTAATACTTTCTCTTCATTGCTAAAATTTGCCGATCGGGTTTTTTTTTTAGGAATTATTTCCATTCTTTAATCCGGACACAATGCTATCTCCTATCAACTCGAACACAGATACAGTACAGAACCAACAGATTTTTTTCAGTATTTTATTAACTATGCAGCAGACTTAGAATTAGAAACAATTAGAAATGTCGTCAGTCGCCACACTTTTAAGGTTAAGAAATAAGCATGAAGCTAACGACAAGTGCAAAAACCCGAAAAATTATGAATATTGGCTTTTTAGGTAGACTTTACAAAGGAAACTTAATAATTGAGCGGTGAAAACAGTACTATTTTAAACGAGGCTTAAAATTTTAAACGCCTTTAGTTAACTACACTTAACAGACAATGCGGTGGAAATGGCCATTAGAGTGAACGACAGTCTTTCCACTCGCCGAATGAGACAGACACGCTTGTAACTCGAAAACGGATGACTTGATTTTAATTTTGCAACAGAAGTGTGAAGAGATTTGAAATACCTTTCAAAATATATGCAACACGGCCTACTATGTCATTTAAAAAAAATGTACTGACAGCGACTATCGCGCCATCTATCAGTTGTCACAATTCCGTTTGCGTGTTGAAAGTTGTATTTTTTATACTGCTCATCATATATTTTGTTTGAGGTCGATATCTCAACTTGTTCAAAAGTTAATGTGGGGAAGGGGTTACTTTAGACACGGACTATTATACTTATTATACACTTTCGGTTTTCATTGCTAAAATATTTAGACTTTTTTCTTTAAATTATGAAAGTGTTTACACTTAGAAATTGAATGCGACATAAAAAATATAAGGCTGCATAAAAATAGAGTAAAACTAGATAAAAATAACATTACCTAATAGTATGATACGAAAAAGTGGGCCAGAGTATATAAGTACAGCTTTATTTTTTCTAACAAAGTGTATTATTTATGTATAATTTTAATACTTTCACATTGCTCTAAATAAACGTTATATTGTTAGAATATAATAAATATGACTCAAAGAAGATAAGCATAAAATTTGACCTGTAAGGAGCCATTAAGACTAGAGGACATACATTTAGTAATTATTAATCCATACGACTAAATTAATATATCACACACATTATATGATTACAGGCATTATCTGAATAGAACGAGGCCACTGTATTGATGATAATAAGTATAATAAAATTAAAATATTTCGGGCGTCTTGGCCAATAATAAAACTGGCTGGACTGTTTAAATAAAAATCTATTTAAACCGGTACATAACATAATACTTTAAAATTAATGGCTTCCTCCAATATATTTTCTGTTTTAATTATGTAAGTAATTAAAAATAATAGCACTGTTTTATTTTAAGCTAATACCAATAAAAAACAAATGCCTATTCAAGTTGACCAGAACGCAGTAAATCATCTCGAAGGCAAATTTCTTTCCGAGCAAAAAACGCTGGTAAACTGATACGGAACCATATGGAATCTACAATGGATATGTGAGTAGTTAGTTGGCTAGAAAAAGCGCACGGGATTGTACTTTGAGACAAAAGCTACGCACATCTGGCTGCCATTTATAAACACCGGGTTTTAAATTTTCGAAAGTGGTCCGTCATATCTGCTACATCCGTTAACACAAGTGAGTATATGTAAAATGATGTTTCCAGACTGCATTTTAAAGTTATTGTAAGGCAGCTGCTCCCAATCTATATGTCTATAGCGTCGACGCTCTTATAATACAAGGCGTTGTTTAAATTTTACTTTAATACAATTTGTAAAATTCGTGCCTTTACGTTGTACTTGAATCTGTAAACGTTTTTGTCTCAAGTCACTGAACTATTACTAAATAAGCTTTCATGCTTTGCGCAATCAAATGCTAAAATCAATATTCAGCTACAAATTGAAATTTACAATTTCTATTACACCTATAACTTTGCTACATAATTTTAGTCAGAATAACCAGCATATCTAAACACTGAAACTGATTCGGATTCCGGTATAAGCTGTAGGTCTCTGTTCCCTTGTAACTCACACAATTCTTTTACTTCTACGACTTGCATCGTTGGCGTTAAAGGTAGTTAAAGGATAGCAGACTTATTCACGTCATCATTTATTATTATTAAATTTTAACCAACAAATTGCAGTTTCAACAGCTTATTTTGAGACTAACTATTATTGTACACAATATTATTTCATACACACTTTGACATATAGGTATGTAATAAAATAGTACCCACCGTTATAATTTTGAGGTTATGTCATCAGGTTGATATTAGTTAGACTTTTAGTTATACAGGGTGTTCAAAAATAGTATACCGGACGTCGAGGGGTGATGTTATATCTAAAAATCAAAAGAAAACGTCCTATATGAACATATGCCCTAAAACGATTCCTAAGGGAGTTACAACCCTTTAAACGGTGGATAAAAAGAATGGTTTTTATTTATTTTTAGGAAGACCATTAACAGACCAGTTTTATTGAAATTATGTGTTCTGTCATAATTTTTTATGCCAAAGCCAGTGGTGACAGTAAAGAGAGCCGTGACAGTTCCTAAATATCACTGACGTAGTTTTCTACATAACACCAAAACACTATATTACACTCGACGCGCGTTTCGCCAACCAACTTGGCATGATCTGGAGATGATTAAAATCTCCCGATGATGAAGATTTGAATCTCCTGGGATTCAAATTACAGTTTTAATCATCTCCAGATGATCCCAATTTGGTTGACGAAACGCGCGTCCAGTGCAGTATAGCGTTTTGGTGTTATGTGGAAAACTACGTCAATGATATCTTCAGACTAAAGGTACCAACCCCCTTCAAGACAGTTCCTAAAGGCTAGTCTTCATAAGTTTTTCACAAAATTTTTTTATCGAAATGAATACAATGCAGTGATTTTAACATTATAGGTAGTATGTCGTAGTATGACTTTTTACATAAATGGGGACTCTTCGTTTAACATCTAGGTTTGATAGTTTCAGTCAATTGTTTTATGCGAATGCAACTGACAGTTTTATACACTTTAGATACTTTTAGTGCTCAAAAATTTTTATTTTTAGATGTAGTATCACCCCTCGAAGTCCGGTACACTGTTTTTTACACCCTGTGTAAAGCAGACTGATATAACAGAAGGTTTTATAGGAAGGTATAAAACAATCTTAATTAATTGAAGTGTTACATGTTACATAGATGTCGTTAAAAATCATCGTTGGGAAAACAGTAATGCCCATGGTACCTACCTGTAATTGTAAACACTGAGTTAGTTATTTGGAAACTGAAGTTATTTGAAATATCTTTAGTAACTAAATTAACAGTTTTATTAGAGAAATAATAAATACGTTTTATGACTACTAGGTATATAAGTAATATTTTGCTTGCCATTAAAATCGTTTTATATCACTTACCCTGATTTTATATAACTTAAATATGTTGAAAATGTTTACTTGTTGAACAGTAAGTCGCTATTTATTTATCTCTTTATTTTCCAATACGTCACTAATTAAATTTAGAAAGAATAGTATAGCATTAAATTATATAGCAGTATTTGATTATCATAGATTAGTTGCAGATAAACGATCTAGGAATAACTAGAATGTAGATGGGTTTTTAATTTTTTTTATTTTCGGCTCAATGGTTCAATGTACCAATTCATAATTTGATTGGCTTAATTTGTAAGACGTAACAGAATATGCACACAGATATTGGTAGTGTTACTCACCTTGAGTGCATGTAAACTAGCTGTTCCTTTCTGACAACAGATCATGTCAAAAGCTAATCAGAACCAAACAAATCTATTCTCAGGATAGAACATTATTTGACTAGTTTTCCTCAAAGCGTTCATACAGATGATGTCCTATTAAAATGGAAAACTAATATTATACTCCCTGTAATTTGCAAGTGCTAATCCAATTATTATTTAAAAAATACTTGTAGAGATATTTGTAGTGGCGAGATACAGTGAAATACACTGCAGTGCCCTCTTTGGGTCTTTGCTACTACCTGTCTGACAATTATTGTCTAATTGACAGACAGACAACGATCTGCAGAAAGCAGATGCCATTACAGCGACCTCTATTGTCTTTGATGAAGACAATCCTACTTAATTATTGGAAGGAGATGCCGAAAACAACTACTCCACGGGCAATATGCCCCGACTTTTACATCAACATCCATGGAGATGTTGATGTAATGCAACGCCAGTCGGGGCATATTTCCCGTGGAGTAGTTGTTTTCGGCATCTCCTTCCAATACTTGTATAGATATGTTTCGCTTCGAAGCACCTGCCATATCTGATTTTAATTTATGCGAAGTGAAAACGTGTGCTTAATTTAACTAATCGCCTAATACAATTTTGGGTCTCATAATAATCACATATTATTATATCTGCTTCTTCATTATAATATGTGATAAAATTTACATTTAATTCATGGAGCGTAATACATTTTTATACGGAATGGCATAAATATAATATTTATGCTTTACAAGATAACCCGTATTATATCTTTTATTTTAAAATGAATATGTTAATTAGTTATAAATATTCCTGCATTGCAATTACATTTAAATTCCATTCGGTTTTACACATTAGTTATAGCTACTAGTTTTAATAGAAACCTTTTTTCTACAATTATAATAATTGCATCCCACTAATTTATATTTAACTATTGAACGTATGTTAAGACTGAAAAATTTCTCTCTCATGCAGCAACTATCCCCATAAAAGATTTAATGCCGCGGTTAAACATAATCTCTGACAGAATCCTTACAAGTTTCATTATCGCGAAGAACTTCAATCTTCATTTAAATAATCGCTTCAATATTTCTAATCCCACTGTGATTAATTTTAGTGAATAAGTTTCTTTGATCGCTTCGGCTTATGAGATAGCGACAGAAAGCTTTATACTTTTTTTTTGTAGTGGGCACACCTGAGATGAACAAATTTGATGTCTTTATTTTGAGTTACGTTGAGCAGGTTTAGTGAAGGTGGACTTCCCGTCAACATTCTAGATATTTTAATAAGTTAATGCAGTAGGTATATTAATTTCAGACGCTATTGTTCAAAATTAGAAATAGATATTCACTTTAAGTGTAGTAATTCTGATCAACCTCGTATCTGTCACTATTTTGATAATGCAAAATACAGAGATATAAGTAGTTCTGCATTACAACAAATTGGTATCCATCTAAAAACTTGCGACCGTAAGTTACATTAGCGGAAATTGAAGAAAGTCTAACGTAATTTTCTTAAAAGTATTTTTATTTATTCATATCAACGTTTACTATAAATGTTTTTTCCAACAGTAGTTTGTATTTATCTGTTTCCTTAATTATTCTATTAATTAATATTTAACATGTTCCTCCAACAAAAAATATATATCTTCTCTGTATTATCTGTATCTTATCTATATCTAAACTATATATCGTGTTTATATCATATATACCTTATATCCTGTCTATATGGATTATCTGTATGTTATTTACAACTGAACCATAACAAATTACCAAAATAATTTTGTAGACTGAACTAGTAAGCGTTTCTCTTGAAATCAAAGTACTTCGTCTTTAGAATAAGTGAGTTAATGAGAATAAGAAGAGTTCTTTAGAGTAACGATCTATATTATTGACCATGCAATATTGTATTGCGTAATTTTAATACTGTTACTCCTTCTGGGGTTCTAAAGATAAGTGAGACTGTTATACAACACAGTAAAAAATCTTTATTTAACACTTCAAAAGCAACACAACACTTCTTGCACAATATCTAATTAAATACACATCAAGAACACTTTGAAAATTACAGTTATTTCACTTAAATATTGTTTCTTCTCTTGATCGCTGTCCGATTAAGATTGACTTTTCGCCGGCACGCCGCGGCCTTTATATAGGTGAACTAGGCTTCTAGATCCTTGTAAAAATCTGCACCAAATACTCACGAATAATCCACATACCAGGGCAGTTTAATAAATAATCGACAACCAAGTTACACAAGGGGTATTCAATATAAGTACCACTGGTGACATCCAGAAAATGGGGACAAAAGAGATCTTCCTTATTTGAAGGCCTAGAGGGTTGACACTTCATCCTTGTGGGGTTGTGCCTTGCATCTCCAGAGGCGGTGTTACCAGATGGTGCAAAATTTCCCTAGGGCTGGGGAAAAAGTAGATTTGACAACGCCGCACTCGGGCACTGTAACAGCGATTTTGTAACAATATGTTAAAATTTGGTTTAGTACATATTGGTTTGTTTATAAATTGTTTTGTAATTCAACGAAGGTGCTTTGAGAGCTCTAGGATAGAACCCCACCGAATCAGATGTAAAGAAATACACTCACCAACATAAACCTGCTGAAAGAGTATCATTTAAAGTATTTTTTCCCATATATCAACAAATTTCTAAGTCAAGGAATGAGATACCGCTGACGAGTTCATCGAAGACTTACGTCATTCCCGGCATAGGGGGGGGAGACATTTCTTTTACACATAAACATAATTAAAATATTCTACATTATTTTCCTCCTGTAAGAATAATGTAAGAGAATGTAAGAATAAGAAAATATATTTGTAACTATACATACCTATGTATATGTAAAGCAAATATCTTTGCTTCAATGCTTTTAAAGACTGCTTGATGATTGTCTTGAATTATACTTCTAAACATTTTTTAAATTGGCTGAGAAGGTGACATTAAGACAGCGAACATAATTTCTCAGTTATTGTTTGACACTAACAGATTCTGAAACATAACAGAAGTCATATGGCTATAAATATTTTCTGTAATATCGTGAAGGTATAACATTCAGGTTATTTTGTTCCAATTTTTCAGTTTCATAAACAATTAATCTGTGCTGTCCAAATATTTTAGTAATACTGACGGTTCTTGAACAAAATTTATATTTTCATGCTGTCACAAACTAATAAAATAAATATATGCTTTTAAATTGTGGTACATAGGTAGTGCAGAATTTTTAGTAATACTTAAATAAACATTTGTAAATTTAAAAATAATATATTTAGATGTACCTACGAAGTTTGAAAAGTAAATGCATTTTTACAATTACGATACATTACCTAGGTATATTGCGTATGAAATACATTTCCCTACATTCTATTTTTCGCAACAGTCATTTCCTTGAATTTACTGTAAATTAGCTAAATGGAGTTATAGCATACACATAAGATGTAGTACCGATTAGAGAGAACTTGGTTCGATTTGCGCATATGTGCAGTGTGTCGATTGCCATGGATACGGAGTTGACATGACTTAATCTTGAAGGAGGTTGGAACCATAGACATACTATTGGAACCCTTGATGTGAAAAGAATAATGACGTAGTTATTTGAAGGAGATGCCGAAAACAACTACTCCACGGGCAATCTGCCCCGACTGGCATTGCACACAGTAAAATAAGAAAAATGGTAAAATTAGTAAGTGGTAATCGTAATTCGCTACAGTGTTATTTTTAACACGAACTGATTGGTATAATAACTAAACCTTTAGAACTCATATTACACGAATGATATTATACCCGTCAAGTTTGTAGAGGTACTCATAAATTGTAGTAAAATTTACAAAACCCTGTGTTAAAAATGAATCAATACGCCATAAATACGGAATAATTACACGGTGAATAATTAACTATTACACATTACCTTGTAAAATCTGCTGTGTTAAATTACTTTTATGTAATGTAATAATACACTGATATGTCTAACACTGCCAAGTGTGGACCATACACACACTGATGAGTGTGGATTCAGTGTTAAAATTATTCGGTTTTTTTACTGTGCATTACATCGGCATCTCCATAGGAGTCACCACATGCGACTCCTATATATGAGTTATAGAAGAAACGCAAAACATAGGTATATAAACAATAGAAGAAAAATTTATGTGATTATCTATTTAAAACAACACTACATTTGGTCACGTAAATCTCAAACAATTGACAATAGAAAAAACGTAAGTAAATACACCATTAAAATCTACTTAAAATATATATAGGGTACATTAAAATAGTTTTTGATCTAGGTACAAATTGATACTGGAGATACGTTTACAAACACACCCTAATTTTCTAAACGGTGAAAATATCAGATCAAATAATTAACAGATCGGATTACACAGTAAAAAAATCCGACTGATTTTAACACTGAATCCACACTCATCAGTGTGTATATAGTCCACACTTGGCAGTGTTAGACATATCGGTGTATTATTACATTACATAAAAGTAATTTAACACAGTAGATTTTACAAGGTAATGTGTAATAGTTAATTATTCACCGTGTAATTATTCCGTTTTTATGGCGGATTGATTCATTTTTAACACAGGATTTTGTAAATTTTACTACACTTTATGAGTACTTCTACAAACTTGGCGGGTAAATCGTTCGTGTAATATGAGTTCTAAAGGTTTAGTTATTATACTACCCAGGTTAAAAATAACACTGCAGCAAATTACGATTACCATTTAGTAATTTTACCATTTGTCTTTTTTTACTGTGTAGTTTTGACCATTAAAACTCTTTGACAACATCAAGTTCGAGGAGTCCTATCGAAAATAGGGACCTGTAGAGAGGTGTCACTTAAATTGGAGCCTCTATTATTTGAAACCTTAAGAGATATAAAAACGTTTAAGTTAAAGAAAATATGCATCATTCTGAAATGGCTGACCCTTTCAGTTTCTGAAATGTCGTGAAAAAGCTGAAAATAGACATTTGCTAAAGCAATTTATAACATGGTCACTTTGATTGATAACTTTGTCCTTCAAATTTGGTACAAATAGGTGAAAACATCCATACTTGAATAAATGAAGATGAATTCGTTTTTTTTTTTAATTAAATAAATAAAATAAAACTTTTTTGTTTCTTCGATCGATTTCATATTTATTTCATTTTTTCATATGTCGATAGAATAAGAAGCAAGGTAGGTACTTCTTCAAAAATATTTAGGAACTGATTTTCGATTTGGGTATTTAAAAGCAAAAAAATATTTAATTTACCAAGAAATCCGTGTGTCAACAACATTGTTTGTTTATCTTTTATGAGACTGAAAGATTAATTAATTTCTGTTGTTCTCTAAATAAAACACAAATTTAATGATAATTAAGAAACAATTAATTATCATTTAATACATGAAGCGAATTTAAAAAATATATATTACAAATTCATATTAAGAAAACTTAATAATTTAAAACGACAGTAAAGCGAAAAATAGTTTACATATTCATTTATGGGTCTTCAGACGAAAGATTTATCACTAAAAGATGTATTATAAATTAGATTATTCAAATGTTTTAAATTTCCTTGTTTACTTATAACATAGAAAATCTTCTATAACGACTAAACTGAAATTGATTCACGGTTGCAAGTATGACCGTTTTTATTCGTGTATGCCAAATAAAAGTGCTTCATTTAAAAAACCCGTAAATTGATTAATTTAGAAAATTTCCTTCGACAGCGGTGCGTGATTGTATCAAAATAGCACACATTTTCTCTGATTTAATATTTCTTTTGTCTTCGATTGTTCTGAAATAATAGCGATTCGAATTAAAGTGGCTACCCTATACATACATCTTCACATTATTATGCAAAGATTTTGACAAAATATCATTGTATGCACAGGGAGATATATACAGGGTTTTTCACGTAACCCGTTCATTAGAATATTTCAGAGACTACTACGATCTAAATTTTGAAACTTGGGGCACTGAGGTTTTTGAGTATTCTCATTTTTAAAAAAGTTATGACGTCACTGTAGCACTTCCGGTTGTACCGGAAGTTAGTAGTAACTTCGTTATTTTAAATGGAAAGGTATAGATTTTGTTGCATTTTTGAATTTTACGGAATTTTTTAGGATGTGTTTGTTAATATATGCCTATACCAAAAATGAACAGTTCTGGAGATATTTCGATTTAAAAAAAAATTTACGATACTAAGCCTATATTGTGAGTGTAATATCTAGAACTTCTAAAAAGCTATAACTTTCAAAATTTAACCAGTGGTAGAGAAGGCAAAGGGCTTTCCAAGAATGTACTGCTTCTGTCGATAGTCCATACGAAATGTTCAAAACTCAAGGGCCAATGTTAAAAACTTCAAACACAAAAAAGTTGTTTTTTTCAAATGGAACACCCTGTGTTTTATCTCATCAGTAGATGCAGAATTAAATTCTACATCGATTGGTATACGCATTCCCTATACCTATCTTCAACAGTTTTTGAGTTGAGTATATGTTAGAAATTCGCACGACCTGACGAAGATGATGAATGTGTGTTGGTTGTAAACAACTATCATGTGTGTTATTTTAAGGAAGCGCACATCCGCCTTTCAGTGAAATATCGCCTTGTCTTTTCTGAACAATCCTAAACAAGTCGTACTTTTGTCCTCAACCCCATGTGAGATGATCCGTTAGTAAAACGCTTCACCGGATCCTCTGCGGAAAATAAATAGGCTTTGATGGCCTTATACAGGAAAATAAACTAACTGCGGAATATATAAATGTGCTTTCTTTATGGGTTGATATTATTATTATTGACGTTTGTTATTCTTCTTATTATGGTTCAGTTGACCGAAAATAATAGATAAACTTGAATTTAAAATGTATGCAAAGTTTCTTACCACAAAGGAACTTCTTTTAAAATAGAACATTTTATTCAACTGATATTTAATGCAATACGTCCTAAAACAGTAGTAAAAACGCCATCAAAGAGATTTTACCGTAACAAAAAAAGTATCCCATCTAAGTCGAGAATATCTAATGTATAGTAAAAAAGCTTAAGAATTCTGAAGTTGTAGCCTACAAAATCCTAAGAATGTTATTTTAGTATATGTAAATGAAGTATATGCTGAAACAGTAGAGCTTTCACCACTAGTCGCTCTTTGTGACTGCAAATTTAACAAACGGCGCGTATACTTTAGATAGGCTATTAAAACTCGTGTACACAGAGAAAAAGGTTTGTGAAAATAAACAAAACCTTCTATAAATCATCTTTCAATAAACTAGTAGGTATGTATATCTTCTTTCAAATAAACATTTCACTCCTAAAAAATTCTTAAAATAATATATATTTTTTTTATAATAATGATTTACCTGAAAAAATAAATAAATATTAATGAATAATAATATTGACGAAAATAATGAAATAAGTAATTGTTTTATTTGAAAGTATTAAGGTATCTAAGGAATTATTATAATTTGTGAATACAATTATTATATTATTTTATAACATTGTTAAACCGTCAAGTGAACAAAATTACTTAAAAATAAAGGGCAAGCTGTGGTAGCGACTTCATATTATAGCGTTCGTATTATATATAGCGCAAAGTTAACGTTTTAGATTAGTTTTCAGCAGTAGGTAATAATTCATGTTTAAGTTAACCTAAAGGTAATATCGACTTTGTGGTAAACTATCAAATAAATTTTACTTTAAATATTTAAATTTACATTCTAAAGTGTATTAACACTGAAAAATATATAAACATTTAATATATTCTCCTTAATATATATATTACTACTGCACCACAAAATGCACAAAACAGGGACAAATAAAAATGCAGGCGCTGCCTTACATAGATCTAGTTATAAGAATATTGAGGTGTCTTAGGCTTTAAGCAAATTTGCGGTCTACATACAAGTCTAGCGTCTCCGTTTGATCATCTAAGCCTTAGTTCAGATGAGAGGCGTTAAACTCGCTTTTAACGCGCGTTCTGTAATTTGTAACTGTTCACATGAGTGCGACTATCGCACGCCGGCACTGCCGGCAGTATCCAATTGGTGGTCATCGAAAATTTATGTTGAAAACGCTATTTGTTTGTATATTGCGTCGTAGAAGAGAAAGAGCATATTGGGTTCATTCAATTCTAAAAAGCAAATTTTCTTGTAGTTTATATGTTACTTTATATCCCAGTCTCAGACATTATGAACCTATTTTTTTAAATTATTTTAGAATTTCAATAAAATCGTTTGTCAATCTATTAGAAAACATTAAACATTTACAGCCAATGAGAATGCAATAAGGTATTGTATTTCACAGGGAGAAAAACTCATTGTTACTTACACTGAGGTAAGTAAATAATTGAATTTACCAACTTTGTTAGTAAATAATTCTTTTAGCATTCTTCTAATACTTTGAAGAGAGTATTCTTTTCAATTCATGTGGTCTTTCGGAGTTCTTTTTTCAATTTCGTCAATAAATAAATCGGCATTAAATTCTTCACCTGCCATAGTAAATACAGCAGGTATTTGTACTAAACTACGTGGTCGAATGACATGTAGGGCAGCAAAGAACGCGCGTACATACATGTATGCGCGTTCAACAAGAACAAAATAATGAACAGTGAGAAAATAGTGAGCATGTCTAACGTCTTTCGTCTGAACTAAGCCTTAAAGGCGAGCAAAATTATCAGATTCTTTCTTAGCCTGGACTGACATCTATTAGTGAACATTATCAGATCATTTTAAAAATTCAAAGATATTTCACCAAACACTTCGCAGTTTGCAATTTTCAGTTACAGATTTTAAAATTGGCAGTTTTTAATTCGGTGTCTAATTCAAAGCAGCTTGAGAGGACGACGAGATCAGTATTTATTATATAAGGAACCCGAAATTCAAGATAGTAAATTAAAAATGTACTTATCTTAATAAAGAATGTTTGTCCTACAGGTAATTTTCACTGAATGAGAAGGCACTAGTGTATAAAAATTATCAGAAACATCAAAATCGTGATGAATAAACATTTTCAGATTGTGTAGGATAATTGAAATTGAAATTCTACTGATATAAAACAGTGCACATATACAACAAGGACATTTTAATGGCTTTTATAAATCTCTATTATGCGGGACATGATCCCTCAATAGCCGTAATCCTTTGCTGTGCATAGTAATCTGTATCTCTTTCAAACATTTACTGTCATTTCAGCGATTCGAATCCCTTCAATCGGTGAACAATTCAGCTTCCGGGATCACTGTGTGAAAATATTTCGGCTATGTGTATTAATATTGTTTTATTCTAACTTGGTGTCAAATTACGATTCCTTTGAAAAAAATAATATGTTAACGATTATCAGACTGCTCTTAAATTAGTGAAATTTGATACTTGGCCAGACTGGTCGTTATAAATGTGATACGAGGAATGCGCATTGTCATAGACAATTTAATGAATGAAAGGAATTGTTAAAATTTAATTGTTTAAAACAGTATCTACCAATGAAAAAACTTCACTGAGTTACTTAAAACAGTTATAACAATTAGTTTTTATAATGATAATGGTTAAGTACATAAATATGTGTTAGGTGTATTAAAGACAATAAGGAAGACAATAAAAAGGATGTGTTATATATATTTCCCTCTAAAAATGCAAATTGTTTACTAAAATCTTATTGGTATTTTATACAGGGATACTAGACAGTCAACAGGTATGATGGGGCTACACAGTAAAAAAAGGCAAATGGTAAAATTACTAAGTGGTAATCGTAATTTGCTGCAGTGTTATTTTTAACACGAACTAGGTGGTATAATAACTAAACCTTTAAAACTTATATTACACTAATGATATACCCGTCAAGTTTGTAGAAGTACTCATAAATTGTAGTAAAATTTACAAAACTCTGTGTTAAAAATGAATCAATCCGCCATAAATACGGAATAATTACACGGTGAATAATTAACTATTACACATTACCTTGTAAAATCTGCTGTGTTAAATTACTTTTATGTAATGTAGTAATACACTGATATGTATAACACTGCCAAGTATGGACTATATACACACTGATGAGTGTGGATTCAGTGTTAAAATTACTCGTTTTTTTTACTTTGTACATCATAATCTCTTTTAAATGCAGTTACCTACTTTTGGTGTTGGAAAGGTGGAAGTATTTCTGTTAGTTAATGTCTAATGTTCCAAACATGTTATCTTGCAACCTAATGTTCAAATAGCAGAACCTTCAATATCAATGTTTTACATTGAAGTAGGCAGCATACTTCAATTGTTGTTTAAAAAGTAAATAAAATTTAAATTTGAATTATATAAAACATTAACATAATGATGGAATAAAAAATTTTGCGTACTGGAGACACATATTTCAATAATTTTCTTGGAAGCCTCCGTTCCCTCTATATCAACATAAATAGTTGGAGTACAGAAATCCTGAAGCCTAAATATAAATTTTAAATTGCAGAGTAATACCTGCCAACTAACATACAATGTGGCATTGGACTAGTTTTGTTAGAACACCTTCTACATTTCAATAAAACAGGGATATTGATGTAGAGGTTTATGGGTGAACCTCTAAAAATAAAGGAAATCGACCTAAATCATTTTAGAAAAATTGTAATAAATAAAGAGCGAACTTTCAATTTTTACACATATTTTTTATGTACAATAAATATATATTTTATTTAAGGAACACACAGAGTTAGCGTCACAGTAAAACATAGACGTATAACAGTAAATTAATATTAACTTTGTTAAATGTTTTTTTTGCTAACCCAATTTATTATTATAAGCTCCTTCGATATATTTTTTTTGTTATAAGTAGGTACTTAGATGTAGGTATATGTATCGATATTTATGACATATCGCATACAGAATATTCAAGATTCAAGTGATGCTGCAACTAAGTGAAAAGCTTATTCAGTTTCTATAATTATTACGTGCCATATGATTAATTAATATAATTACTTATTTTATTAAAAGAAGTAAATAATTTTTCTCATATCTTATGAAATGTGGTTTTGTATAAATAAATTTAATAATCTGATCAATGTAAAGTCCAAAAAAATTTATTTATCTCAATTAAATGATTTTCTGTGTAAATATACTTATACAGTAAATTATTTCATCATTATGATAGGTACCTATGTGTATTATGAGATAACATTTATTATTATAAACTAAAACAACTAAAGTTTGTCTCAGAGAATCATTTTTATAGTAGAAGAACGGAAGATATATATTAAGTCAGAAGCGGTTTTTCGTTTCGGTAATGACGTCTAGCGTAGAACAATAAATCCCGATTGGGTCAAGTGTATCCTCAATATCCGAGGAAAATGACTTCCTCAATGAACAAGCGGACTTGATGACACGCATTGTAACAGTCATTATGTAAACGGCGAGTTTTATTGTGCCGTCTCGACGAGAGGGTCCTGTGCTCTACTCCCCAAGTCAATGAGACATGCACATGTAATAGTCCCGCAACAATGGAGTGCCCTCTGTTATTACGGCTTCTCTGTCAGATGGACAGATCTATAGTGATTATATCGTTACTTCTTTATGATGATTACTAACCGTCGCATATGTCAAGAGCATAATAAATAGGGTGCTGATTTCTGAAAATATTTTCATTCTTATTACAGCTACACTGAGACTTTGGTATACACATTTGATTTTGTACGGATGCTTACTTTGTACATAGAGAAACAAATAATTTTGTTTAACTTATATAAACTTATTGCTTAAATCAACTTTAAAAATTAAAATTAAAAATTTCAGTTACGCAAATATGAAAATACGTTGAAGCCTTTTTTTAATGGTAGCAATAAATTGAATATTCTTTATTTCTTTATATTAATTTAGTGCGTTGAATGAATAACACGCGTAATTGAGTGGAATCGAGGTTTTAGTCATCTGACTTTCTACGAAAATATAACAGATTTGCGTACATGGGATTCCGTCCATATGGGAAAAATAAAAAAAATCAACCAGTCTTGTGTCTTGTTAAATCCCTTGGCAACGTTTATAAGTACAGAATAGACTTTTTACTTGTAATAATTAACAATAAATTAATTAATAACTCTATAAATGGTTCAACATTATAAAAATATTACTGAAACAGCAATAGAATATAGCTAAAATAAAATATATTGTGCTTAATATTTATTACGGAAAATATTGCTAAAATCACCTGGAAATAACAAACAAATTTAAATTAGAAAATAGACGTCTGGTCGAATGTCGTCCTCAGGTGTGTATGGGTCTCGTTCAAGAAATATACGAACACGATTAGCCTTCTATTCAGTTGCCGATAAATGCGTACAAAGTTTGCCCTGGATACTTATGTAATATACTTATCATGTTTTATGTAATATAAATTTTATTCTATCTATCTAACAACACATAACACCAAAACACTATACTGCACAACTATATTGCACTCACTATTCTACTAAGAGAGTGCAGAATAGTGGTTTGGTGTTACGTGGAAAACTATGTCAGTGTTATCTTCACACCAAAGGTTCCAACCCCCTTCAAAACTCAGAATACTGAGTTTTAGTGAGATTACGAACTTATTTATTCCATCTACAACCAAATATTTTCCGTTTTTGTATTGTGACAAGTACCTTCGTCAAAACCCAACTATATTAAAATTATCTTCAGTATTATTAGGAATCACAAAGGTTCTCTGATTTTTTTCTTTGAATCTGGAATTTTCATATTATGAACATATATTCCTACCTTATCCTCTAAGTTATTTACGGTCATTTTTATAAGTTAATCTTGACGCCATAGCAGGCTCTTATCAATCCCATTATCATGACTAAATTAATCAATAAAAATATTTCACTCCCTTATTTATAGTTCTACTTTTGTTTTTGATTAATTATTTATATCTATATTCTCCATATATATACAGAGGTAGATGTACTATCATCGGCCAGCGGGAATGGATTCAGGACTTAGCCTTTATCCTTGAGGCTCTCCACCTTAAAGTGCTTGATGTAAATAAAATTGTTGGGCATCACATTTTTGTAACAGCAATGCGGTATGGGGTGTGTTGGGGGTGGTGGATATTGGATTTTTATTATTTATGTAGAGGATGTTAGAGGAGAAAATTATTTTAGGGGTAGGAAGTTCGTCGAGTCGAAATTAGGAATTTTTATTTAGGGGTGTTATTTAAGGGCGGTTTCTTGGGTTTTTATTACTTAGGTAGGATGATATTGGGGTTGAAATTAGGATTTTTGTAGGTTACGGACTGTAAAAATTAAGGGATGGATGGGTCGGGCGCCGAATTTATGGATTAGGGGATCTTGTAGGGTAGGATTTCTATGTTGGAGCAGTTTATCTTTAAAGTTGGGTATAAGTCGGTGGGTGATAAATTCGTCAAGTAAGGAAGGGCCTGATATGTTATGAAGTATTCGAGTGAAGTATAAAGGGGTGGCTAAGGGTGGGTCATTTGCAAGACGGAGGACTTTGTTCGGGATAGCCTAAATGGTTTTTTGTGTTTTTTACTAAGAATAGGGAATAAAAATGGGAATGCACATGTAAGGATAGGTTGTATGTAGGATTTGTATAAGAGTGTTTATGTGTCCTCAGGCCCGTTTAATCACATGCACTATTACCGCATGAGCGTCAATCATGTAATACACTATAATAGTTCGCGCTGATATGAGCGTGCGTGCGTGCTGTGCGATATAAGTAACGCCATCTAGAAAAAGAACAACTGGGTGACAACTGCCTAGACCGAAGTTTTACGTAGAATAACTATTTAATTATAGCATACCTCTACAATGAGGAATGTCTCAGGTATATTTTTGATATCTATATACTCCTTTTAATGCCCAAAAGACTTTACAGTGTTGGCTATTTCTCCTAAATCATAGAGAACTGTTACTGGCTGTAGTTCCTTGTATGCTTTCTTCTGCCAACATAACCTAAGAAGGGCTTACCTAATTAAAGCAATTTTAAATTTATCATTCCCAAAATTGGTAATGACAACTTCAGGCCTTAACTACTTCTATCAATTGCTATCTATTAAGCTTCGATTGCTTCTATCAATTGCTATCAATTCACCTTGACAACTAACAACTGAAACTGGCAATTATTGAACTCATATAATTTTTTTTTACAAATTTAAATTTTCAGTTTAAATACTTCCCCAAAAAAGTTTGGTTTGTATTATATATCTATGTATATCAGGTGATGCAGTAAAACCTTTTTTTATTTAAAAACAACTTTTCAATGCTCAGATAGCATAATCGAAAATAAGTGAACTAGAAGTTTAGAATGTGATATTCGCTGAACATTTTAATCACTCACATTCTAAAGCCATAATTAGTTAACTATATATTAAAATATAGGTACTGGGTCTTGAGAAACAAAAATCCTCAGACGAACATATTATTATACGATTACTTTTATATTACCATGACTAACTAACTGTTGCCTCTATCAGGAACTATTACTTTTTATAGGAATACTTTTTTTAGGAATATATTTACACCAAGTGAGAAAAATATATACTTATATGTATCTATGTACTTATTTTGATATAATCTGTAATTATCCTACTTTGGACATTTTCTTGTATTTTAATGGATATCCTCAAATATTTTTATAAAAATAAATTTTTTGTCATATTCGGGTTTTGTTCAATATTAATAGCATCTACCAGCAGTTCGTTATACCTAATAGATATCCATTATTATTTTATATACCTACGTTTAACGTCTATAACCAGATTATGATAATTTTTGCTTTTAAATCACACATAACATATCACCGTTCTATTAAGCTTTACGATTATTTCATTATAATTACATTAAAGTTGCAAACTTGTATTAACGACAATATTATTTTTATTTATTGCATGATATTTCAAGAGACAAATATGACACAGGGTGCGATCGAATACATTAATTTGACAAAATGTTAAAATAAGATCAAGAAGCTACGTTACTTGTTTTTTATTTATTTATTTATTTATTTATTTATTTATATTCTTCATTAATTATCGTTTAATATAGTTAACCTGTAATATCATGATTATCCTGTATTTTATTGATAAAACAGTTGATTTTTAAATTATTTTCCACCTATCGGGGCTATATTTTTTTCTATATAACCGTATTTGATATAACAAGTATTTTATGAATTCATAAACAAATCGTTTTAAAATTCATCACTTTGGAGAAAGGTTGAACTAAGAAAAATTTTGGAAAAAAGCCGTATAAAATGGAATGATGAAGACATTGATTTAGACATGCTATAAAATACAAATGTGCCACATTTGCCACTGAAATAGGTTTTGATTTCAATGGTTTTAAGAATTATAAATAATGAATGATCAGAAAATGACTGATACATGTGACAAATAAAAAATGATAATTTAGTTCAGTCACATAGTACTTTTTTTCTTCTTTATATCGATTCTTCATATAGCTTTTTACTAGGAGGAAATGTACCTAATTGCTCTTCGCTAAACTAATTACCAAAACAGTTTGTATAAGGAATCAGCTCTTATTTTTTACTGATGTCAGTTCCGAATAGCCTATATATTTTTCAATTATACAATGCAATTAAATTAATTTTAAAAAATCAACTTGTTCAAAGTGCAATCAGAATAAATAAAGAATATTAACGTTATCATTTCTTCATTTTTCCCCCATTCTTGTACTAAATGGTAGTTTGGGTCGTTTCTGGGCACTTCCCATCAACAGAATAATAGTAAGCTGTCCTCTGCCACACAAACGTCTGAGTTCCCAGCTCATCATTGTATTTACAATAAGGGGTACAGATCTTATTACCAGCCACGCTCTAAGTAGATATTATAAGCTAGTTAAAAGCAGTTAAAAAAAAATTGTACAATGAGAGTGGTGACAATTATTTAGTTATTAAATTATACAACTTATGTAATCGTGACTTGATAAACTAAAACTAGTTCGAAATGCATTTTAAGTAGTTGCATCGTCTTGGACCCTAAAATAAACAAAATGATAGCCTTCGTATGCGGAAGAAGAGGCTCGATCGCTTGGTTGTAGTTGCGTAAAATTAATTTATACAATTACACAAATATAATTATTATCGAACGAGTCGTAGCTGATACCGTTGCTCGAACATACACAACAACCGGGTGATTGTCTATATTTTACAACCTGGTCTTGTAAGATTGAATAAAACAAGTAGAAGATCAACATCTCTGTGTTAGTTACCTTGCTTCGGAGCAGGTTGTTCCTTTAAACAACTTTTTGCTCAAGTTCCAGGTCAAAAGCATTTTAACTAAATCCACGAGTATTTGAAATATTGCATGCCTCTGTAGCGCATATATATAATTTATAAATTTAAATTTGGTCAGAATTCCTAAGCGTATAAATAGTTACGTCCGGGTCACTTAGATTATTTATAAATCCAAAGCTTAAGCGAAGGGAAATCACTCCATCTCCTTTACGGTAAATACTGGAAATTGGTCTCAAGATAGGTCAGGTAGCTGAATTAGTTATCAATAGGTGTAAGAATCGAATATAATAGTTATGTTTATTTAATAAGAAGTAATTATATTAAATCATTTAAAGAATATACTCGTAGATAGTTACATAAAATTAGAAATTAAGTATTACAAAAAAACGTTCTATAGGATTATGAGTATTTCAGAAACAAATGAGACACCAAACAAAAAATTTAAAATAGTTTTCAAAAAATTGGTCTATTATAATTCTGAAGATGGCACGGCACAACTTTTAATATTTGACGTGCCTTCCACTCCAAAGTCACTTTGAAAATTTGGGATACTCTATAGTCGCTGTAAAAAGTTTTAATAGTGCAACGGCCGAAAATCGTAGCTAGGTGCCGACCATTTTACACTACTAAATTACACTACGTCAATTTCAATTTACTGCACTGAACTATTGTAGAATATTATATTGATATTACAATCACATAAAACTTTATTTCAAGCTATTAGTAAACAGTAGAAAGTACAAAAACGCTATTAAAAATGCGCATGAAGTAGCAAAACCCTGCTACGCACCTGAATTCAACTCAGGTGGTGGATGAGACCAGAAAGGCAGCATTTTGGACAGAAACGCATACATCTATCCTGGTATTTTAAGTGGCATTGCCACTTTTTTAAGATAAGTCGTTCAATTCGAGAAATGAGGAAATATAAAATTGAGTCAGGAAAAGTAAACAATTTCGCATTTGACCCAAAAACGGGAAACAACCAGGCCTATGCCACTTTTATACACATTAGTGGGTATATCATAATCGTACATCTCAACTATAATAGTAATAGTACTAATAGCACACACAACATTAATTTTGGAAGTCAGTGGTGTATATGTATAAAAGTTTTTTGTGTGCCCTTCTAAGATTATCATTATATATTATTAGATTATATATTAAGATAATTTTAATTAAAACGTTTTTATAGTATTGCCTAATTGGATGGAGGCATTTGATAATTAAGTGTGACAACAATGCATCGCCATGTTTGTATAAAGCGTTTCCTCAAAAATAGACTGACGCAGTAGTCGATGGTTTATACTTAATAGAATTCATACCGAAAACAATAATGTACTATTAGTAAAATAAGAATTAACTTTATATTTGTACAAAAGACATAAGAATGCCAACCATGTGGGTTGGACGGAACATTTTGGGACACACTTTATTGTGAATACACTGCCTAGTTTGAAGGAAGATGGAAAAAATTCAACATCTCTACTTTACATAATACATAATATAGAATGGTAGGTGCAAATTTGTTACCAAAAACAGATATACTTTAGTAAATGTGTAATTACCAGATTTATTGGGACATTTTCTGATATCTTCAAATAAATCGTCCAAATTGTTCGATCAATTGTCTACTTATCCACTTGATAATCCATTTGCAGGCGTATTTTTCACAAGTTAGGGATAATATATATGTATATATTCATATGGTACCATAAACATCTTATGATGGTAACAGTTAACCACTATATCTAGACTTATGAAAAAGATAATGTAAAAGATCAGCTGAAAAATGATATTCTTACGAAAAAAACTAATTTTTCCAAATTTCTAAGTTATTCATACCATATCTCTAAAATAAATTTGTTGATATATATGTAGATTAGATATAGTTGTATCAGTGTCATTTAAACAAGATAAATATTTTCTAACGCTATCCATATAAGGTCTGGTGTCCCACAAGGGTATACGCTTGGATCACTGGTGTTTAGTTTATATACTTTTTTAGATATTTTTAAGGTTATAAGGTAAAACATTTCTTGTTATACTAATGACCAAGAATTGTTTTTGCCTTTTTCATCCGATCAATATCAACTATGGTGTAAACAAGTTGCTAATGATTTAATAGGTATCAGTAAGTGGTCTAAGCATAATTTTCTAAGTTTCAATGCCTCGAAATAGCAGCCGAAATTGGTTCAGAAAAACAACATAAACAATTCTTTATTTATTGGTAATACTTCACTGACATTTCAAGACGACTGACAAATTACGGAAATACTATAAACAGAAATCTAAGTTTTACACAACATATAAATGTTTTAAATGTTGCTTTTGCCCATATTAAATCTATATGTAAATTCAAATTTGTCCCGAACACATCAATTTGGCTAAAATTATGCGAATCACTTATTTTATCTCTCTTTGATTATTTCAATGTTGTATGGGCCTTGTTTCTCAGTTCACGATCACGCAAATAATTCAGATCCTACAAAATACTTATATAAAGTTTGCTTGCAATATAAATAAGAGAGAAATAGCAAGGAACACCTTACTATAAAACACATTCTTGAAATAAAATGGATATCAGAATAAATATTAATTATGCTGCATGTTTAAAAATAATTCAAACAAGGCAGCTCCCTTACCTCAGACAAAAATTCATTTTGGGAGATGAAACGCCTGATCGTAACTAGCGAAATGTATATTTGCTACATATAGATACCACAACACTCTAGACTGCCTCCTTTCAGTGGCCTTTTTCATATTTTGCCTAATTTAAATTTAACAATATTCACATAAATAGGTAATAGTAAAAAATATTGTCAGTTTTCACTCTTATAAGAAAAAAATTAAAGAATAATTTAGTGCGATTTTGAATATGTTTATTATTATTAAAAGTGTGTCATTATCAGCTCATACATTCAATTCATATTCCTTTTCCTACACTCTGTTTTTTTTTGTCTTATTAATATTATTATTATTTTTTTTCTGTTAATATCCACTCGATTGGTTTCCTGGTTCCGATTCTCAGGATCCGGCGCTGGTGGTTATCGGCAGCTATCCCATGTGCGTGAAGTGAACAACTCCTAAATTCTAAAAAATTACTAGAAAGTATTTTTTCTTTAAATGTATAAAAAATGTGTGTCCCAACAAAAATAATGACCTTGTTGATTAAATATTTTCTATACAATGAAGCTGTAAAAATGTAACGTTATACTAATTATAGGTTGAATAATATTAATGATTATTAAATTGCAAAAGTGAATAGCTCAAAAACAAATACTTATATATATAAAGCAAATTTAATAACTACAAATAATTGTAAAAGGCTCTGTGTAACCTGACAAAAGATAAATACTACAAGCAATAAAAAATATATGTAGCTGAAAATTCGTACCTTATTGATGAAAATTTAATCAGCACGAATACATACTTCAATTTACGAAATATGCTTTAACTATCTTTGAACTCATTAGACCTATACAACGACTAAAACGGTTACAGGTTTGACAGACTTTCCAACAAATCTGGTTCAATAACCTTCAAGGAAAAAATTGCACGCTAGTACTAACTGACTTATTGTCTCAACACTATTGAAATTATAAGTTGGTTAATTGCCAGTCTAAAAGACCTAAATTCAAAATGAGATAAAATAGTAATGCAATTCAATGTCTATAAAAAGTATCAATAAACCTTTGATTAAACCTAACTAAAAAAAATGCCAACACGTGGCCTCACCAATCCCTAAATCCAAATTTTCACGTTACTGAAATAGAAATATATAACTAAATAAGACACTACTGATTAAATGTTTCAATAAGTACATAAATGCAATAATATATTAATTATTGAATATTAAAAATGAACCTCAAAAGTTAAGATAAAAAAGCAGTACCAATCTTTCAAGTCACACATAGAAAAAGCCTATAGATTTTAACATGTCTGTTCATATATCGATTTTCTCCCACTACAATACTATAAAACTATTATTAATATTTCATTAGTTAGAGGATTAACATTACCTATGGGTAATTTATACATTGTGTAGTAGTGACTAATGTTCATATATTGAAATTTACAAAATTTTTGTTACATAGAATAAACCCTATCATTTTTTAATACAGAACCTTAACTGATTAAACTATTTATACCTTTCTGTATCTCTGTCTTCACCATTAATTACTTTAGAGTTACCATTACCTGTTAGTGGTTTTCTATATTGTAAAACATTAATAAAATAATTATAGCATTTCTTTTCACTATCATTAACTTAGAATAACAACTTGTGGATCTGGTTTAACGAGAAAAAACTGAAATTATGAGAAGTAAGATACAATAAAAGTATCTGCTTTAATAATTCTACGTTCTACAAATGTTAAAACGGAAAACTTTAGTAGTTTATGAAATGTCTACCAGCATCTAATTATAATGTATTTTATTTTCTATCATTTATCAAAGCAACTTCCAGTACACATATAAGGGCATAACTAGATGCTGTTGATAATACCAATGTTCTTAACTGTTAAGCCCTCTTCGGTTAATAGATGATGCAAAATTATTCACTACGCATACTTCTTGAATGCAAGATCAGTCTTTTTTGACTTGAAAGGTATTTGATGATGATGATAAAATGAAACACTTTTTATTTCATGATTTTTTTATTGCTAATTACTACTGACATTCCTTTATTGTTTTTATCATTATATATTCTACTAACGTTTAATTATTACCATGTCATTATGAAGAGATTGACAAGTGATGCGCTTGATTCAATATTTGGTTCTCTTGAAATGAATACCTATAATAATTATTTATTTTAGGATTCAGATAGTGCAGGTAATAATCTTCTTTTAACTGCCAAATCATTATTATCGCATAATTTACAAACTATTTAAATTTATTTAAATAGTTTGTAAATTTTAAATAGTTTGTAAATACTAAACTATTTATTCTGTTTTAAATTATTTTTACTACCAGTTCTTACAAAAATGTCTATAGTTGTAATTGGGGGCCCTTTTTCATTTTTTCGGCACTTTATAGCTCGTAATGTGAGACACAGCCTTAAATTCAGGAATTTCGTCTACAATACAATACAATTGCTTCGTGGCATAAAAAGAGAACCAAGGAATTGTTCTCTAGACAAAACAGTATGAAAATAAGGTAACAAAAGATCTTATTTCAACTGGTACAAAGAGAACGTTTATTCCTGGGTCCTGTTCTACACATATAAATAGCCTAGCTAACAAATTAATTCAGCTTAAAAGACAGATTAATTTTTCATTCATGTTAAGATAATGGAGCAGCGTTCATTGTAAAATGTTCATTACTTTAATTGTCTATCGTCAATTTATTGTTTTGCTAATTAATCTCGAGTTTACTAATTAGATCCAAATATATATTAGAATTGTTTTTAAGTTATGAATAATTCATTCAAATTTGAAAAAAGTGTATCAAATACTGTATATAAGGTGTCCCAAAATTATTCCGACAAATTCGGAATGTGATTAAATTGTATTTGTTTAAATACCGATATTCTAAAATAAGTCATTTTAGCAGTGGAATACATTATTAGAATAGGGTATTCTCACATATTTTTTTTAATACCAAAAAATTGAGTTTTCCTTCCCTATTATACAAATGTCTAGTTAAAAAAAATTACAAACACTTGCATATCCGAAAAAAAGTGAGTTGAAATTTAAATTCGACATTTGGCGTGCAAACGCGTCTACTGCGGTAGACATATTTGTAACGTCATCAAGCATATAAACAAACAGTTTGACAGAAAACCATCAACATCAGTCATTATAATTCCATTATAATAAAGATCAGCGTGTATGGTAACAAGTTTTTTTAAGTTTTTCTATGAAGTACTATAGTTATATTGTATGTTTTAAATACATATAAAAAGTTCCAGTTCAGCTCAATCAAGCTGGAATTTACAAATATATATTCAGTGCATTATTTACATTTTATATTTTATTGATACCAACATAATAAAATCTAGGAAAATGTTTTTCATTAATTTGCCGAATTTAGTATAAAGTTATAAATGTAAAGTTAAAAATAAAAATCGGAACATGACTGAAATTAAACAATAGTTACGCAGTGGCTTTAACTCAGTGTCTTTAACTCCTCTAAATTCGGCGGCATTGGAACTATCATCATTTTTAATAAATTCTGTAACCATAAATATGTTCACATGTGGTAAATGGTTGGATGAAGCCTTTACAAATCCTTCAGATGTCATTTTACTTATTTAACTAGAAATAAACAGCAATAACTCTTAAACTTCAACAAAATCACAGCTATCAAACACTAAACGACGGCCATTTATATCCTTAATAACGTCACTTGTGTTTTGGTTCCCGTTTAAAATAGACCCTTTTCCAAAATTATCTAACTTCAATTTTATTCTTAAGAATGAAAAATTTGCATTTTTATCACATTACAACTTTTTTGTGGATGCATTACTAAGTATTTATAGGTTTACCCTATTCAGTTTCCGAATCCAATTATTTATATTCATTGTGACATAACAAATTTTATTTGTGTTACTTGATCACAACATAAAAATGAATGCAATAATATGCTGATAGTACAGTATCCCTATAAAAATGACCTGAATTAAACAATTAATACAAAGTACCTATATGATATTAATAGTGTATGTCTTTATAGTTGAAAATATATATTAAAATTTAATTTGCTTAGGGCCATATAACTTTTTGTGGACATGGGTTTATAAACCAGATTAGCTTGTTTTGGTTTTCTGGTAGCTTTGTGGGACAAGCTGCATATATTTCAAGTACTACTTGCCAAGACATTATTTACCTTTATTAGTTTTTATCTGACACGGCTACCTTTTTCTTATCCTTATCAAAGGCGCAGAATAACTTAAAAGAAAAATAACATCTATCACATAATATTATTAATGACACGTCAGTCCATACCTCATACCTCGATTAAACAGGGTGTTAGAAAAATACTTAGTCAAATTTTAACAACAGATTCTAAGTCCCAGTCGAAGAAAATTTATTTGGAAAATTAATAAAAAGTTTTTTATAATAATAATATATCTACCCCTCATTCTAATCACAAGTATTAACCCGAAAGTCTGAGACTTGTGTGGGAGAGGGGGCGGCATATTATTATTTCGCGGCCCGCATTTGCGCCTCAGGAACGACTTACGTTGGTAGGCTCTAACCACCATTCAGTGCTGGAATGAGGAAAACCTGGAGAACCTCACGATTAGGGGGACAAGTCAAACATCAACTGATTTTAATCTTTCACATTAACACTAAGTTGATATTCTTCCCATCCTAGGCCATCGGATGGTTGCCAACCCAACCCTGCGAACAAACTTTGATCTACGAGTAAACAATTTAATTAGAAATTGTTTGGTGTAATGGGGATTCGAACCCACGACTTCTGGGTTGAGCGATTGAGACACTAAGTCCTGAGCCACCGGCTCGCCGGTGGCAAAAACCCGGTTATGAAACGGTTTATTTTATATTTATTAAATCACTACATGGATAGTGATGCAAATATTTGGGTCAAACAGTACTAGGTAACAATATTCTTAGTATTATTACATAAATATCCATACATATCCATTTTTTTGCAATAAATACATATGACATTTTGCCATTTATCTAAAGAAAAACGGCGCATTAAACAACATGCAACAAGAATATGTTTTTTATAAAGCTCTTATAAGTCAAATCTGGCATAAATTATTAAATGAGAAATAACAATTACGAAGTTCACCCCCATAAGTAGCCTTATGAGAACTTAATATAAAATATATAGCATACACATATGTTTATAGAAAACCAAATATGAAAGCTGTATACCAAAGATTAATACAGCCATCTCAGCCATTTTTTTGCAATTTCAAATAAACCATTTTTTTCATTTTGTAACATCCTGTATCTCTAAACCGGTCTAAGCGGTTGGGGACACATATTTATATATTTTTTTTGCCAATTTGGGACATAGAATTTGCCTTTAAAATATGGCCAAACATTTTAGGTTAATCCTGTAGATATAAGAACAACCAATTTTGGTCACAAAAATAAGGACAAAATTCTAAGACATGTGTCAGAAAAGAGGAAAACTATTAAACCTAAGGTTGGTAAACGCTAACCACTATTTAGTGCAGAAATGAGTGAAACATGAAGAAACTCATTAGGTAGTTAGGGGGCACTCATACACACCCTCATGTTAATTAACCTCTCAAGTAACCACTTGGTTATAGGTATACTTCCATCCTGGCTGTGATCATTTTGTAATTGTCGGATTATTGCAATTATTCACCATATCTTTTTGTTTATTCCTATTAAAAGTTGTATTTTTTGTCAATTAAAAAGCTGAAGGCTTAGGTATTGTTCTTTTAATATAGTTAATTAATAAAATAAAAATATAAAATTAATTTTGGAATTCACCCAACATCACTAGAAGTTTGTCTTTGTCAAATATTGTATTGTTTCTATATGTAACACCATGTTCCATGTAAATTCTATATTATGAACACTTCATTTGTTAAGTTAATTAATTCTGTCAAAATATTTTTATTTAATTGATCAAACTGTGTCAGAAGATGTGTAGTTAGTATAAGGATTTTTTTAGTTAATCGTTACCAATTATGCAATGTTGGTTGCCTGTACCTGCCTGCGGTCTCGTGGCTTGTAAACATTTATAGAAACCCGGTAGTATATTGTGGACATATAGACTTAAGAGGATCATAATAATTCTTCAGAAACTGACAATATAACATGTTTACATTTAGGGTATAGTGCCTAATGACAATTAGTGTATATCTACAATAATTATCATTAGAAGCAAATTATAAGCCTTATATGTTATTGTATCCATATATACTTACTAAATTCTGTCTAAATCGGCATAGATATAAATAGTGATAATTAAAAAACAACCTCTGTACGAACTTTTGGTGTTTAAAGTACTTACTTATAATTTTCTTACCAACTAATAAATTAACTGGTTATATAGATATAATTATAAAAAATTGCATTTAAAAATTATATGAAACACTTCAACCCAACAACAGAACAAAGACTTTTTACATTACTAACATTTTTAATATATTACTATGAAATATATGGATACTTTCCAGACAATGTAAAAGACACGAAGCTGTTTTGCACGAAGCTATAATTTGATTAATATATCTTGGAATATAAAAATAAAATGTAGGCGAGCCTCCTTCATGTCGCATATATGGTAAGTTAAACAGTTTATAGAAACTGTTCATCTTTCAGCCACCTAAAAGCCCATCATCTAATTAGGAATATTGCACGGGCCTTGCTTTTCGTTAGATGCCAGTCAAAAGGAAGTTAAACAGAAGCGAATCAGTTGTGATTGGTATTTTGGAGTTTTATATTTGTGTTTATTGTGGAGAAAACGTCATTATCGAATTGTAAAGATGGAAATAATAAACGTAAAGGCGTAGCTTGAAAGAAAACGCCATTCCCTGAAATCCCGAAATGAAACAGAAATAATATAATGAAGCAAAGAAAATATTTATTTGAGAAATTAGATTTGTTGTCCCTCTTTGTCGCTACACAAATTGCTCGAGCGCAGCCAATCGATATAGCACAGGAGACTGGCATTTTTATAGGTAGCCCGTGTTTTCATAAAAATGTATCATTAAGCTTTAAAATAAATACATTATCGTCTTTTATGAAAAGAATTTTAATTTTTCCTTTTGAATATAGCTTTTATTTTATACAGAAAATGGAAATCTTCTTTAGTAATTCTTTCTATCATGAGAAAAATAAGAAACAGCCTTTATGTAGATACGCTTTTCCTTTGTAATTATTTTAAACATGTTGAAAAGTGTACGCCGAATGCCCAATATAGACTCTAGTTAGATATAGTTTATAGTTTTTCTAATCTTGGTATCAACAAAGTAAAACATTTTGGGTAAGTAGGAACCTGAATATTAAAAAATTGTATATTTGAAGTATATACGTGGATGTTTGTAGAAAATTGTTAAATCAGCTACTAAAATATCCAACAGCCAATATTCGATGAGCGAATAATGGTAATGGTATCAAGTTATTAAACAATAAATCCAGCTGGGTACCTTTGAACTATTGTGCTATCGGTCAACGTTTTAAACATAAATTGTTGATGAAATATTTTAAGCTTGACGTCAGAGATTTTAATAGTAGTAGAAATTTCTAAACATTTTCCTCGAGTAGATTATGGCCCACTTTGATTTCACCTTAAATTTCAAATTAATAGCTTTATTGATTATCCAGATACGTCTAATAGGCCGTTACTGTGGGACACCCTGTATATCAAAAAATGTCGAAAACACTATATTTTAGTTCAGTTCAACAGTTCATTTTAAGTCAGTTCAAACCCCAAGATTACTGTTGAATTTAAAATTAAGAAACTATACAGGGCGTCTTATTCTAAATAGCAAAGTGAATGTTTATTCCCGATGTAACCGGAAGTGACAAAAACATCTAGTAAAGACCTATTTTTTAGTAACTCTTACCTAATAAATTTTTGGGTTTGTAATAATATTGGAATTTGTAAAAACTTTAAACGAACCAATTACGCGAATAACCCTGTATACTGTGTAGATAATACAAATTATTTTCTCGTTATTTAAAATTGTAGCCGAGTGACTAAAATCCAAATAATAGGTGGTATTTACTTCAAACATCAATTGGACGACTATTGTTTAAAAATTTTGAATCCAGCTTTGTTCACAACAACGCATATTGGAGAAATTCTGATGAGCAGTCTGTAATCCATTGTGAGTCATGCTGTATTTTTGTAACACGATGAAAAAATTATTAATGTTGTTTAAATTAAAAATATATTTCTACGAGAATGGAAACTTCAAATATGTCTGTGTTGCCCAAACACTCATGCTGACTTCACGTGTATCTGCTCTGTTTTCCATAATTTTAGATTGTGATTAAATTAAATTATTATAGTTTAGAGGAGCGATAATGGCAGTGTGACCCCTTTGATCTGCGATTGTTCTCGGATAAACAGTGTTATTTGGAGGAGTCTAAAGTCGGGACGCATTCTTGATTTTAATATAGTTAGCGAGTTTAGCCGGATTTATCTGAAGATTGCTTCAAGTTATGCTAATTCTATCTGTAGTTATTTGTGCACGGAAATTGTGATGTAAATTGTAATCGTAGTTCTAAATAGTTTCATCTAGTCCCAATGATAGTGGTTTGGGTGGTGGTCAGTTGAAGTTTGCGATTAGTCAGATTGAAGATGTCACTTCAAGGAACATTAAGCACCAATATTGGAAAAGGAAACGAGTTATCTGAGAATTTAATTACATTGGTAGCATTGGAAAAAGGTGTTTTAATTATGTGGTATGTTTTTGGAATGAAGTATTGTTATTAAATAATAATATAAATACATATACAATTTAACAGAATTTTTTAGTATAGTTTTCTATTTCTTAAGAATTCTTTAGTATTAATTAAAACAGATTTTTTTCGATATTTTGGTTTTTACAATCGTCTTCGGAAAACTATGATATAGAATTTTATATTAACAATAGTTACATGCTTATACTGAAAATATTCATTGTGACTTAAGGAAAAAAGTATATAAAAGTTAATATGCATATTTTACCATATGCTCTTGCTGGTTACATGTTAGCAGATTTGGTGTTTCCGTTTGTCTAATTCTATCAATGTTGCCAACTTTTAACTGGCCCATAAGTATGTCAGAAAATACTTACTAACATTATAAACCTCAGAATAAATTACATAATCCAAAATTAATCTAAAATATATCTTCCTCTGCGGCTGCCTTCTAAATTTATATTTGAGCCTTTAATTTATCATATAAATATGCCTTATAAATTATGTTTTCAATAGACATTATACAATTAATGTTTATTTGCTTATTCTACTGAATAAATGATTTTTTGCAACTGGCAGCAACAAGTAATTTTTCAAGTAAAGTATCATTATCACCGTTAAGTAGTAAGGAGAAGTAAAATAGAAAATATACCAAATTTATTATTCACATATAGTACTTACTGAATTGAAAATTGCAAAAACTAGATGGGCCTCCGAAAATACTAGATTTAGTACCTATAAAATACACCAAGTTAATAACTATGTACACTATTTTTTGTTAGAAATTGACGAAGGTGACCTCTTGAGGTCCTTCTCTAAAAATTTGGTTCTTTTCCTAGAATTTGCATGTTATTCAAATTAAAATCATGACTCCTAGTTCTAATGCATGATTTCTATGCATCTTTTGTTATATTTATGGCCATAAATTCTTCGCTATAGATAGTGTATTGATTGGCTGATGCATCATTTTAGTTATTGCAGTATATTCGTCTACATTACAATCATTATAGACGAGATTTAATATAGTTAATTTTTATTTGATAATTTGGGTTTGAACTTGTGTATTATTTATTTTTTATTTTCTCCATTTATTTCCTAAATAAGAAAACCCAAGGAATATTAGAGATAATTCAAATAAACTGATATCAAAATTCTTGTCTATTTGCTGCTACATGTGAGTCTTGATATTTAATTTCGAAATTTCTCGTATTACTTTAATTCCAAAGGATTAGTGTGCTTAATATTAAAATTGTATACAAACATATGTGATAAGATGGTGAGAATTATCTAATCGTTTTATTATTTATACTACCTTCTTCATTAACCAAGAAGTGTTTAACGTCACTATTTTTATATTCCAGGACCTTTATTTTAACTATATACATTTCTCATACTTTTTTAATAATTTGCTTTATAAATCAGTGGACTATTCAGACTTTCATAAGATATCTTTAGTATGTTTTGTAATATCTTAATTATTATTTGTTTAAGTGAAATAATTGTTGGTCCAGGAGCAGACAAATTATTTTCTGTAACTTCTGGCAGCTATCATCATATTTGTCGCAGGTACAAATAATCTTCATCTGTGCAGCGCCATCTATTAACTCTTCCGTTCGTAGGACTGTTTGGTAGCAGCAACAGGTTACTCCTAAATATGTTAGATTTCGTAATACTCGTCCTAATAATTTCAGGATAAACAACAACGTATTTAGTAAAAGGAATGGTCTCTAACATTTTTGGAAAAATTATTCATCAGCATAGACACCATTTCCAATTTTCAAATCTTTACTCAACGACATACTCCGTCACAGACTCCAATCTGTAGTTTGATTGACGGTATCTTCAGATACAGTTTGTTTTTATTCACCTTTTTTCTTTATTTTATTCATACGGTGTTAGCTTTCAACATAAATATTGACCAAGAAACTTTTCTACATACAGTTTAACGTTTAAAATATGCTTTACAAATTGATAATGACTACCGCTATAGTCTTATATCCGCTATCCTTTATAATGACTACTACTATAGATTTTTCCACCAACATCTTTAAAGTTGTTTATCATAATATCATATATATCCAGATGGAGACAAAAGTATCATAGCTGTTTACTCTGTCCACTACTTTGCAAAGTGACACCTAACACGACAGCTGATAGATATTAATTAACCAAAACAAAGGCTTGGCTTTTAACCTCTGACCCAGAGTATTTCTTATAGTATTCCTTAACACAATACCCTATAGTGGTGCTTTATTCTAATAACTAAATATATGCGATCAAATTCATTCACATCGTATATTTTATGTATAAAATATTGTAAAAAAAAATGGACTGGACATAGTGAATACTTAAATTCGATTAGCCTTTATTAATGATTCAGTTATTAAAAGTAATTATTACCTATGTTATATAGATTTTCATAATCATACATTTCGCTAAGCGATAGGCAATAAAAGGTCAAATTAAAAATAATCTTGAAGTGCTTCTTTGATGGATAACAGTTTGAATACTATTTAATCTATTCATTTTAATAAGTACTCAGGCCTTTAAGCCAATTGAGGTTGCTACTGATGAACAGAACAATGAAAACAGACCAGGTCTGCATACGAAGGCAGCTACTCTCTCTGGAAACTCTCTGGATATATTATAAGTCGTGCCCAATTGAGATAATTTAATGCAAAATCATTTCGTTAGCATTTCAACTCGATACCATAAGTAACTTGGTAACTTTCGAACACTTTGTTTCATTCATATAAAATTTTGTAGATGGTATATAGTATGGTATATTGATATCAAAATCATCAAAAGCATCAAAAATTTACAAATGTCGCTATACAAAATTTGTTAATGACGAAGTCTTTTATTTTAAAATGTCATGGCATTGAAAAAGGTCAGTTAATATATTCTTAGGAAGGTGCATATTATCGACGCAGATTCTATAAATTCGTAAACAGGAATTTCTTACCCTCTCAAATATACCATGATGTCTGTGACAGCCTTCCTAGTAGCCTCCTACAGTTTTTGTACGTTGTTAACTGGTTCCGCATGCACTACTGTTTTCAGTGTTATTAACGTTTGCGAGTCCACATTTATTAACACTGCATTCTCGAGACAAGATATTCTTTAAATTTTTAAATTCATAAGAACGTTTAAACTGAATTTTCCCAAAAACAGTAACATTAAACCAGACTACATTTTCTGTGTTCTTTCAGTCATCAGTTTTGAGAGAAAACTATATAGAAACATTTTGTATTGATAGAAAATAGTCAAAACTTCCCTATATGTATGCTCCTGTAGAGAACAAACGAAAATGCTGATACCCATAATTATTGTGTAATAAATAAACCTAACTACCTTATGACATTTTGTTTGAGTCGAATCAACAGTTTCAAAGATGCGAACATAATATAAAGCAAATGTGGACAATCTCGGGAACAAAGCATTTTCGGACAATTTTTCCTCAAATTTGTTACCATTTTAATATTCAGTTTTTTTTCTATACCTATATTGTGTTTCATTTAATGCTTTCTTAAGAAATGTTGTATCGTGTTGCTTATTTTATTTGCAGATATACTAATGACAATACTTGTTCCAGAAATATGTCTTCAAAGCGGAAGTCTCCTCCAACGAAACTCCACGAAGGCTCGAATCCGGCAGAAACTGTGGTGACCTCGTTGCAACAGACCATCGGCAGTGGTAGCGAAGGAGGAGGACTCACCGACCTGGACGAAACCAGCAGTAACAACCTGAGTGATATATGTGAAGAAGACACTAACACAATGGTGCACAACTCCACCCCGTTTTACAAACTCTCGGAATCCTCCTCACCAGGAAGTGTGTCCGGTAGCGAAGTCGATGACGTTGACGACGTTCGGACTCCTCCTAACAAAACCGCGAAAATGATGTGTTCCTCGGAACCGGCAGTTCTCATGTCGACTAGTATTTCCGCTCTGTCCCTTCACAATGAGCAGACGGACAAACGAAGGAACTCTTCTTCGGAGTGTAGTAGTCCCACGTCGGATATAAAGGCGAACATTCATTATAATAATAATAATAGTAGTTTACATAATAATAATAGTTCCTCTCACCCGTTAAAACGATCCATGGACGACGTACTTAAAAGATTAACGTCTAAAATCAACAGCAGCACAATCAAAGAAGAGAAAAGGCCGACGCCGTCATCCACGCCAAATTCAACCCATAATTCGTAAGTATGACCTAGAATAAATTAATATTCGAATCGAATATTCGGGAAACTAGAAGCTAACCTGCTTTTTCTGAACGTAATTGAAAAGCTACTTTAAAACGCTAAAATCTTCATGACAATATGTATGTTATATAAGGCCAAAAACAATACAACTTGATTACATCAAAATATCCATTGCATTAACAAAGGCATTCAATGATTTTCAAGGTCTATTGCACAAGGTATTTTTGCTAAATTCTTGTTTAATGAATCTGCAAAATTAAAAGAAATTCGTCAACAATTTCAAAAACATTTTGATGCAGAATGTGTGTTGTTCACAATCAAATTTCTTTGTTGGAATGGTATAATTCTTTCCAGAATTTGCGCTTGTCAAGTTTGATGTATGCCATAGGATCATTTATCCTCAGGAATAGGCGATGTTTGTGAAAGAAATGCATATGAGGTTAAATATTAGTGTTGATTGTGTTTAAGCTATTGCCCATAATAAGCTTGAATTTGCTAAAGAAAGTACCAGATAGGTTCATAAGCAACTTTCCGTGTCAACATCAGAGACGATTTCAGATTTACGGGGCATTGCAGTTGAGCTACGAAAATTGTACGGTATCAATAAGAACTGATGGAACCTAGGTGCACTTGTATAATTAAAACCTAGGTGATCTAAATTTTTAAACCAATTTACGTAAAGTATTTTAAAGAAAGAACCGTTAATTCAGCTTATTACTATGAGCTTTTTAAAAAATTTGAAAAGGTTAGATGAAACAATTATGTTGTCTCTTTATCAAGGGAGTTATTCTTTTACATCATAAAGATCACTTACATAGGTGCATAACTAACAATGGGAAGTTCTTCATATAGTCCAGGCTTCTCCTAGTGATTTTCGTCGCTTTGAGCCACTCAAGGAAGCCTTTCTAAAGGCAAGCAATTAGGCTTGAATGAGGACGATGCGGTGCAAAATTACATTCTCCAAAAGTATTTCATTCTATCGGAATAGGGAACCTACATACATGAGCGGCTTGTGGGACAAGCGCATTTTAAAAGATGGTGCTTTTGTTGAAAGATTAAGTAGATTCAGAATTTGTATTAGTCAAATAAAATGCAGGTTACATTTGAACTTCCCTCGTATTAATGACTGACACTATTCTACAGGGTGGTCAGACCATAGTTTAATATCTCGTATATCCGATTCTAAACTAAGTAAGATGTCATCTCTCTTATCTAAAAGAAACAATGGGAATCACCAGAATTAAATTTAATCCATCTTGATTTAAAAAAATTGTCGAATTTTACACCAAACATTTAAAAGTGATCCAAAACAAGCAACCTTACCTTACTTGGCCACAGATATATTTAATTTACAAATTGCGTAAAATTGGGTGATCTTTTAAAGCAATTTACCGTACTTTTCTGAATAGATATTTTTTATTTATATATGGCGATCCTGAAACAGTTAATATTATTTCTAAATGTATTTCATCTGCAAGTGCTGATATGACTAGGAAAGTCAGATAATTGTATATTTACAAATAAATAAGTAGTTAGTGGTAAAAATGTAATTCCTGTTTTAAAAACATAAATAAGCATAAATATTTTATATTAACATATTTGAATGTTTTGCTTGAAAGATCTGATTCATTGCCTTCCTTTATAATAATTTGAAAAACTTCTTCAGCAGGACATCTTCCTTATTCTTTTCTGAAACGATTCAAATAAAGTAGAGAATATTTAAAGTATTAAACAAAAATTCATAGTGGGGACATGGGGATTTTTTTGTAGGTCTACATTGCTAAATTAGGCAATAAATACAAGATGTCAAAAATAACTCAGTATTATATAAATTAAATACACAACAATCATACCGTATCAAAGGTAAATCACAAATTCGAATTTTGACCATTTTTCTTGGATTTTAATACTCTCTGTAGTAGGAGATCTCCTCTAACTTATATGCTTTCTAGATTTGCATATTTAACCAACAAAGATCAACAATTAATTGATATTTGAATGGAAGCCATTACTAAAATAATTACCTACTTTTTCTTACTAAATAATTATTAATAGTAATAATAGTAATAATTAATATTAAAAACTACTTTAAAAAAATCTGTTTACTTCCACGATAGTTGCCAATTAATTTTGACAAAGGATTTTCGAGGAAGTCGGCGTAGACTGTCCCGTTAATCCTGCTACTGAAGAAGAGCAGCCCTAATGAATTTCTATCAATTACGCCAACTCAGAAATTGCCGAAATTGTATCTGGCATACAACATAAAGATTGTCATATACCCATATGTATAAATTATGCAAATTCGCGAGTAAACTTGCTTCATTTCATACGTAAAAGTTAGACACATAATTTGGCCGGTGGACGCATTGTTGTAATATCCTAATCAGTTATGAAGCCTGTTCTAGTACGCACTAATAACCGAAGCACCAAAAATGCAATACCACACCTAACGAACTAAATGTTGAAAAGCACGTATATTGTGTCTTGTTTTTATTTTCAATATTTTGTATACATCTGAGTCGGCAGGACTTAAATGGCTTTAAGCCGGTCAATTTAAAAAAAGCTGCTTGTAAGACATAAACCAAATCGTGTATGGACACTGTTTTTTCACTTTTGGTTACTAGATTCGCCTCATTCTATATTTTGAAGCAAACCTATTTTATAGCAAATATGTGTATAGGTAATATTAATTAGATATACTTAGTAGGTATTCTTATAAGTAGAACACATAGGGGGCTTGAAATGTCAACATTTCGCTGTAGTTTACAAATGTAGAAATTTTATAAATTATTCAGGTGTAATTGAAGAACTAAGAACTTTATTTGAATATATAAAATTAAGAATACTCTACGGTGCAAAAATATATCTACATTTATATTCTTAATAAATACGTAGGTACCTATAATTTTTCCTATATATAATTTTCCCCGTTCCTATAACGTTTTTATAATCAGCATATTTAAGTGTGTGTGTTATTAAGTGATAGTGTTTCGTAATGTTATTTAAAATTAATATAAAGTGGACTGTATTAGGCGATATCCCGATAAGTCGAAAACTCGAGGTACGACTTACCAAAATGCAGGCTTCATCAAGCTTCCATAAGGGCAAAAGATCAGCAGGACCAAGTACCCGATCACACAAATCACAAATTGGTATTTCAAATTTCTTAAGAACACTTATTTTATTAACAAGGCATTCAGCGGCGTATTGAGTTCTTGTCGACACTTTTTGAACTGTGTAGACTTGTGTCTTCTCTGCGCAAGCCGACCAATAAGAATTCTCGACTTACTGATTTGGAATAAGTAGCGGGAAAAAATATTTAAAAGTATATTCGGTGATAACCCTAATAAGATACTATTACTATTCAATTATTAATCAATAATATTAATACTAAACTAAATAAACTAGATACTAACAAAACAAAATTAGAGGTGAAACCTTAACATTTCGGCCCACCAAAATGCGATGCATTTTCAGAGGAACAAAGTGGTAAGGGACATAGTTTTCTAAAAGGTCGTTTCAAAGTACCAGTGGACGTTTGAACGTCAGCGACTCGACTCACTCCATCGGCCCCCGGGTATAACGCTTTAATTCGCCCTAGGCGCCACTGAAGAGGATGAGTAAGTTCATCGTAAATTAAGACCAAAGTCCCGATATCAGGTGTTACAATAGGATTCAGCCACTTGTTTCTAACTTGAAGAGTATTTATATACTCTCGGTGCCAGCGACGCCAAAAATCTTGTTGGATTCGTTGGAGCAACTGCCATCGAGTTAGCCTATTAATATTAGCTGAAGTGAAATCATCATCAGGCACGGCGGTCAGAGGTTCCAGAGTGAGAAAATGACCAGGCGTAAGAGCAGAAAAATCATTTGGATCTGTACTTACGGGAGTCAATGGACGCGAATTAAGAATAGCCTCAATTTGGCATAGTATAGTGTTCATTTCCTCATACGTTAAAATTTGATGACCTATAACCCTAAGTAAATAACTTTTCACACATTTAACTCCGGCTTCCCAAATTCCACCAAAATGTGGCGCCGATGGCGGTATAAAATGCCACTGTATGGATTCTTGAGAAGCCGCGATTTTTGTTAAGTCTAAAAGCTGTTTATTGGCCTTAACAAAATTAGTAGCATTGTCACTATATAAATCAGTTACACGTCCACGACGAGAAATGAAACGGCGTAACGCAGCCAAGAATGCTTCTGCAGTTAAATCTGATGACAATTCTATGTGGATTGCTTTAGTAGATAAACAGACAAAGAGACAGATCCACGCCTTATATGGTTTGGCCCCTCTAGTCTTACCCAGAGTTATGGTTAAAGGACCCGCGTAATCAACACCCGAGTGAGAAAACGGTTTTAGCTGTGATATTCGAGGCCTGGGTAGGTTACCCATTGGAGGTTGAAAGGTTTTGGGTTTTATTTTAAAACATCTAACACATTTAGATAATACATGTCGAACAGCGCGTTTAGCGGAGAAAATCCAAAAATTCTGGCAGACTAAAAATTGAACCGTCTGTGCCCCAGCGTGGAAATATTTTAAATGAATTTGTTCAATAATCATATAAGTCAGTTTATGGCGTGGTAACAGATACGGGTGTTTTTTGTCATAGGACAGTGTCGAATATTGGAGACGACCTCCAACTCTTAGAAAATCCTTATCATCTAAGAATACACCAAGTTTTTGCCATGGCTTTGGAAGTTTTCTATTAAATTTTATTTTATTAATTTCTTCAGAAAAACTTAAAGTTTGGACATGTTTAACAAGAATTAAAATACTGCAATGTAATTCGGAGAACCCAATATGACCCATTAGCTTCTGATCAGGGAATTTACAATTATTAATTAATCTCATAACATAAACGAGAATGCGCTGAACTTTATCTAAGCTAGAGTAATTATTGACAAGAGTATCTAAAAAATTATCAGGGTTTTGGGTAACATTTAGTGCGACCCTTTTGCGTTCCTCAAGGGTAACTTCTTGGGAATTTGAAGTTACATTAACCTCAAATACTGTAGGAGTGTAGTTAGGTAACTGGAGAAATTTGGGTGCAGCCCACCACAACTCATTATCTAGAAAAGAAGAGGGAAAGGCTCCTCGAGATGCGATATCTGCCGGGTTTTCGGAAGAACTTACGTGATACCAGTTAGAGGGGTCAAGGCGTTCTTGTATCAAACTGACACGATTACTTATAAACGGTTTCCATTTGCATGGAAGTGATTTTATCCAGCACAATGCAACACGACTATCACTATATGCACATATTTTAGCAAAATGTAATTGGGGATAAGTCTTCAATATGTAATCACACAAATCGGCTGCAAGTACAGCAGCGCATAATTCCAAACGGGGAATAGAAAGAGTGCGTAAGGGAGCGACCCTAGCCTTTGAACAAACTAAGTAAGTCAAAATTTTATTATTTTGAATATTGCGTAGGTATGCGACTGACGCATAACCTATTGAACTTGCATCGGCGAAGAGATGAAGTTCCAATGAATGCGAAAAATTAATGTCAATGTGACGAGGTAGATTAAAATTAGATAACAAGGGCAATTCCTTCTTATAGCGTGTCCATATATTTAATATATCTAATGGAGGTTTTTCATCCCAATCTAGTCCCAAAACCCATAATTGTTGCATTAAATGTTTCATAAAAAGCGTAATGGGACTTAATAATCCAAGGGGATCAAAAACGCGTGCGAGCTCTGAGAGTAAGTTTCGTTTTGTACAGGGTCGATCCAGGGGCGTAACAGAATATGTAAACATGTCTGATGAAGGCAACCAAAGCAAACCCAAAACTTTAGTAACTTCATCGAGGTCAAGTGAAAGAGGAGAAAGGTTAGCGAGCGAGGACGATGTGTCCGATAAAACTTGCGATTTATTGCTACACCATTTATGTAATTCAAACCCTCCGGTGCGTAAAAGTAGCGTAAGTTCTTTCTTTAAAGCAACTGCTTCATCAATACTAGAACACCCTGTAACAATGTCATCGACATAAGTGTCGTAAGCAATTATATTCGCGGCATTAGGAAAATTATTTTTTTCTTTTTCCACTAGAAATAATAAAGTGCGCAGCGCGAGATAGGGCGCAGAGGAAACGCCATATGTGACTGTACGCAATTTAAATTCTAAAACAGGGCTATTTAAATCAAAACGCCAAAATATGCGCTGAAAATCTTGATGTTCGGGGACAATCAAGATTTGTCTGTACATTTTTTTTATATCAGCCGTTAGAACCACATTATGTAATCTGAATTTTAATAAAATTTGAAAAATATCCTTTTGTAATTTTTGACCAATTAATAAGGTATCATTTAGCGAGAGAGAGTTATTTGTTTTTGCAGATGCGTTGAAGACAACTCGCAATTTCGTAGTTGTACTATCGGGTTTTATTACACAATGATGCGGTATGTAATAGGACTGTTCCGTATGCATTGGCTTAGTCAACATTTCCATGTGATTTAAATCTAAATATTCCTTTAAAAACTTATTATATTCTGAATACAGCGCAGGATTTTTAAGTAAGCGTTGTTCTAAGGCATAAAAGCGTTTTAGTGCGAGATTTCTACTGTCCGGGAATGTAGGTAAAACGTCGCCCTTAAATGGCAAAGATACGACAAAGCGACCTTCTAAATTTTGAAAAACCGTATCGGTAAAAAGTTTTTCACATTGTATGTCCTCTGGAGAAGAAAATGTTTGATGCGCGATATTTTCAATTTCCCAAAATTTTTGCAAAATATTATTTAAAGACTGATGTTCAACTTGACACAACAAACTTTTCAAATTAGAATTAATAGTTTCACTAGAATTTGTGACTTTCCCCATTAATACAAATCCAAAAACTGTATCTAAGGCGACCGGTTCATTTTCATTACCTGTTACACGAGCACCCTGTACAATGTAGGGGTACAAGTCTGCCCCTAAGAGGACATCAAGTGGACCTGGTTTAAAAAAGTCCGGGTCGGCTAGACGCAGGTTTTTAATATGATCCCACCCGGAAGCAACTAAGGGGATACTGGGTTGGTTAGCACAAATATTAGGTAAAATTACAGCATTAGTTGAAAAGTTAGAATAAGGCTTGCCAACCGCGCGTAAATTTAATATAACAGCTCCTAAATAGGTATTTACATTTGACTCTCCTATCCCTTGTATTTCAGTAAACAATTTTTGTCTTGGGATACCCAATCGATTGGCACATTTTAATGTAATAAAACTTGTTTGGGAGCCAGTATCTAACAGAGCTCGCACCTTTTGAAAATTACCACGACTATCCAAAACTTCTATGATAGCTGTTGAAAGTAATATCGTAGTAGAATTTTTACAACAAGTTGCGCTTGTTACGGGAGGAGTAGAAAAATTATGCGATGTAGAAGGCAACATAATATCTGTCTGTTTGATACTACTATTAATTGTCGCGATAGAATTGCTGTCTTGAGAGTTAGTATGTGTATAATTTATACCGGTATTCTCAAAGTGAAGCAGTGTATGATGTCGTTTTTTGCAGATTCGGCAATAAGACGATGAATTGCAACGAGAAGTACTGTGCATGTTACTTAAACAATTTATACACAAATTCTTACTTTTTACTAGCTGAAAGCGTTCATTGGGCGTTAAAATTGAAAATTGTTGACATTTATATAAAGGATGAGAATTTGAACAATAAACACAAGGTTTTGTATCATTTTTTTTGTCAGTCCCTACAAATGTAGCTGAACAATGTACAGGACGACGAGAGAAGTTTATGTTATTTTTATTAGTAAAATCCGATTTGGATTTTACCTGTTTACTTTTGTTTAGTTGCTGGTTAGAAAATGAGCTACACTGTTTCTCTAAAAAGTTAAGTAAATCTTCAAATTTAGGCATAGCTTCGGAGTCATTTATCAATTCAAATCTGTCTATGGTTTCCTCATCAATTCTACTAAGTAACATGTGCGACATGATAAAGTCCCAAGAATCCACCGGATAGCCAAGAGCTTTAAGAGCCTCTAAATTTTCCAAAAATACATCGAGCATATTGCGTAAAGCCTGAGGATTCTTTGAGGGTAATTTCGGTAAGTTTTCTATAGCAGAAAAATAAGACTGTGATAATAATTTCTTATTCTTATATCTTTTTACCAATGAATTATATGCAATTATATAGTTTGTACTCGTCATAGGTAAGCGAGTGACAATTTTAAGCGGTGGTCCTTCCAAAGATGAAATCAAATAGCGAAATTTAGCAATTGCGGATAACGACATATTTTCATGTATAGAGGAATTAAAAAAATCTATATACGTGGAAAATTGAGTTATGTCGCCAGAAAATTTTATTAAATCAAACTTTGGAAGTTTTACTACATTATCTTGGTTTAATAAAGGTTCACCCTTGACGCCACTACCAGTAACCTTTTTCTCCGATTTTACAAACAAGTCATCATAACGTGCTTTAATTTTATAAAACTCTGAATCAAATTCTCTAGATGCCTCAATGGCCTCCTGCATTTCTGCCTCATCCTGAATGACTAAAGTAACAAGAGTACTCTGTTGTTTATGAAATTCGACTTTAATTTCATCAATATCAGCAAACCTTGCTTTAAATAAAGCTTGCGCCGAAGTATCATCTAAAGCCGCCTGTGCTGACCGGAGCAAATCATTTAATTTAACAATTTCCATCTGGCGTAAAGCTTTTACCTTTTTAATTTTTTCTGCCATGATAATAAATACTCTACAGTGGCGAAAATAATAAGAAATATTATAATACTAGCAAAAAAGAAATGCTAAGCAAAAAACAATACTAATGAAAAGCGAGAACAATATCGGAATTTTATTTAATTTATTATTTAGTAGCCAAAGCAATTAGCTAATCATAGTCAGTGAAATATTATCACAAAAGTTTCAATCAGCAATAAGCTAAAGCATCGACTGATTAATAGAAACAAGCGGCGTACCTACTGTTTTGTTTACAATGTTTGTAAACAAAATCGGTAAATCATATGGCGAGCGCCAGAACAAAAAGTGGAGATAGCGTGGCGCAAAAAATGTCACCTGGTACTTGGAAACTTGACCTTGGCGTGTTTTAACCACTCAATACAGAAAATAATTTATTGAGATTATATTTCCAATATATTAAAATCACCAAATCTACCCTTAAACAATTGAAACTTAAAAAATAACTAGCATATCCCTGGCCGAAGTGACCAAATGTTTCGTAATGTTATTTAAAATTAATATAAAGTGGACTGTATTAGGCGATATCCCGATAAGTCGAAAACTCGAGGTACGACTTACCAAAATGCAGGCTTCATCAAGCTTCCATAAGGGCAAAAGATCAGCAGGACCAAGTACCCGATCACACAAATCACAAATTGGTATTTCAAATTTCTTAAGAACACTTATTTTATTAACAAGGCATTCAGCGGCGTATTGAGTTCTTGTCGACACTTTTTGAACTGTGTAGACTTGTGTCTTCTCTGCGCAAGCCGACCAATAAGAATTCTCGACTTACTGATTTGGAATAAGTAGCGGGAAAAAATATTTAAAAGTATATTCGGTGATAACCCTAATAAGATACTATTACTATTCAATTATTAATCAATAATATTAATACTAAACTAAATAAACTAGATACTAACAAAACAAAATTAGAGGTGAAACCTTAACAGATAGTTAGTGTTAGTTAGTCTTTTGACAAATAATTATTTGTTTACAAATGTTGTAAACATTACATTTGTAATCGACATTTTGACATTGACATACAATTTATGATAAATTAATTGAAAAATAATGATTTTATTATTTTTGCTATTTATCTAGAAACAATGTGCATTTTACAATAAGCATACTTTTTGCTAATTTTATCTAAAAATAATTTTGTTTATAGAAAATCTGATTACCATAGATTACTTTTAACAAACCATAAAATATATATCTAAAATTACTCTTTATGAAGGATAAGAGAAGTTACTTTGGCTTTCAGGTGGCCACCTTAAAAAACCTTTATAGTAGTAATATGACAGGGACCATTAACGATATTACAAATCAATAAAATATTGGATGTACTTGATACTAAATATTTTGGTTTCAACCTGTTTCAGAAATTTACTAATCTTAATGCATTCCGTATTGTAATGATATATCGCTTAAACTACTGGGTTTCGAAACAGTAGGTATTAATAGTAGTGAATTTCTGACACTCATGAATTTTAATGAAACCATTATTATGTCGAGATAAAATTGATTTAATCAATGGTATCATGTTTTGACGCACTTGTCGTCCTTTAAAGTTTGCACTGATTTGAAAAGTTTAGTAAATAAATAGGTCAGCCTCTATATAAAGGATACACAATAAATCGTAACAAATTTTTATTTGATTTTATAAAACGCAATAGTTTATACAGACAACATAATAATGTAAACATGTAATTCTGTATACTATTACGTTAAATAATTTACTTGGTACTTCCTAAATAAGTAGGTATTCTTCTTTTTGTAGATACATGCGTACCATTTTATTTCACTTTTACACGTGCGCGTGGCATGTGGTTTTTAGCTAAGCAAAAAAGTCTCTTAATCCTCATTATCATTAGAGATCTAAACCCTAATCACTGCACTTATGAGAAAACGCTCTAACGGAGTATACAATGTTATACAGAGCGTTCAATTTAAAACAATCCATATTGAACTCGTCATCCATAGACCGCCAGTATACGCCATGTATATTGATTTTACGCTAAAAAATGCGTAGTGAAACATAAAAATAGGCAAATTCGAGTGTATGGGTGACATGGGCATACCATACGTGTACTTTCTTGTGGTTTTATAAAATTATATATTTGGCTCGCCAAAACAATTACCTTTGCAGCGAAACGTAAGATATTGCTTGTAGCCTATGCCCTTGACAATTAATTCAAGAACTGATACATTTTACATAAATTTTTAGAAATCACTTAAGAATGGACAAGACACTTAACTCCTTTTTTAAGTATAGTAAAGATACAATTATGACAGACGTCATTGCATATGTTACGCAACATTGCTGACTATTATCTCAGCATCGTTGCGTTATGCTGGTTGTTACATTTTAGAAGATTTAAAGTTCGCCACACATGATGGGCCGCCGACAACCATTTCCAGCAACCCGGTATCTTCGTACCTATATACTCGTAACTCCATTATAGAACATCTCATAACTTATAAGTATATAGTTTGTTTATTTATTTCATGACTCCAACAAAATTTCCATACCAAATAAAAATGCATCATACCTCCATCATACGGTTCATACTGCCTGACATCTAATTGATTTTCTTTATATATTGCTCCAGCCATTATCTATGTTTACAAATTTTCCTATAAGTAGCAATAATGATTTATATTCAGTTATGTCAGTATATAATAATTAATTGCTTTTAAAATAAGTTACATCTACATACAGAAAATATTTCCTTATTATCACATTATTACCTTGATATATGGTAGAAGGTGGAAACTTCTTACATAGTTATGTTAAATGATTTTTATGTTCTTTCCAATGACATTTGACTAAATAGTCCATATCTGAGAAACCAACACATAACCTTTTGTTATGAAACCTGATATTACTGGACCTGCTGATAAAAACCTCTATTACCAGAAAAAAATTCAATTTAATATGTCAGAAGGCCTATACAATGGTTCATAGTTGAAGGGAATCATTTTAAAAACATGAGTATGCCAAAATTAAATACAGTAGGTATACTTCCTATTACTTTACTATAAAAGACTACTCTTGTACATTTTTTGTAAAACATGGATATAATTCTTGTAAATTCAGGTTTTACTTTTATATAACCCACTCTTAATATTACATTTTGCAGCACGAAATCCAATCGAATTTCCTCGAAAACGGTTTATTTTATGAGCAATAGTTTTACCTAACTGATTATTGTAAAATGGTGGTGAAATCTAAATATGTTTTAGATATGTTATTTATTTTGTTTCATACATTGGCGTAATATTGACTTTAAACTAATTAAATTTAAATGTTACTAAAAAACGTGTCCGTAACAAAGAAGGTTGCATTGCATGCCACTGACATTTTTTATTAAATTGAAATTATACGTGTCCATCGAGGTTCATAGAAGTACTGATCGTGTAAAATTTGAAAACAATTGGTTAATAGATACAGCAAGGACTAAATGATATTTTCCAACTTGAACACACCGTTTCTCGGAAATGAAGATGCATTTGTAGTACCCCTGGATATTTTCGTCATAGAATTTACTACTGAACTTTAACGTAGTCGTTACTGAATATCCTGTAAAACGCTATGCTCCTGACATTAACCTCTATATAATACGCTTATTCCAAAGATAATATGCGCACTACATATTCTTGTGTCACAACAATATGGTAACCTTTGCATTGCCTTGACCCCTCCTTTAAAACATCAATGCAGATAATGTGACATAACCCATTTCTTTCCCACAACATTCATACGTCCTGCTTGTATATTGTATTATCAATACGTCCATTCATGGCGATAATTTGTCTTTCAAAAGAATGATAAATCAATTATTTATCGAATATCGGAAACTGAGTTTTATGTAAGAATTATTGTTGCTGTCCGATTAAGTCTCGGTTAAACAATAACATTGTTACTGGTATATTTAAAAATATATTTTATTTCCTGAAGATTTATGGGTCATCAAATCTGTATAATGAAAACAAGTCATTGACGATTATGATTGATAGGAGGAATACAGTGTAAGTCTGATAACAACAAATAGAACTCATTATTATCACCGTTGTAAAATATTTTTCCAAGAATATTTTTTTAGAGGAATAGTGTGATAATTAATAGGCACACTACTTAAATATGGCTGGTATTAACGGTAATTTAGGCAGGTATATAGTTTATGCAAACCCAATTAGAAACAGTGACAATTTTACCAGATTTAGTGATTATATTTGATTTCCTAGAACAGTGGTGGCGAACCTATGACCCGTGGGTCAGACGCTGACCCACGAAGGCTTTTTAAATGACCCTCGCGTTGATTTTTATAAACTTATTTTTTATATCATAAAAGAGAGAACAAAAAATTGAAAATATTAAAAAACTAAAGTATAAATATCTTGTATGTTTCATAAAGAACCATCCGCTTCGAGTATCCACTTTATAAATATCTAATGTCGAATTTATAAAAAAAGAATATTTCCAAGTGGACGTTTGCTAATTGATTTTCTATCGTACCACCTCATTTGTTATCAATTTTTTGACGTCGACCTTTATTTTTTTACTATTCACTTGCAAAAGTAAAAGTTGTAAGTTGTAAGTAAAACAAAAAGAAAATATAAACCTTTCTTAGAAAATTTTAAAAGTGAGAGTGAAGTAACCAGGGTCAACTGTCAATTTCTTCTGTTAACAAATTTTCGGTGTAACAAAATTATTGGTAGTCTTTTAATCACAGCCTCCCTCCCCCCTTCCAAGTGATGCCGCTGACTTAGTGACCCACGGACTAGTATTAAAAAAAAATAAGGATCAAAATTTGATCCACTTTTCAAAAAGGTTCGCCATAACTAGCTTAGAATATGCGAATAGCACGCAAATCATGTTCATGTATTTGTCGAGCAATAACTATCTAGCCGAATACAGTCGACCAGATGTACTAAGCTTTAGCTGTACTGTTATCCTCAGACGATAATAAATTATCCCAGCAGTGTTCGAATGCCCCATAATGTATAATAATTTGATTAATTAAATTTCATCAGTGGTTTTTCAGTTTCATACAAAATTGTATAATATTACAAATCATAGTTTGAATTATATCTAAATAAAATAATTATTATATTAAAATATAAAAGAAATTAAACACTTAACTAGCTTTTTTAAAAACCGCTGATGAAATTTAGTTAATTTGTCAAATATATATTTTATCACATACCTATTATACAGTAGTTTTTTGGGGCAAACTTTGGAAGTTTGCCTTGATACATTTTGGGTTAATTTAAATACTTCTGGTTCCTGTTTTTTTATTATTTTACAGATGGTGTAGTCCAAAAGAGACTACAATTAATCATGAAAATACATCACAAATAAGTTACAGACATTAAATATTTTTGCAATTTTTACACAATAATAAAATATATTATTTGTAGTGGCGAGATACAGTGAAATACACCGTAGTGCCCTCTTTGGGTCTTTGCTACTACCTGTCTGACATTTATTGTCTAATTGACAGACAGATAACGATCTGCTGTTCTGCAGATGCCATTACAGCGACCTCTATTGACTTTGAGGAAGACAATCCTACTTATTTATTTATTTGGAGATGCCGAAAACAACTACTCCACGGCCAATATGCCCCGACTGGCGTTGCAATACATCAGCATCTCCATGGATGATGATTGGTCTTGATGAAGGATGTGGCGACATCCATGGAGATGCTGATGTAATGCAACGCCAGTCGGGGCATATTGGCCGTGGAGTAGTTGTTTTCGGCATCTCCAAATAAATGAATAAAATATATTATGTTGTAATAGTATTTTCAAAATAGTCAATTTGAATGTTACTTTAAATTAAACGTCAAACAGTTGATAATTGTGAAGCTATAAATATATTTTTTTTATTCAAAACAGGTATATAAATAAATGTTTATAGTGTAAACGCTAATACTTAGTGTGAACGCTGACAGTCAGCGGTTTTATCCATATGCGCTGAAGATGTATTAAAATATCCAAAATTACTGATTTGATATCATTAGAAATAAAACTTGCGGTAGTAAGAATTACATATACTATTTGGTATATATGTTCAATAAAATATATCAAATGATAGACTGATTGATTGATTAAACCCATCTGTAGACTCTCATACCAACTATGAATGTTAAGCAACTCAATAAAGATACAACCTTTTGGAAAGTGCAACCCCCAGTGCTTCCTCAAGTGAAAAGTTGGTGAAAAGGCTGTCACCTATCAAATAAAGGTTACGGTATTCACCATATACGGCTGTACAGGTATTCACCTGTAAGGGGAAGACACAATAAACTTATAAGAGTGCAGTATTGAGATGTAGCCAGCCAACGTACGACTTTAATCTAAAATGCGTCTTAGATATTGAATGATTTGCTATTAATAAATGTTGAAAACTTACACATGTACGTGTATACCTATGAGTATCAACTACTGTAGAAAAAATTAATTAATTTGGTAGTAATTCGGAAAATTGTAGGCACATCGGTTTTTCTCTTTAAAAGTTTATCACAAGTTTTCTAGGTGTTTTATCTCTGCATGGAAAGATACAAAAATCAGTAATTAAAAGATAGAATTAATCTTTATCGTCACCTGTCTACACTTATACAACACCAAAAATTATTTAATATTGGAGTAGAGTCTATTGGATCCTGAAGCATATTAGATTTTTCCATTTACATGAAATTACCTTATATATCATCATACTTATTGCATTATTCAACTTCGACTCTATAATAAATCAGTTTCTATTCGGCAACATGACATGAAAATGCATAAAAATGCAGTTTTCTCTGATACAACTTAGCTCAAGATCCTCAGCTCATAAACTTATGTCTACAAGGGTTGAATACAAACAACTCGTATGTGATATTATACAAACAGCAACATGAGAAAAGTAATTTAAAGCAAGATACAAATTAAAGAAAGATTTGCCGAGTGATTGTACTAAAAACAAAACGTTACTTCAACATTCATACCTTAGCCAACCTTTTATGAGAGCTGGGCGCTCTGCTTAACAATCATATTTTTCTTTCTGCGTCTTTAAAAAAATATACGTTTTACTTTGTATATATTGGGCTTTGTTTAGAGATACATGTTTGTAATACCTAGTCAGATTTAACTTTTTTCATTCCTTTGCACAATAAAGGTTTATAGATAAGGATCTGTTTACAGAGATGTAGAACCCACGGCGGCTATTCAGCAGGCGCTCTCTGGCGACAATTACATGGAGAAAGACAGAAAACTATCTGAGCTGATATTCCAACTGCAAATGGTCAGAGAACAACTGCTTACGCAACAGCATGAGCCGAATAAGGTAAGACTTTTTAGTGTTCCTTAATATTTTAATCAATTATTTCGCATATTGCTATTGTTTTTATATCTATACATATAGAACTGTTATTTTAATGGAAGGAAACGATCAAAGTTTTATTTATACAGGGTGCCCATTATCTATCTCCTTGCATGGCTAACTTTGTTAATAGTGGAGCTGGAGAATTGGTTAAATTAGCAAAATTGGGTAGAATTACAAGGAGGAATTTAGTGCCTCCTTTAGATTTAATTTTAATTTTCAACTTTTCGAGATATTTTGAAAACACTGAAAATTACCGAAATTTTTAAACTCGAATATCTCGAAAACTATTAAAGATACAAATAATATCAAAATACTGTGTGATAGTGTTTTTTACGTGGAATTTAGCTGTGATATTGAAAATTTCACGGGCATCTTAGTTTTTGAGAAAAAAATAAAGATATGTTTTTTAAATGACCACCATAGTTGGCTATGCTATCAATAAAAAGCTTATTTTTTCTGATTTCAAAAATATAATATTTAATATACCTTTCTCTTTTGTTTTTTATATCTTGAACAATACACAGTAAAAAAATCCGACTGATTTTAACACTGAATCCACACTCATCAGTGTGTATATAGTCCACACTTGGCAGTGTTAGACATATCGGTGTATTATTACATTACATAAAAGTAATTTAACACAGTAGATTTTACAAGGTAATGTGTAATAGTTAATTATTCACCGTGTAATTATTCCGTTTTTATGGCGGATTGATTCATTTTTAACACAGGGTTTTGTAAATTTTATTACAATTTATGAGTACTTCTACAAACTTGGCGGGTATATCGTTCGTGTAATATGAGTTCTAAAGGTTTATTTATTATACTACCCAGTTCGTGTTAAAAATAACACGAACATAAAAAAAAATTATAAAAAAAATCTCATCAGAAAAATATTCACAGAGCAAAAATAAATTACTATGACGATATAATGTCCAACTCAAAGAATATATCTAGATCCTCTTGGAATCTGGTGAGAATGAATACAAATATATCTTCCATAAAAAAGCTTCCAGACCACATAAAGGTACAAGACGAAGTAATTGACGTCGAGGAACAAATGGCCGATAGTTTTAATGAGTTTTTTACAAATTCTATTCAATCCTTGGTTTCCAAAACAAATATAAGTCAACATATAGATATACCCCCAAATCCAAATTCATTTTTCTTATCGGATATATCAATCAATGAAGTGTATTCTATAATTAAGCAAATTTCAGTGAAAAGATCGTCTAGATTAGACGGCGTTCCTTGTTCATTATTATTAGAAGTATCAGATCTAATATTAATCCCTCTCACTTATCTGCTAAATGTTTCTTTTGAGAACGGTTATTTCCCTCATCAACAGAAATGTGCAATGATCTCGGCAATGATCGTACCACTTCACAAAAAAGATGACGTCTACAATATAGAAAATTACCGTCCCGTGGCACTGCTATCCGCTTTTTCAAAAAATTTATGAGAAAGCCTACTCACAAAGACTGAGTTCTTTCATCAGTAAATGTAATCTTATATCTACCCATCAATATGGGTTTGTTAAAGGCCGCTCGACGCGAGATGCACTTATGTCATTTTGTAGTAATATTATTGACTCAATTAATGAAAATCAAAAAACCACCGGCATATTTTATGATCTGTCGAGGGCCTTTGATGTCATTAATCACACTCACCTACTCAATAAACTCGAGAGATATGGTATTCGTGGCCCACCATTGGAGTGGCTAAGGGATAGAAGGCAAACTGTGAAAGTTAAAGATGGGGATAATGTCTATTTATCCAGGGAAATTTTTGTGGACACAGGGGTGCCACAGGGGAGTGTTCTAGCTCCAACTTTATTTATTTTATTCATAAATGACCTTCCCCAAAAACTTTCCCAGATTTGCTCTAGTTCACTTTTTGCTGGTGACACATCCTGTTTAATTAGTTCAGGGGATGAACGCGATCTATGCAGATTATCGATGGCATGCGTTGCTCTAATGGAGGACTGGTGTTGCAAAAACGGGTTAGTTCTAAACTTAACAAAAACTAGTTTTATAAAATTTTCATCTATGGGGACACGAGATGACTATAGCTTATTGATCAGGTCATCAACAGGAAGTTTGATACAAAGTGATGTTGTTAAATTTTTGGGTGTACACCTTGACAAGCACCTCGCATGGGACGCTCATATAATGGGAATTCTAAAAAAACTGGCTATAAAAAATTATGTTATTTGAAGTATTAAAAAAAGCCTTAGTTTAGAAATTTTAAAATTATACTATCACGGTTGCATTGAATCTATTCTAAATTATGGAATTATCTGCTGGGGTAGCAGTAGTAGTGTACAAAAAATTTTTATAATGCAAAAAAGAATAATCAGGAACATATTCAATTTGAAGCGAAATTGTCCATGTAGATCTTATTTTAAGGAAAATGGCATTTTAACGGTTTATTCTTTATACATTTTAAATTGCGTAATATATGTAAAATCAAATTTAGAAAAATTCCCGAAGAGAGGTGATCTGAATCCATACGTGTTGAGGAACTCGGGTGAGCTACACATTCCATACTGTAGAACTGCTCAGGTCTCCAAATCGTCTGCAATGATGTCGCTCAAACTATATAATCATCTGCCCCGTGATATCCAAGACAGCCCAAATATTATATCTTTTAAACGCAGGGCAAAGAAATTATTAGAATGTTATTCCTTTTATAATGTGCAGGAATACCTAACAAACGAATTTCTGGATTGGCATTGTTGAAGATTACTTTTTTCCTTCTTCTTTTCTTTTTAGTCTGTTATAGTGTAGCTTAAGTTGTTTACATGTATTGTACATTTTGCTGTACAACTTGCCCTTCATATGTATACTGTTGACTTGTTTGTTGTTGCGTTCTGTCTGTATTTGTATTTATATATTTTGTGCACGTTCATTGTATGTACACTTGACAATTTCTCATATTTACAATTTGTAAATCTATAGAAAATAAAGATTATTATTATTATTATTATTATTAACACTGCAGCAAATTACGATTACCATTTAGTAATTTTACCATTTGTCTTTTTTTACTGTGTAAAATCGTTTACTGTAATGAATAAATAATTTATTAACTTAATAAGCTATGAAAAACAAACGTAGATCAGTAAACAACAATAAAATACAAATGTCAGATTACACTAAAGTTACATTATACACGTCAAAATTAAACGGTTAAAATCGTTATTGTAAAATGTACACAAACGAAGAAAAAACGATTTATTGAATAATACATTTTTGAACTATTAAAACTATATTAACAAAGATAGATAATGGGCACCCTGTATATCTACAGTTAATATAGATTTTCGTCATTGCAAATATAATTATATTAAAGTTAGTGGCGGCTTGTGACATTGGAGTATGGGAGCGCGCATAAATAAAAAAAATGCGCCGCAGGGGAAAATGTTGCATTTTTTCAAGGTCAAGCACCCTAAAATTATAAATTGGAAATTCGCAGAGCAAAAATATTTGCTTAAATATATAGGTTTCGTTAGACAAATATCCCCTTTTTTGATGTGGTTGACAGAAATCTTGACAAAAATTATTTAAAATAATATTTAAATAGGTAGGTAGGTTTTTAATATTTAAATATCAAAAAATTATAGGTACACGCTCTCAGATCTTCAACTTCTAAGATAAAAAGTAAATTTTACTCTAGAATCCCAATTATATCTAAGCTTGAGGTTATTTGTATAGAAAATCCATTCGTCTATTTTTGGAATTCGCAAAACCGTCAATTACACGATTATTAGAATCTGGAATCGCTGTAATTAGTGTTTTCTCTATACTTATCATGCAAAGTGAATTTAGTCTGTCCTGCGCCATTGTATTTCTCAAACAGGTTTTTTAATTCTTTTAAGCGTTGAAAAACGCAGCGTTCACTTTAAACACTTGTCATCGGTATAGTACAAATTAATTTTAATAATAAAACAGTTTCACTAAAACAGTCTGTGAGGTTTCGATGTGTATTGCACGCAAACCTCACAATTATGGATGCACATTTTCTTGAAAATTTCAAGATCTTGTCTTGATCTTGTCTTGAATTCAAGACAAAATCAAGACAAGAAAGCAAATTTGAATTTCAAGACAAGACAAGAAAAAGCCTGTCAATACCAAATTTCTTGACAAGAAATCAAGAAATCTTGAAATTTCTTGCAAAATCGTTGATTTTTTGCCGATACAGTCCGGATTAGTATGGTTTTAGGGCTAAATGAAAATATTAAAGAACATAGAAATCAAATGTATTTTCTAAATATTTTTGTCACTACATATATTTTTACAAGAAAATGTTAAATAGCTACATTTTCAAAATAAATAAAGTAAAATTATACTAAAATGAGTACTAAATATATTTACAGTGATGACTCGGTTGAACGTAATATGTCTGGATTAGACAACCACGAGTTTAAACACATAAAGCTTCTAACCGACTCTTCAGATAACCTTGACCTAATTTTTGTTATGGTTAAAGATGCCTTAGAGTAGAGAATACCTTTTCTACGGGTACAGACGTAGCTGGTGTACTAAATAAGTCTCTGGCCATTTTTGCCAAACATGGATAGTCTGGTTCGTGCCTTTTCCACCAATCAAGAATATCTTCTGTATTGTCTGCCCTTATTTCAGTAAGATATCGATCTATTTCAGACCGCCAAGTTGTTTCTGAATTGCTCTTTTTAAACAAGCATGTGAGATCCAAATCAAATTGGCCATGTCTTTTCCACATTCAGAAGGTGGATTTTGAGTCACTATTTCAGATTCACAACTAAATTTCTCATAGTACCTACTCATTTTTAAAAAGTTGCTCGAATTTAGAAATTGCTTGTCAAACTGCGCAGTGCACTTTGAACGTATACATCTATTTGACACGAATCAATGTCGCCAGATCTCATGTTAACAGGAGATCTATTTTTGACCTTAATCTATTACAACTGTTTTCATGTTTTTACTCGAAATTATTCAGTAGGTACTAATATAACTTACAAAAAATAGATTGTTTAAAAATTTACTGTTCAGTTGAACAAATCTAGAATCTAGGTAGCAGGTAGTGCTAAATGTAAATAGGTACTACTTTTTTGTCCTAGCCTGCTGCTGTTGTCAGAAATATCCATCTGGCAACACTGGCTGGAGTGTGGTAGTGCAACCCACGCTGGCGTAGCGGGGCATTTATTCGCACGGTAATCTGTGATTCCCCCACTTGCCGTTTCAAGAAATTTCAAGATCTTGAAACTTTCTTGATTTCAAGACAAGAAATGAGGTGACAAGAAAGGCTCAAGACAAGAAATGTTCCATTTCTTGAATATTTTTCAAGTCAAGACAAGAAATAGCTTTCAAGACAAGATTTCTTGTCTTGATGCATCCCTACTCATAATGTACGTATACGTATGTATGTCCTGTTTTACGCGTGCGAGTGGTCTTTTTCTAACGCTTGATTAACTGAACAACTTTTGGGTGCTATTCGTAAATTGAACTTAGTACACTGAGAAAATTTTTTCACCATCAAAGCAAAAAAAAATGCTATAGTAGCAGAAAACTATAATAACATAGGCGCCAGTGTACCTCTTTGCAGTAGCAGTAAAATTCATTATGCTGTCAAGACTTTACTGCTTAAGTAAATTTACTTTATAAAGACCTACTTTTTAGCCCCCCTAAAGTAAAATTGCTATTATTGTAAAGTGGTCATTGCTACTGCTGAAAAGTAGCACTATTGCCACTATAAAGTAATTTGCAAGGTGTGGAAAATGATTCGACTGTTACAGTCGAGTGTACACTCAGAAAACTGGGTTAAAGAAAATTTCTGCTACCAGTTTTTGTGCTGTTGTAGTACATTTTGCTTTTACAGTTGTAAGTACTCTATGATGTGATTATATAAATATATTTACTATAGGCGATTTCGCTGCAACAGTAACATTGTTTCCTATGATCATAAAGAGACTTTACTGCAGCACAAATATTTTTTTTTTGAAAGTTGACATTTCAACTACTAAAAAGCTCTTTACTGCCACAAAAGTAAAGTATTTTGCCATAGAAAATAAATAATTCGTTCTGTGAACTAACTAAACTTATGATAAGTTTGGTTAGTTCACAGACCGTTAGTTTATGTACTAGTTTACACTGGTTTATATGTGTGGAATTCGATGCCAAAATAATTTTGCAGTGACTGTAAAATACTTCACAGCGACAGTAAACATATTTTTTGTTAACCAGTACACCAGTAAACCACTATATAATGACAGCATAGTAATTTTCTGTAACAGTCGAATCATTTTCCACACCTTGCAAGTTACTTTATAGTGACAATATTGATACTTTTCAGCAGTATCAATGGCCACTTTACTATAATAGCAATTATACTTTAGGGGGCTAAAATGTAAGTCTTTATAAAGTAAGTTTACTGGAGCAGTAAAGTCTTGACAGCATAATGAATTTTACTGCTACTGCAAAGAGTTACGCTGGCGCCTATGTTATTATAGTTTTCTGCTACTATATAATTTTTTTTGCTTTGATGGTGAAAACATTTTCTCAGTGTATGTATTTTGGGTTGCTGATTCAATACCAAAAATTTAGTTTGATAAGTTTTAACATATTATTAAATTAAGTATTGATATTACTTTCGATTATTAGATTATTATCGATATAGTTAACCCAATTTTTAAGGGAGTGCACTGCACAAATTCACTTACAGCAAAACCGCCACTGATTAAAATAATGATCTCTTGTTCTATCTGCAAGGGTCTTTTATATTAGAACGCTTTTCAGAGACACAATCCTCAAAACCAACTCTCGGCATTCTCGAGAACCTCCATAACCGGGAAAATATTAAAATATTTTATATTTAATAATATATTAACGAAAATAATAATACATAAAAGCTGTAACAGTTTTATTTAAGGTGCGCGTAGCCTAAATTATACCTATAGCAACACATTATTCGAAAATATCACCTTCAACTTAGATATTATTTATTAATTATACCTATTGCAAAAATTGATATTTATATATTTAAAAAAAACGATTGTAGATGCTATATGAGAATCTAACTGTAGAACCTCAAAAATTAATTTCTCTTATTTTTAAAATCAAAAATAGGAAAACTTAATATAAACTTGAACTTACACAGTAAAAAAAGACAAATGGTAAAATTACTAAGTGGTAATCGTAATTTGCTGCAGTGTTATTTTTAACACGAACTGGGTGGTATAATAACTAAACCTTTAGAATTCATATTACACGAATGATATACCCGTCAAGTTTGTAGAAGTACTCATAAATTGTAGTAAAATTTACAAAACCCTGTGTTAAAAATGAATCAATCCGCCATAAATACGAAATAATTACACGGTGAATAATTAACTATTACACATTACCTTGTAAAATCTGCTGTGTTAAATTACTTTTATGTAATGCAATAATACACTGATATGTCTAACACTGCCAAGTGTGGACCATACACACACTGATGAGTGTGGATTCAGTGTTAAAATTATTCGGTTTTTTTTACTGTGTAGTTTGTAACTGGTTCAATCAGATGTTGCGCTAGATATTCTATATAAAGAATATCAATTAAGTACAATTTTTTTCTTCGTTAGTGTAAAATTTTTTTCTAAATTATTTTTGTGCAGTTTAAGAGAAATAGAGAATAGGGTTGACCTCGACACGGGGCCCTTAGGTCTGGAACATGGTGCTACAAACCGGGGAAAATTTGTAGAAGTCAGTAATTTCAGTAATTTCATCTTGGCATAAAAATAATTCTATTCTAATAAAGAATTTTAAGAATTCTTTCCTTTAAAATTCAAGTGCATGCGAATAATTTCTAACAGAAATCTACGGATTCATGAAATATTCGTCTGGGAATATTCCACCTGTAAAATAAAAACAAAGAACCAAAATATTCTAAAACTTTCAAATGGAGTATTAAGGTGGACATTTCGATTTGTTTCAGAAATGTACCTACTGTACAAAATATAATGTACCTATAGTTTTTTAATAGTTAAACCAATAAATTTTAGGTAGGTACTTATTAAGATATTAAATATTGGCAGCTTGAAAGTAACTATATTATATCTAGTTATACAGGTGTAAGTATAATTTCATACTATCCTGATTTTGCAATTTTTTATAATAGCCAAAGGTGATAAAGTGAATACCAATTACCTACGAATATCAGGTACTCTGAAACCTATTTATGATTTATTTCCTTATTACAAACTGAAATTTCTAACTGTAACTTGATGAATACTAATAAAATACAAGACTAAATAAAGTTGCGTGACAACTGTAACAAAAAATGGCACCAAAACTGTAAATCCCTTCGAAACGGGCCATGACGAGAGCGCCGTATAGGTCCGTGCGAGCTTTGTCTGGCATGAAAAGACTCTGAAAATGGGCATTGTTTCAAGAGTGATTGTCGTAAGCGTGACGGAACCCACGCGCAAGCTATTCGCCATTGGTTGGCAATAGGCCGAGCCCCTTACCATTGGTCATTCAAGTGACGGATGAGTTGCTTTTGTCTGGTGTCTGACAGGTGGGATAATAACATTGCCGAACAATGGCGATACGAAAATATGTCTGCGCACATTCAGAACATTGCCAAAGATCAAAGATGGTGACTCTGTGATGTATTAAAATATTGACATCGGCAGCATCGCAAAAATGCTCTTGCTTACTGCAAGGGCAGTTTTAAGTATGTACCTACAGCGTGTCAAGGGATGCAATATTAAATTCAACTGTACTGTACCTACACTAAAATAACAGTTTAGGTATATTTAGTAACAAAAACCTATTAATCTAAATATCTACCATGTGGGTAATTTACATTTTGCAGAAAAGATGCCAATATTCACAGTAAAAAAATCCGACTGATTTTAACACTCAATCCACACTCATCAGTGTGTATGACATATCGGTGTATTATTACATTACATTAAAAGTAATTTAACACAGTAAATTTTACAAGATAATGTGTAATAGTTAATTATTCACCGTGTAATTATTCCGTATTTATGGCGGATTGATTCATTTTTAACACAGGGTTTTGTAAATTTTACTACAATTTATGAGTACTTCTACAAACTTGGCGGGTATATCGTTCGTGTAATATGAGTTCTAAAGGTTTAGTTATTATACTACCCAGTTCGTGTTAAAAATAACACTGCAGCAAATTACGATTACCATTTAGTAATTTTACCATTTGTCTTTTTTTACTGTGTTTAAGTATATCAAATACTTGGGGAGGTATTTGATAAATATACGCAAGTTAATAGTTTATTAACATTTTTTTAATAAATAAACCCTTAATTGAATACGCACACATACAAATTACCTTATTCCTTTAAAATATTATACTCGTATACCTACTTTCTTATATTTAGGTATCTTAATTTACTTAATTTAAATAACCTAGTTCCGTAATATGTATATAAACAACTTTTTCGTAAGAAGAATACACGATTCAATAATAAAGAAAAATAGTTTTAAATCATCCGCATAGATTGATTGCAATTGAGAAGAGAGGTAATATCATTAATAAAAATTGAGAATAAGAGGGCCCAAATTAGAGAATAATAAAGAAAAATAGTTTTAAATCATCCGCATAGATTGATTGCAATTGAGAAGAGAGGTAATATCATTAATAAAAATTGAGAATAAGAGGGCCCAAATTAGAGAATATATAATTCTCTATATTCTCTAATTTGAGCCCTCTTATTCTCAATTTTTATTAATGATATTACCTCTCTTCTCAATTGCAATCAATCTATGCGGATGATTTAAAACTGTACCTATTTTGCTATTTCGAGTGTAGATGATTGAGCTTTTCTTCAAAATGATTTGAATATGGTTACGAGATGGTGTGATCTAAATAACTTACATTTAAATATGTCGAAGTTGAAGTCATTTCTTTTACACGTAAATTGAATCCTATAGTTGTTTTCAACTATGAAATTAACTCAGACTTCTTGATACGCGCAAAGACCATCAAGGATTTGGGTAGATATTTACTTTGACGATAATTTAACATTTTCGGAGCACATATAACGTATAGTTTTTTCTTCTCTTAGGATTTTAGGTTTTGTGATAAGACAAGGCCGTGATTTCCTCGGTAATGATGTACCTACTGTTTCAAGTTATTTTATGCATATGTCCGCTCCAAGTTAGAGTACAGTTCACTTGTTTGGAATCCTAAGTATAATGGTCATGTCAATCTCATTGAGTCGGTTCAAAAAAAGTTTTTAAAATTCCTCACGTTTCGTTTAGATAGAAGATATCCTGCAAGGCATGGCTCCGACTAAAAACTTTTGTAACTCGTTTTAATTTCGACTCACTACAATTCAGAAGACACTTCCATAGTCTGAAATCTTTACACGCACTCTTACATAACCATATCGAATGTCCTGATATATTAAGCCAGTTGAATTTTCTAGCAAGTTAGATCTGCCAGTCATACTTACTCCACTAACTTTTTATTGCTCTGCTGTTGACACTAATGTTGGATTAAAGTCTCCCATTAGTGTTATATGACACGTAGCTATAAAAGCTATAACTTTCAGCTATAGTAGCTATAAAAGCTATAAGCTATTGTTTTTTTTGTTTTTTGAGTTATACTGTAGATTTACATACACGTATTTGTGCGTATGTTCTTGTTAGGTATTCTTCTAAGGCCCAGCATATTTGTATTTGTATTTTTATACATTTTTTTCACTTTTGATCTTTTCATCTGTTTCTTTATATTATACTTTGTTCTGTAATTGGTGTTTACATTGTTGGACAAATAAAATTGTTATTATTATTATTATTATTATTATTATTATTATTATTATTATTATTATTATTATTATTATTATATAGTGACAGAAATTTGTAATTGCTGTATATGTATACCTAGTTTTGTAGATATTATAAGAATAGGTAGGTATACTGAACCTGTTTAATAAATGTTTTTCAGTGTAACTGTAAAAATGCTGGTTTTTAATTTGGTTAATAACAGTAACAATAAAAAGCTTATTCCATGAAAAATAAAGTGTATTTATATTAGATTACATCAGCATTAGATTATACTTACATATTTCGCTGTTTACGGTTTTCCATTACAGATGTTATTAATTTTTACTGTACAATAACATTTTATCGACTTGTGTATATTCATTCTTTTAAATTTATTTCTCGTGAAAGTATACAGAAGCGCAAGCTATATTCTTATAATAAATTTAGATTTTGATGATAAGCTGAACATATCAATTCGAGTTTCTGAATATAGAAAGTTGTTTACAATAATGAGAATTATACATAATTTATTTATATTATCTCGGGATTCACGATTTGGCGGCAGCGCAGAGACAGTTGTAATTTAACCAAGTCAAATTAATTAAAAGTTTTATTGGGTGTGGATGAAATTATAGCATCTAGTATATTGGAATTCCATTAGAAATCCGAATACACTTAATCTGTTTGGAATATAAATATATCTGAATTTTGAATTTGATTACGCTGCCGATTGATACTAAACGGTAAGTAAAAAATCCAGGTAATTAAAATTTTATTTTGTAAATGCGACCATAAAGTAACCTAAGTAATACCTACTTATAATTCTTAGGCAATCCACAGTGAGGGTATAAAGTTATATGGAGTATTTTGCTTACGTCCTATAATTATGTCCCGTATAATTTACGAAGATTTATAGCGTGAAAATTAAAATACAATACGGACAAGCATGCGCAGTAATCGTTCATGTCAAAAAAGCATTCAGTTACCGTATTAGGTACCTATCTTTCAATTACGTATGAACCATATTATATGGGATGATGTGAATACACTAGAGTATTTCATGGCTTCATGTTCCATCAAACAAATAAAAATCAGAGTTCACTCTTTTCACCATACGTACTCTAAGAAAAGGATTTATTTGAAATAAATAAAACTTCTTACCACGATTAAATTATTTATTTGTATTTGGCGAATTAAATATTTAATTAAGGCATTAAGACGATATTGACTTCAATGGTAGCTAATATTCCAATGGTTATATCTTTAATATTATATCTAATAAATTTAATTACTAATGAAAAAAATATTTAATCTGCTATTAAATGTTTAATTTTTGCAAACAGATTTATTTGGCACACTTAATTTAGTTTACTATCGAAAAATAAACTTTAGTTTTCCAAAATCAGACAGCTAGGTATTTATAGTTACCAAATACATAATATTGAAATGGAGATAAGGCTTGATATTGAACAGATTATTGCATTAATTTATAGAAAATCAAATTTTATAGGAAATAGGAGAAATTGTTACTCATATTTGACTTAATCGTAAATAAGGGAAAAATATAATTATATTATATTTATATTATATTATAAATGTAATTATTTTTATTTGAAAATAATTCTAAATATTATTTGTAATACTTACCTATTACCTATACATAGTAATTTCTGTCGAACTAAAAAGCCATGCAGTGCTGATATTTAGTTAATTTATCGAATATTTCGTATAAACCTACTTATTAAGTAGGTTTATTTAGGTAGGACTTTTTTAAAGCAAGCTTTAAAAATGTGTCTGAAGTAGTAACAGTTATTTTGAATATTACTTCTAGTTTTCTGTTTTTATTATTTTGTAGGTGGTATAGGTAATCCCAGAAAAAAATGAATCGTGTAATCCGGATTTGCTATTAATTCTTATTTAAAACGCAGGCGAATACTGTATAAACTGGCAGCGTTATGTAAATTCTTTCAGCTAGATTTAGTTACAGTAAAAGTCTCTTCATATTTAGTCTCAGTATCTATAATAGCATTACAGTTGCTTCAATCAAACGAAATCGGAAAATGCTATTCGCAACTAAAGAATCACAGGGGCTTCTTCATTCTCTCCCACAAAGAACACCATTCCTTTTATTAACATTAGCAAAATACATTTTGTTCGAGGATACCCCCGATACATGCAAATTTAATTCTGATGGAATCAAAACCGACGTAAAGAAAGGAGCCAAACAAATAACAAAAGTCGACAAAGCCTTCCGACAATCGACTGTGTGCTGCATATTTTACATAGGGGGTCCCGGATCTGCATTCAGGTCACCTCTTGACTGCCTTGCTCTTTTGATGCCGTCCAGACTCTGGAGAATGGGGACTACACATTGAATAAACTATGGCCACTCGGGCAACTTAAATTAGATATATCGCGCTGCCCGGATGACGTAAATGCACGAAGTTATTCAATATTATTATGCATACATATTTAAATAAGGCTCGGCAGTAAATGGCGATCTGAAATTGTGAAGCAAATGTAATGGCTGTTGCTTTAGATCTAAATAAATAAGTTTAATTTATCTTAGGTACATATACAGTATGTCTCGAGACTAATGCGACAAGGTGTGTACTGCATCAAAATATTTAATTCAATATTCATCATATTATTAAGTAAATATTGTGATTGGATTGGCACTTGACTAGCTAGTTCAAAACTAATATAGGAGTTTCGCCTCCTGATTTTCGTACTCTCGGAAATTTTTTTAACATTCGTCTTTATTAACGCTTGCCAAGCGGCAAGAAGTATATAAAGGATCCCACCATGTATGAAAAGATTACCTACTTTTATCTTTAAATAAACGATCTTATTAGGTGTCAAAATATTATTAGAATGAACAATTGTACAAATCGACGTCTCATTAATATCACATTTTTAGAGAGTGTTTAAGTGAATTTTTGCGAGCGTGGGACAAAAATTACACACTAACGTTTAATTCAATTATTTTAAACTATTTCAAGTCGAATTAAACGAAATTTTTGCACCAAAATTCAACAGCATCACAAATTTTATGAACGCAAAATAGGCAAACTGATTTTCATGTATGAGAACAAAATTGAATCCACTGAAACACAATTTTTAAATTGATTTACTTTTGTTTCATTTGTATTTTTTTTCAACTTGTTGCCTTAAATAGTTTCTTCCAAACGACAAATTTATTTAGCATATCTACTTAATTATTAACATTTCGGAAGTACGTGGAAGAATACCCAATAAAATGGAGAAACAAATGTTGATGGCAAACCTATAGATATTTTATTATACCGCTTTTATGATCAATATATTTTCTTAAGTGAAGTTGAAGCTTTGTATTTTCGCTGACGTCAAACATATTATATTCTTTGTGATTTAAATACCTACGTTCATTATGTGAACAGCATTTTATTTATATTCTCATGATCCTCTTTCTTTGTAACGACTATCTATTTTAAAAATATTCCCTACATATTTGTTATTACAACACTTAGCATTATATATTTATTATAACAGTGAACACTTATTTGTTCTACATAGGTAATTAGCAATAAATGTTTCGTTAGGCATCTTTTTGTGAAACAATATATTGAAAAATATTTTTTCTTACAACTGTCTGTTTAGCCGTAAAAAAGGCACCTATACTCCTTGTCATTTTCGACTGATTAGGTACTAATTATATATAATTTCGACGATAATTCTAATAATGGTTCTAGTAAATCATATAAATATGTGATATATTCTAATCATATCGGTAAATCATTTGCGCCTCTTTAAGAAACTAAAAAATAATAACTGCATAGTGAAATTTTTAATATTTAAATAATGCTTCAATGAAATATTTTTAATATTATTTATTGGCTTATTTAACTGTTTACATCTTTCTTTATATAGGAATTAAGCCAAAAAGTTAACTAAGAGATAAATTATTACTTAATGAAATTATCAAATATTATGATTCAATAAAGTTTTAAATATGTAAAATCTATTTCTTGTAATTTTTAACAATTCTTAGATGTCAAAAGAATTGGAGTCTGGTATTTTGTATTAATAAATAACTTTTTTAAATATTGTTTTTGTTTTTCAAAATATATGTGTTCCAAATATTTTTTTGTAGCAGGTATAGAAATATTAAAAAAAAATTACCTGATAGATACCTGATTAAAAATCAATGCAAATTATTTTTGAAGAAAATTTATTATGACAAAAATTAACAAAACATTTTTTTGAATAAAGTACCTAAGCATCAACTTAATAGTAAGTATGACCTCCACTGTTTCTCATGCAGTAACAATGAAACGGTTGATAATTTCTTGAAGAGTATTGTTCCATTCCTACCGCTGCTACAGATAACTCTTCCGCATTTAGTGATGGGTGCATGCGTCTGTGAATTGCCCTAGAATGGGATTCATATCTGGTGAGTTAGCTGGCCAATCTAATATAGTAACATTTGTAGAGTAGAGATTTGTAATATCTACCTATTGAAGTACCTCTTAAACCGTTCTTGCACGAAGTGGCCGCATGTTGTCGTCCATAAAGATGAAATTGTCATATTCTGATTTATGGCGATTTTGAAGATTATTCCTTCCCAAAACATTAGGTACTGTCCCACCATTATAGGCAGCAACACCACAAGGAAATTTTACTTTTTCTTGACGAGCTGCATGGCTATCTCCGGACCCTTTGCCTCACTCACCGGACTCACAGTCGAATTCTGGTTTCATCTGTAAATAAGATCCTTCGCCACTACTGCAAAAACCAATCACTATGCTCCTTGCCCACCGAAATCGAACAGCTTAATGTCGTAGACATAGAGTGGGTACCCTTACCGTGGATTTATAAACTCATTGTTGGCGCTGGCGTTCGCGTCCAAAATTAAAACATTGTTTTAAAATATAGTCCATAGACAAGGGATTGGCGATTGGTTAGGTGTATATAGTCGTTTATAAACGGCGTTGGCGCTCATCGGCGTTCAAGGATAAGTTTACAGTGGATTTATAAACTTTTCGTTCGCGCTGGCGTTGGCGTTGCTACGGATTTGCTACGAACGCTGGGCGAACGACTGCCAAAAAAGTTGAAAATAAGTTATCTTCGAACGCCGATGAGCGCTAACGCCGTTTATAAACGACTATATGAATATACTATACCTAACCTACCTAACATCGTCAATCCCTTTGTCTATGGACTATATTTTAAAACACTGTTTTAACTTTGGACGCGAACGCCAGCGCTAACGACGAGTTTATAAATCCAGGGTTATTTTCAACTTTTGTGGCGGTTGTTCGCCCAGCGTTCGTAGCAAATCCGTAGCAACGTCAATGCGAGCGCGAACGAAAAGTTTATAAATCCACTGTAACTGTGGATTTATAAACTCATCGTTGGCGCTGGCGCTGGCGTTCGCGTCCAAAGTTAAAACAGTGTTCTAAAATATAGTCCATAGACAAGGGATTGGCGATGTTAGGTTGGTAAGCTATATTCATATAATCGTTTATAAACGGCGTTGGCGCTCATCGGCGTTCAAGGACAACTTATTTCCAACTTTTGTGGCGGTCGTTCGCCCAGCGTTCGTAGCAAATCCCTATAGCAACGCCAACGCCAGCACGAACGAAAATTGGCTATTCCAAATTGAAATTTGCACGCAAATTTTTACGATGGAGTCTTCTTCAAACTGTAGAGATCGATATAACAAGATGAAACCTACGTTGAAAGTGAGACCTGAGCGCTGAAGACGCATTTCTGTATCTACACCATATTGAACCAAATAACGATCCTGCAGTCCATCTGACACTCGATGCCGCCCACTACATAGTTTTTTTTACGCACTGTCTCTAATTCTTGATACCTATCACTATTCGCACAAAAGAAGTTCTAGAAATGTCTAACTTCTCGGAACTTTGATGATTGGAATGTCCAGCATCATGCAAAACAATAATTCTTGCCATATTAAAAGCAGAAACCTCTCTTCATGGCATTATAATGAAAGAAACGTATGAAACTCGCTTTGCTCAAGATACAATAAAACTGACCAATATTTTAAAAAAATATATAACTAATCAACAATATTTTATCTATCAATTCATATTATCTTATTTTACAGCTTTAAGGGCCGATTGTTTAAACATGGTTCATCTTCAAATCAACTCAACTGAGTTCTACTGTCATAGATAGGTACCATTGTTTCAATAATTGTTTTGTAGACATCAGAACTCAGTTCAGTAGATTTGAAGATGAATCATATTTGTACAATCGACCCTTACAACTCAACTTTGTTGCCTTGCAACGTAAACATTGTCCAAATCTTTAATATCGTCCAAGATTTTTGACGGTGTATTATACGGCCAAGTAGACTGTGATTTAGTAGAGCACTATTAAAATGTTTCCATAGCTCTGATTTTATCATTAATTATATGTTTGTTATTTATTATAATTCTTCATGATTAATCATGTTTATGTTCTACATGGGTAATTGGAGCACATAAGGAAATTGCCGAAGTTCTACCGGGAAAAGGAATAGAAATTTATGAAGTGTACTGAAATATATGAAGGATTTCCATCACATCTCAATTTCAATTTTTTTTGAAAATTTCAGAAATAATTTTGAAAGATTAAAAAGTTAGAATTTTGGAACTTCCACTCAGATTTAAATAGGCTGGCGACCAGATAAACTAACTGGGAGACACTTACTGACCTCCTTCACCCCACAGTTTTATCTGGGTGTTTTTGTAATCGTAAATGCAAGCGGGCCGTATTGAAGTGACCAGTACACATTTCGTTTCGTCATTCGCCTGCTTGATGACTCTAGTTAAAGGCAATAGTCTGCGCGATAAATTCCGCGCATGATGTCCATCGGAACTTTAAGCCGCATTTTATGAGGATATCTTGAAACAGCGGCACTCTTAGTTTTATATCGGAGAGGTTAAAGAGAATCGTAAATTAAAATATTCATACTATCATTACAAAGTATCTGCAATTGATAGCGATAAAGTGGAGGTGATAAAATCTTAGAATTATATATGTCGTACCACCGACTAAAATAGAAAAGATATTAATGTACGCAGAGGACGTAAAAAACAAGAGACGGTCTATAAAAAGAACCAAGAGCAACTTCAGACGAGCAGTAATTAAATGTGTTGATTTTTCAATTCTTAATCTCATTGGCGACCAATTATCACACATTTCCGGTAATTATATTTATAGAAATATTTATATATTCTTTTCATTCATTTACATTCATAAGAAAATTAATTTGAGCAGGTCGTATATTTTATTTTTATTTTTTCATTGACCCACATCTAATATTTAAATCGATAAACCGTCCTTTATTATTTTCTTACAAAAAACGTATAAGATCCTTAAATCATTTTTAAGGTCAAACTATGAATGAACCAGTTTACTAGAAATACTTGTGAAACTGAACTGTATCTTGAGCATACTCATTAAAGTGTTTTTTAATTAATAAAATATTGATTTTCTTACTTCTTTGCTTAATTGTTTCTTATCAAAAATATAATTGATACATAAATCCTTGAAATGGGAACTGTATAAGTCCTTAACTTAGGAAATTATTTTTTTAATTGGTTACATAGATACTATCATTTTTCATAAATTTGAAACACCTCTATGTGCATCTTAGTAGTGGTGAGAAACACACCCTAGTGCCCTCTTTGGGTATGTGCTATTATCTGTCTGACAACGCCAGTCGGGGCATATTGTCCGTGGAATAGGTGTTTTCGGCATCTTCAAATAAACCTCTGCGTACAGTTACGTAGTTTAAAAATCTATGTTTACTGGAATATGTATACAATTTTTAAAAAATGTAAATTAAGAACACCCCTAAATTAGACAACCATTGAAGCAAGACAATCACCCCATATCCTAGGGAGCTAGGGATCGAACCCAAACTATAATAGTTAGTGTGACCGAAATATATCTTAATTTTGTTGTGGTAAAAAACAGATTCGGAAAAAATTCTGGGGATTTCGATCAGGTTTTTATATATTTTCAAAGATAAGGGTATTTCTTGTAAAATTTTTAAAGCCATGGAAGATGAACAACTCTCTATGCACTAAATTAACTGTATACTCATAAAGAATGTTATAAAAATGTATCTGTTAATCGTATTTGTATGTTTAAGACGCTATATCCCTAATTAACCATCAAGACGTCAATTAAATAGTGATAACTAGAAACAGAAAATCTCGCAAGAACAGTGAAATCTGGGTTATTACTACCGGATAACGGACATGGGTACTTATTGCTTGATCTTGTCGTCTACGACACTAAATTAAAATATTTCTTTATTGTTGACTTTTGATTGTCTGAAGGGAATGTTGTCACTCTTGTTGTCACCATATCATTCTGAAAATTGCAAATAATAATTAAATATGATTGAATATGAATATGATTGTTGAAACTAATTTACACTACTTCCGATAATCATGACTACTTCCAAAATAGAAAAGACAAGATATTCACCTACTCACAAAAGATTGTCATCGTTTTCTTATATGATAGTTTCCTAAATTGAATCTCAAATCACGTTTTTGCCACTTACAAATTCAGTATCATAGGAATTCTTAAGTCAAATGAACGATCTGTGTTTAACAAATGGAGGAATGAAGTTTTTCTTCTCTTCCGAATACGATAATTTAAACATGTTCTTTGTAAATTAGGCTTATAAAACTGTATTATAATTTAAATATATTGTTCCAAGCCACTTAAACAGAGACACTTTCTAGAGTAACCATACGAAAAAGGTTTATTACTGCCTTTCAAGTTACCGACGGAACCACCAGAGGTGAAAGGCAAGTGGATTATAAATATGGGGACCTACATCTTACTCTGCAATCGAAATTTGTTCTTATAAGGATAATTTAATTCGCCAAATATCTCACCGTCAGCGTGATTTCAAACCATTTTGATAAAGTAATCAACTGAAAAGCTGACACGCAACTCACAAACAGATTATGACCAAACAGAATTATGTGCGAGCAATTGCCGACTACGGATCATGTTGGTATTTTGCCACATGGTAGATATGGAACGAATATTCCAATTACTTTAGATTTATAAAAGTTGGCAAAATTTATCTGCTGGATAATTCCTATCAACGACATTTTTTTTAGAAAAATTCACAGATTTCGCAATTCTTGCAACCATCGGAGTGCATTGAAAATGAATTAAGGAAATTTGGAACTATAGAAAGCTTGCAAAAGTTACCTTCTAATTTGAGAACTTACCATTTGCGACTTACAGACTTTGCCACCTTGTACATCACATTCACATGAGAGCTCAGATTCTCAGGCTTGCAATTTGCAATATACGAATACGAATGCCAAAATATATGCGCCCACGCCGCCCGCTTTACTCGGTCCCCCACTACCTAACCATGTCGGTATGACATGCTCATCGCGTTACACTTTTCATTTTCATCGAAACATACCCCCATATACGAACCTTTCCGATCCTATAAGCATTTTTAATGCTAATAAAGCTCATCCGCAATTTTTTTATTTGCATTTTATTCTTATCATTGAGTTCTGCAGTTTTTGAGTTTGAGTTTCATCAAACCACGCTAGCTTTATCTGCCCGTAATAGGTCTGTACTTCTCTGTTTTGCTTTTCTCACTTATAAACCAAGATGGGAGATAGCTATACTGCGAAGGTTAATATGCATTGTCGATTGTGCAAAACACGCACAAGAGTCCAGTAAACTGCACTATTAAAATAACAAACGATGGCAATAAAACTAGGAATTACAAGTTGGTATCGACAGCGCAGCAGGTCTTCATTCTTGTGCATATTAATTGCGCAATAATTATAAGACTTTTTTGTTGAGGTAGCGAAGATCGGCCAACCTGTTTATGTCCTACTTAGCCATCCTTTATGTAAATGTCGAGCAGATAGAGTTTCTGATTTATATTCTAATACCGAAGATTGAAATCGAGGAGTTTCTATAGCATTTAGTGACGAGATACATATCATAGCGACTTATATTTTGTAATCCTATGTCACCATGGGATAATAAAACATAAAACATGTAATATACGTACTATTTAATATTATACAGAATGAAGCAACTAAAACTAGTTTTTATATTCTGAAGAATATTCAGTATATACACTAATCAAAATTAACTAATTTAATACCTTAACATTTAAATAAAGTTATACGTGCTTATTTAATTGAACTGACTGAACTGTCGCATTATATAAAATTTTATTAAACGGTAATAATATGTTTCGTATGTTGCTTAACAGAAATTATGAAACACATTTCAATGAAGAACGAACCCGTCAGTTGAAGTTCGCAGGAAGGGACCGCCTTCCTGCGAACTGAACATTGAATTTTTAAAATTTTACTCTCATATTTGAAATTTTCATTATAAAGAAATAAGAGAAAAGTTAAGTAATGTTAGTATGCGCATACTTCAAAAGTGGAGTTAGTTCTTTATACAGTAGACTCTCAATAAGTATAGTGAACTAATTAATGCACACCCAGTTCACTATATCGATTTGTTCACTATATCATATATTTTTTAAAATTTATTAAAACAACGTTTTTCTTTAATAAACTAATGTTAACCACTTATATAAAGCTTTTTCCATTCTAGGGCACTCTGAATGTCTCAAAGTTTTCATTTTTCCTGGTCTTGTGAAAGTGTTGTTGACCCTATTCAAAATCCTTACCCTTCTGTTTCGAATTGTGGATTATAGTGGATTTAGCAACACCTTATTCTTTAGATAAAACGGTCACCCCGACACCTTTCCTTAAGTCTTCCAATATTTTAGCTTTATCACTTAGGGTTAAATGTTTCCTATTTTTCGCCATAGCTACTCGTGACGCGACCTAATCCAAACATATACTGCAGAAAACTACGTCTAAAATCGTTTTCCTGTTTTAACATGTTTGTTTACGAAAGAAGCTATTGAGTTCACTATTTCGGGAGTCAATTTGATCACTCTACAGAATACATTAAGAAAAATATATGTGTTCACTATTTAGAGTAGTTCACAATACAGTATGTTTACTATAACGCGAGTCTACTGTATTGCCATATTCCATTGCTGGGCCGGTGGCTCAGGGCTTAGCGTCTCGATCGATCAACCCAGAGGACGTGAGTTCTAATTCCCATTCCACCAAACAATTTTTAATTAAATTGTTAATTCGTAGATCAAGGCTTATTCACAGGGATGGCTTGGCAACTATCCTGGCGATGCCTTAAGATGGAAACAATGTCAACTTGGTGTTAATGTGAAAGATTAAAATCAATTGATGTTTGACTATACCTAACTAATGAGGTTTTCCAGGTTTCCTTCATTCCAGCACTGAATGGTGGTTAGGGCCTACCAACATAGTCGTTCCTGAGGCGCAATTGCGGCCCGCGAAATAATAATATGCCGCCCCCTCTCCTACATAAGTCTCAGTCTTTCGCGCTAATCCTTGTGATTAGAATGAGGGGTAGAGATATTATTATTATTATTATTATTATTATTATTATTATTATTATTATTATTATTATTATTATTATTATTTAACAATACACAAACTGAAAATAATTTTACAAATACATTTAATATATTTATTGATTTATTTTAAATTAGGTATACCTATAGCAATTCTCTAATGCTTTTTCTTTTATTTTTTCTCTATATATTTGCAATTTATTAGATATGTATCAAGTGAAGAGAAAGGTATAACAAGTCTCATCATGCATCATCATCTATTAGTGATAGGCACAGTAGTGCTCTCTGGAGATCTATACTGTTATGTGTCCGTCTATACTGTCAAATATACTTTTGGTTTACAAAATGAAATTTTGTAAACCAAAAATGTTAACATAAAACTCTCCCACCTCTCCATATTTAAAGTATTAAATTACTAGATAAATGTTTTCAAATATAAACAATAACGTACCTATTTGAAACACACATGTATTCTCTTTAAAATTCCTATGTACAGAGTCCCAATTTACCGCCAGCAGACTTTTATTTGCAGCGGTCGAATAAATAATAAAGTAGCGATGCAGTTCTGTGGTCCCGCGGACAATGCTGTGCTTTGGCGCAGTTTTGTTTGCTGTCTTTGTGTTCCACTCTATATCCATTTTGATTACGTTTGTAGCTTAGTGAATCAAAATTGGAGAATTTACCCTGTTTGTTTGGCTATAATCCGTATGTTGGTAAAGCCACAAACTGCAATAAATGACTTCAAATAAACCCTTTCCCTGTATAATCCCTAAGTTGAATCGTGTTTATTTCTATAATACGTTTATTCAAAACGTATATACAGGGAAATCTACATAGGGAGGACTAAGGATTTCTCGGCCTTATATACAAACTTATTATGGCATTGATATTAAATTAATATGGTATATTAGGTACTATACTGCCAGCTAAATTAAAATGCAAGTTTTCTTGCCAGATCTTTTTACAACAATGTTGAATGCAATGACATAAAACACATAAAAAGAGGGTAAAAGTTAAAAACATACCAGTCCGTCATTATTGTTATAAACATGACTGACCATTTGAATTGGACCAAGCATAAAAGTGGAAAAGTATGGCAATATCTTTTGCTATAGAGAAAATATCTTTTGTTTTTGCAAATCCTTAAACAGTAACACTGCAGCAATCTTGTATTTATGTTATAAAACTTTAAGATTCATATCGTAGTCCCTGTACCCTAAAGAAACACTATAAAACAGCAATATATATCGATATTTAGGAATTTTTATTCCTTGTAAGTGTAGGTATTATGAAACATCTAACTATAGGCATGGTATAAATCTGGAACAGGATTCGGTAAAATGCGAGGGAACAATACTCCAGGGCTTATTAATTGTTGTATTGAGGAGTACAAATTCATGAGTTAAAACAAAGTTTACAGAATATTACTCTGTAAACTTTGGTTAAGACAACATCTGTTTCTCTCACTCTCATTGACTTTGATATTCCCCTGTCGTCCTCGTTCTCTAACGCTCAAAAATCCGACGCTAGAAATTCATTACAGTACCTACTGAACATTACTGAACTACGAATTTTGTTTTTTCGGTACAGTATCACCAATATATTAGCACTAATTAAAATTAAATTATTTTTTCTTGTACAGCTAATTATGGCGTCTTAAAAACGGGAAATTCTGAACTATTTACGTTTTTGAAATAATATTTTTTTAAATTGCATTTCCTCAAATTCTATGAACATAACTAAAACATCCCTTAATTTTTAACTGAAAACATTTGTTATTTTCTAAAATAACACCGTGCTGTCAATATAACGATTGTTGTTAATAGTTTACCTTTTAATATCACTTGTAATTGGGCCGCTTAATCTATTCACACATGTGACTAAAGTATGGAGTTATCCATAATTTTTTATATTGTTATTTCATTAAATATTATTTTTTGTTACGTTGTTTTTTAAACTGTAAACTACACTTAGTTCACTTTGTAATCAGTGCGGTCAGTCAAGTGTTCTTATTAAGTGCATGGTGGCTTTTCATTATCACGTCAACTCGATCAAATTTTTGTTGTTTTTATGGTATTTATCTTCGGCCTATTTCAGCGACTAAAACTAATCATCGACGTCAGAAGACAGAGTAAACCGCAACCTGTAAATTTTGCCAAATTCCCACTTCTTGTAGCGGGGTAAGAATCTTTAACTTGTCTCTCATCTCACAGAGAAGGAGTAACCAGATTTACATCCTATCCGATAGATGATACATTTTCTACATGATACATCTACATCTAAGTTTGTACAGTTTCTGTGTATACACCGCCGTACAGATAGCTGAAGGTACGGGCAGGAATTGGGGGTCTTCCATAGTACGGAACCCACCAAGTACTAACCGTGGACCATGTTGCTTAACCCTTATATCGATGATGTAAACGCTAAGTCGCTACGACGTCTTGCCCTTCGATCAAATCTTAAACAACTTTTTATTAAAATAAATTATAGTTTTGGGCATTATTTTGGGAATAATGTTAAAACAACACGTTAACCCCTCACATGTCAATTAAAAAATTCACTAAATTCACTGACTTTATTTTCTCTTTGAAATGTATTTTTTTCTTTTCCTGTTTTGTAAATCACATGCCCAGATATTACGTTGCAGACTTCACATATTTTAATTCCAATAAAAATTAAGAGTTATACATGAGTCACTGTTTTTAAGAGTTTGTATTTAATTTTGGAATGATTGCTGATTTTTTCATGTATATGTTCTTGACATTTGAACACTATAAATTCATTTATATTGATCACAAATTGTGTTATAAAATATAATTACTTATTTTGACTATGTTTGGCGCCATAATAATAGATTAAATATTTCAGATTAAGTCTTATTATTGTATCTGCATGTGGAAATTCAATTAATCTAATTGTATGAGGTAAATATTTTTATTTGAAGGATATAATTTAAAATACTAAAAAAAATTGAGGAAGTGTTTAAAGAAGGTGAAGGAAAAGGGTATTAATGTAACAAAAATCATTTAATCTTTTAATATAAAAATGATGTGTTAGTTTCCATCGCGTCTTAGTTTGAACAGTATATTTTAAAATGATCATTCTGAACTATTTTAGGGGTTAATTTTCATTAGCATCAACAAGTATATATATAAGCAAATAATTTTGCTGCTGACACATTTTTGTAGATTGAAATCGATGTTTCATTGGTTATTGTCTATTACTAGTTATGTTTTTCTCCACATCTACGAGCAGGTTATTTCCTCTTCCAGTTATATCTCGGCATCTAAAAAATACAACCTTATTAAATCACAAATATATAAATCACTAGGTATGTAGTATTAAAAATGTTATTATTTATTATGTATTTAATTGTTTGATGAATACCTATCTAAAAAAATATTCAAATTAACATTTTTTTGTATCAAACGAGGTAAATATAAATTATCTCTACAAGCGTTCTCCCCTAGAAGACAAACTCGATCCGAAGTTAAAGACTTTGAGAAGTAGGGAGGAATTTACACAAGAAGTAATTGTACATAACCTTGTTATCATTAGTTGATTTTCGGGCGAGCCGTCGGATTCCCTATCAAAGGATCATGAGCTGCCCCTTTACAACGAATCCGAATTGGCATCCTGTTTCTGTGTAATTAAGTAATGGAAATCAAAGTTCTACCTTCTGATGTAGCGCTATTTGTTTAAGAGTTAACCGATCCATTCCTGTGTTTGGTTTATTATGCCAACCCTTTTCCGACAGTCTTCCAGCTACTGTTAGAATGTAGAATTCCCACTAAGAAATTGTAAAGCCTTGATCAAGATAATTTAATGTATTAAACATTGGCACATACAAGGTGGCCCAATGGCCAAAGTTCCATTACTCCTATTGCGTAATAAACAAATAAAAAATGTAGGATCCTCCAATTTTTCTAAACTGCAAATCGGAAAAATCATTAATTCTAACTAGACATATCTTTAGTCAATTATCTCTCTTTCAGCTAACCATTTTGTGTTTGTTTCTCTTTTGTATCGTAAACATGTAGTGGTGCCTTCAATCGCTTCTCTTTTTCCTCCATCAGACTCATATTAATATAACAATAGGACATATGTCTTAATTTCTAAGGATTCAATACTAGTATATCAAAGTAAACATGAAATAGGACACTGAAAATGTTACAATAACACACTTTCAGTTATGTTTAGATATTGAAATGAGTTACAAGCATCGTAAGTTATGCTATTAAAGTTTTATATACCTACATGTGAAAAACATCTAAATTCTAAATAATTAAAAGTATAGCACGAGTTAACTCAGATATGATAGCATCGAATATAAATATTTCTTTCTGAGATGCTATGAAAGCGATATATAGGATTTAACCGAATGTGGATTAACTTCATATTTTAAAACTGTTACTCAATGGATTGTCACAAAATATGCCCAAAAATTTACATTTTCATGTATCCATGAAACATGTGTGTATCCATCCATATCATGTACCATTACGGAAGATCTGATACTAGTATTTTCTAAAATACCGGATTTTCAAGTCAAATTTGATAACATATTACACACTCAGGGAAAGATTTGATAATTATATCTAGTATTTGGCTTATTTTACCAAATGGTAAATCTAATACAAAGAAATAAATATCTAGCTGAATCAGCTTCTGTAGCAGGGTTTGTTCACTCAGTTTGACTTTTAATTCTGTTATTTCGCTGTTATAACCAAAGTATCATAATATTTCTTTTTTTTTTTTTCATTTGGAAACCATTTGATTTACATTCATTAAATTAAAATTGAAATAAGGTTTATTACAAGAAAAGAAGGTTTTCTAAATCATTTATTTATATCTAAAATATGAGTTTACATATAGTTTAGTTAAAAATGTTATAAGAACTATGGCTGTTTTATATGAAGTAAACTGTACTCAACCAAATGGTTTTAATAATTATTATAATTACTAATTTTCTATTCAGTATATGATTCCTAATCTATTCCCTATACCTATAGGATTTGCAATGAATCTTCTTTAATTTTTTTTATTCGCTTTAATTAAATTAGACTCTCTGACATTAGCTCCGGCTGAGTTCAGGGTTGGGGCAGGTTCAAAGCTTTATAATTAATATTAAATTTTATACCACTTTGTAGACACCAAGATAATTTAGTATTTAACTGTATATGTATAAATAATAATTATAAAATAGTTATAAGTAATATGAATGTTTGGTGAATTCAAATAAGCAAGTAGAAACAATTCTATATTACTATTAAAAATGTTTAGTGAAAAATATGTGTATGATATTTAATAATAATAAAATAAATAACAACTGCTTGTTATCATGCAAAACCACCTTACAGTGTATATCTGCCAAGAATGAAATTGATTGCATCAGAGAATATATTTCAAGCTCTCACCAATATATACTCTTCCTTCAGTAATTATGGTTATAGTGGACATCTGGCAACGTGCAAAGAATGATACCTTCAGGAAACTGAGAACAAGATGGTATAATGTAGTTAGTTAGCTAGCTTCTTGTTGATCCTGACACTACTAATCGAGTGGCAAGTGCGTTCTCCTTATTTCATTCACAAATCCATTAGATTTGTGAAATCCGCCTGGTTATTTAAATTATATTTTAAACCATCAGGCGTTATAACAAAACATTATTAGAGTTTTCATCTCGTGCCCATATTTATTTCCAAGTTTCTCGAGTGCTCAAAATTCAAACAAATTCTGATCTAATTTTTTTGATCTAATGGTAATAGTTTAAATAACCAGGTGGATTTCACATAGTTTAACGACACTTAAAGTATACGATAATTCAATAAACATAGAAATCTAAATAAAAAATTTAGATAAATTTTTAAGGAATACATTGAAGATTAATTTTTCGAGACAAAACATCTGAATCTGGTTCGGGCTGAGGCAGTAAAGCATTGGGGGTCATAAAGACTTGCAAAAAATGTAATAAAATTTCCAGGGTCGTATTTAAAAAAATGAAGTTGATGATGGTCCTGGAAAGACGAAACGTTACATATAAAAATTAATTGTGCCATTCAATAGAGGGCAAAAAGTTGCCATGAGAAAGTGTTCTTCTTTCTTCAATATCACCTCAAACAAGGCTGAAATGGAACAAAAAACGGATATCCAATATTTCGGTTTTTTCAAATATTTCGAAAAATAACCATGATTAACGTAACCTGATTACGCAACTTTACCCCCATTTAATCTAGTTCGTATCTCTTACCGTTTCCGAGATCCCTGTAGTAGGTAAGAAGCGAATTTGTAACAGCCTGTATATTCTTTTGAAATTTATAAAATTTTCGTTAGAGATTCTAATTTAAGCAAAAACTATTCTAAGTAAAGAATATACACATATTTGAGCAAGAAATGTCCATATACCAACACAATATACAGTTATGTTAATATCACTAAAATAATTTCCGATGACTTACGCAATAGCTATTTTATATGGATAAACAATTCTATGCTGCGAACACTGTTAATGTATTAGTTTCCACAATTCCACACCTTAAATTCAAATGTACCCGGAATGACCTGCAGCTCTTAAAAACAAGTTGGCTAAATGATGCACAATTAAGATGCACTTAATGTATTTGACATCAATAGGTGTAAAACGATATTAGCGAGACGTGTGCCCGCTCTCCACACATCCTCTAAAAGCAGTGTGACTTACTGTGCTAACCACGACTTTGAGCATATTATAGTCGTCGTGTTCCATTACAGGGACAGTGACTTGCATTTATAATTGTGTTAAATTACCCACACTCTCTCAGATAAGAGTTAATTTAATAATGCAGGTAGATCTAGCCAAGTCACTGCATACGGGGAGTGGCGTACTGTGCTCTTTTAAATATCAATAATAAATCATGGAGATTTTGTATGGCTGGAGATTTTTATATCATCGTTACGATGGTGTTTAATGATCTGTGTTTTGATTGGTGGCATTTTAATGATCTTTAGATAAGCTTTGTTTCATCTATCCCATGTTCCTTGTCACCACAGGTGGAGGGAAGCGTGAGTGGCGGTTTTTTAAGTGACAAGGAGCCATCTGATTTGAACGGGTAGCATGTAGTATTTATTTCATTCAGTCCGCAATTTTTGTTGAATAACTTATAGTATGCGACGAATCGGTTGACCAGGAAGGAATTAGTCTCGTAGAGTGATTAATTACTCATATTTAGGTATGATATCCAGTCTGGTCCGTAAGACTGATCCGCTTCCCCTTCCTTATTGTCTTAATACTCAACATATTTTTTTGTTTCAAAAGCGACACATATCTGATTTTTCCTATAAAATTTAATTCCGATTTAAAAATTTTAATTACATAAAAATTACACACTCGTTGTACCAAAAACTAACTTCTGTAATATATTTGGGACAAACTAATATCCTTTCTTCCCATCCAACGCTATAAAATCTCTAGAATTATCTTCAATAGTTTTGTAGATAAAACAACTGCAAAACCTTATTGTAGAAAACATTATTCATCTACGCAAAGATAACGTTTGTTTTTGAAACAGTTCTGTGTAATTTCATTAAAAGATGCAATATTTGTGTGACAGAAAATGACGTTATAGTGGGAAATATGCAGGAAATATGGTAATAACAAAAAATATTTTTTTTGTTTATTAATGTCTTCATTTTGTTAATTTTAAGTTTGTCATTAATATTAATGTTATTTTTTTATTATTTTGTTTGCCATACGATATAATGTTTTGTGATAAAATTTTGTTATATGTAACATATTACCTTACTACCGTAGACTAACTAATACTTACTAATAACAAAATACTATAATTATTAGAAATATATGTGCAAAAATATATTGTTGTATTCAGCAAAAATAGAAGATACCTATTGGTTTTTATAAAATTTATAGGGTATTTTATAAAAAAAGTTAGTTTTTGGTGCACCTCGTATATTTTTTAAAATTTTGAAATCGTAAATATTTACAGGAAAATCATCTATGGGTCTGGCTTTACAAATAAAAGAATATGTTGAGAATTAAGACAATAAAGTCAGTTTCACGTACATGCATACAAACTTTACAGGGCGATCAAATATAAGTAAATCACTTATTTGAGAAACCAGATATATCCCATAAACGTAATTCTGAGATAATGCAAAATAATTGTCTAATTATTTTCAGTTGTCACTTAATGTTAATATGAAATAGTTAAACAATTTTTTCACAAATTAGCAAACATATTGATTTAAAAGTTGACAAAAAACTGTTTTCTTTCTCAAATATTTTTTTCTGCTTTTACTATTTATTAAAATACAAACAAACTAATAACAGGGATATAAACATATTATTATAGAACCTCTGGCTCCAATTCACCATCTAGGTACAGTAGGCCATAAAAAATTTCTTGATAGAAACTATTTCCTCATTATCAGATAGATAACTTTTTGATATTAATCATTGTTTTTAATAGCTACACTAATATTGGGGTAAACTGTACTATTGGGGTACCTACTTTAATTTTGGGGTTCTGTACAAAGTTGGTTGGGTCTAGGATGTTTTTTGCCAATGGGAAATATAAAATATGTTAATCCATCAATATAGTCATATGTGGTAACCGTGCCTTTAAAGTTATCATTGTCATTATTGTCCTTTTAATCCTTTCACACTGACATATTACCCTTTTTACATTTATTTTGATCAATATTATGCTCCTCCCTTGTAAACAAACTCTACACCTAGTTACATTACTCGTAAAACACGACAATCCACAACAATGATTTTGTTTAAGAAACCTGACAAATCCTGGATTCATCGGATTTTGAAAGTAAACGCAATATTTAATGCCTGTTATGGTGCAGAAGACTACAGCGATTTGTTTAATTTTTGTTTTATTTTCATCATCATTCTGTTAAAAACATTTTTCAAAATGTTTTATTTCTTAATTTAGCTAGATCAAAGTTTAAATAGACACTTATATATTATTAGATATTTTGTATAATAATAATTTTAATTTAATTTAGGTTTTACTTATGAGCTGCTTCTTTGTACAATAACTTTCTAATACCTACTAGATATTTAAAAATATATCCTGCTTTACTGTAATAACATCTTAATTTTGAACGCCATCCACTGAATCTGTTACGAGACATACCAGGTAACTAGTAATAAAGACTTACATGGTATTAATAACTGGAAGAATAAAAATACAGACTTGTATGAAAATTATATAAAATGTAAGACATATAAGTGCAGGGCAACCGTCCATTCAGAATATATTACAAAATTTTGCACCCAATTATAAGTCAAGTTGTATTCCTGGTAATAATAGCTCGGGTGAGATAATTTACGTACTGACGTGTATATATTACTTAAGGCAGATGTTTTTGGTTTACAATAAAAGCTTGTGGAACTGAGTGCTAAAAAAATAGGCAAAAAGTAACGATACATTTCATCGGGTTGAGCTATAAAACGAAATGTACTCTTGACAAATATTGTTATTTTTGGTATCTCGGGCATTCTTAATTGCAAAGTATATGAATGCGTTGTTTACATTTGAATAGAGCGAGTGAGGTATTAACTATTATTTCGTTTACAGCTCTCAAAGAATTATGTGTTTGTTTTACGATCGCCCATAATTTTTAGGTTTTATTCGATTTTTCCAAATGGAATGAGAGAGTATTCTGCATAACATATCAGCGTTTTCTTGAGTAATAATAAAAAACGACTGTTGAGTTTGAGAAATTATTTAATAATGTAAATTTTAACATTGGAAATATTTATATTCGTATGGGGACCAAGTTAGGAGTTTTCATTCAAGACCAAAAAACAGCGGTGTCGCGATCGAGTGACGCAATACATATAGTGGAGCAGATGAAACCTATAACCTATACCATCTTGTAGAGCATGTTTTGGGGCATATGTGGTGTGATCTACAACTTGTTTTTTAGTAGGGATTTTTTTTAAATGGTCTTAAAGTGCGTTATCTACACACTTCGAAAACATTTGTTTTCTGAGTACATACATCGCCATTAAAAAAAAAGAAACGGCTATTAGACTTACCGCCCTGAAATTTTAACCACTAAGATGCACAAAAACTAAGATATCTTTTTTTGGCTGTACACCTACATATTACCAAAAAAATGACGAAAAGTTAAAACTTCTAAAATTATGCATGACAAACTTCGATATGCGGTTAGCTATGTGAAATATTCAAAATTTGTATATATATGCCGCGAATACAATGTAGCCCAGATATTCAAAAAGTTTTTAAAGAAAGTTTGGGTTGATATCTGTACCCGTTTTCGAATCATCGAATTTTTAAAAAGCGCTCGCAATTATCAGAGTGAAGTATTCCGCCGCACTCAGGCTTATAGCGCGAATACTGGTGCGTCTATAGGTAGATAGATGTCTACCCCTAGAAAGAAGATAGTTAGACACTCAATTTTACTCCACTTATGTAGAGAGCGCAGCGCTCGACCGGCGAGCGGCGGGGGGAGTGTTCAATTATCATTCCGTACTCGCCTATATAATGTTTGAGTAGTGTTTCATTTGATAGGACGATCGGCACGCTTATAATTATGTTTCGTATATTGTGTTAACAGTTCCAATCTATCCGATAGCTCCGGAGATTGCGAAATCTGCGAATTATTTATAGAAATATATGTAGATCCGTTTTTCGAGTCCCATCATAAGTATCTCGCTAATATTAAGAGATATGAAGACGGTTAAACTAGGATAAAGCATTCTTTAACGCATTTTAAGCTAAGAAATTACTAACCTGATATGAAATTGAACCTACGTCTCATAGTTTAGGATATATGGCCAAATACAGTAAATATTGATTTTTGTTTGTATTGTTTAAATTGAAAACCGTTAATACTAAACAGTTCTAACCAAAATATTGTTAAAACACCTTTTTACAAGGAATCCGGATATGATATTCCATTTTAAGACATCCAAGATGGCGCAGAAACAACTGTCGACTTCTTTTTTTCTTATGGACGTGAGATTAGATTTTTGCATATTTGAATCAAGTCTGTTTTTCTGATTACGATGATGTATCACAATTGATATTTTGTTTTATATTTTTGCTTATATTTGCGCTAATTTAATTTAGCGAAGTGTACTTTGAAAATAAAAGAGAGGTTTTGTTTATCGACAATTTTTGACAGTTCAAGCATATGTGAAGTTTTCGTTTCTTTTTCTGTTAATTTTACCCAAAAAATAGCATTATCAATCTATCTATTACAAATAAAAAATTATAATGAAAACAACAGAAAATGTATGTATTTATAAAATGAAAAAAGTTAAATTCACCTAGAACAGCGTATAGGAATTTAATAACCAATGCAAACATGATAATAGGTATCACTGTCTACCTTAATTATTATTGTAATTGGTCCTATGAATCTGATCTGTGTATGAATCTTTGTTCGGCCAACAATCGAGTGACACCGTTTTAACAGTGGTAAAGATTAGGTGGCGCAATTTTTAATCGGAGTAGACAATGCAATGATGTCTTTGTCACAATACCAATCACGATACCAATCGCGACAGGTACACAATTCTACAATTGTATATGAACCTGTTGTTTGTTCTTCCTGCTAACAGATAGCATATATGCAGCCGTTGTGAAAGCTTTTGATACGAATGATTTATATACTATATTTATAAAACCTACAAAGACAAAGCTTACATTCTAAAACAAATTACAATTCCTAAATAAGTCAAACTGAAATTCTATCGTCTATTAGTTTTTTATATTTACTAAAATTATGCCATCAACTATCTTATTAAAAGAAAATTACATTTGGTTATACGCTAAAACAAAATTATTTTTACACAAACATAAGATATAGTTTGTTTCTGTTTCGGTATTAATCAAATATGTTTGTTTTTTAATTTTTGCATATACACTTAGCTATGGTAATAGTTTGTTTCCATTATCCTTATTACTCTCTAAGTTTACTTTATAAATGATATAAATTTTCATACTTGACCTAAACAAAAAATGACAAATGACAAATGCAAATTTGAGATATTTCTCCTTTCATAATTCCGGAGGTGAGTCTTTCATCTCACGAAGTGCCGTATCTGTATGTATTTCTAAAGGTATTCACGATATAATAATGTTATCAGACATCATCTGGAGATGATTAAAATTGTTATGGTGCCAACTTGGGTGGCGAAACGCGCGTCGTGTGCAGTATAGTGTTTTGGTGTTATGTAGAAAACTACGTCTGTGGTATCTACAAACGTAGGCAGATACAACAGTTCGTGTTTCTGATATTGGTATTTCGACGTATCTGCATGAAAATTATTGGGCTTGCATACTGAAGCAAAAAGAAAAAAAGAAAAAAGAAAAACTTGCGCGTTTTTGCTTCGTGTGGTATAAAACAGCCAGAAAACCTGGTGCGTTGAAAATTGCCACATATATTTTTAAAGGTTTAGAGTAGTGTCATAATCAGGGAAAAAGAAAAGTGTATTTATTTTCCGACGGTTGCTATAGGCAGAACAAGAACACTATTGTTTTAGCCATGCTTCTGTATGCTTTAAGGATCTACCCTAATTTATACTTGATATCACTAAAACACTTCAAAACAAACAACAGCCAGATCGAGGGCGACTCTGCCAGTGTACCATTTCCCATGTGGTATTGATAGCTGGAGAAGTTTTGGAACCGTCTCAGTTGCTACCTATTATTAATTTGGCAAGACAAAAACAACCCAACAAGGTAAACCCAATGACCTATAGAGACTTTAAATTTTAAAAGTTGGTGCCAAAAGGATCTTATCCGCGCAAGAATGCTATTAAGAATTACCACTTCTAATTCGAACAAAACCATCAAATGGACTGACATGATGAAAGTTAAAGTCAAATGATTCACTAATGACCATTAAAATCTATTAGTTAATAGAGCATGTATCTAAAGAACCGTAAAACGTAAAATGGTAAATGTTTTTAATGAAAAAAATATCAATAAATAAATAAGGAATTAAGAAAGAACATTATTCTGCATTCAAACAGAATTCTGTTCTCATTAAAACACAACACAACACAACGCCTTTAGAGTCAACGAAAAAAGTACCTATTGCAATACTGTTTCTTTACTGAATTTGTCTAACTTGAATGGAGGATGACACAGGTACTAGGAAATGCTTCAATTCCTCAATTTTAGATTCGAAATTTTAAATTTGACGGAGTGGGACAATTTCAGTTGCGACACACCCGCGGTTTAACCAGTATTGATTAAAAATTTGTGTTTAAACTTTACCCTGTATATTTATTTAAATAATATTTCTGACAAAGATATCTTTATCCCATCATACAGTCAATTGTTACAGTAGCAATAGGTTCAAGAAATTGATGTTTATTTTTTTAAGCAAGCTGTGGGTATCTAATAAACAAAATAAATTAAAAAAATTGTCGATTTTCGGTGGATGTACGTTTAAGAATTAAAATACCAAAATTAATAGTGTAAGTACTTAATTAGGGAAGTATCTACAGGGTATAAAAAATGAAGACATCGAAAAAAATGTAAGTACTTAAACATAAATAAGATAAAAAATAATTGACCGACTTCAGAAATAAAACGAATTGAATAGAATGTGTATCTTCCTCAGTACTCTTCCATAAATATTAGATATATAGACAAGGGCGTATGCACCATCACCACATGAGCGTTGTTATCTCTTAATACCAAACAGTCTGCTGTTTCGATCTATTAGATCTCCTCAGTGTCCTCAGGTCTAAGAGGGAGTCATTACGGCTAGGAGATGCCACATATATTAATACATTTCACGCTATACGCGTGGGACATAATAAATAATAAGTAACGCCATCTAGTATTTTATCAACTGTTTGATTATAGCTTCCCTCCACAACTATATAAGTACCCTCAGCAAGAAGGTTCGTACGTAACTCTCACAAGTTATATTCAAAGCCGATATCAAAAAGATACAAGTTGCTGAGGACATCCCTCACGGTGTGTCTCACCACTACTTATTCAATTCTAATTACTTATTTTAAAATCATTAAAGTAATTAAAAACCCCAACAACGTTTGTGTAAATATATTTATTTATTCTTTTAAATTACTACAGAGAAAATGTTATTAAATCTCTGGAAATTTTCGTTGGAAAACCCCGTACATTCAGACAGCCCCTATTAGTATCGGCATGGATTAAAAATTGACCCGGATCAGATTTTCAATCAGGGAAATGTATGTTAATTAGTTGTCCCATTCATAACTGCATATTATGTACACGTAAATCACAGCTTCAATAGCAATGATGGAAATTAGTTGTTATTGTATACAGAGCTATATCCAAACATGTCATCATCACGAATCACGAATGCATGCCTGGCTTTGTACGTTCATATCAATATTTGACAAAGGCCTTTGTGGCCGGTTAAATTATTATACATCGTTTTACATCCGACTAAATTTAGCTTAATTAGGGACTGTTAGAGAAGGACAAATACTGGGAAATATATTTGTATTACTATCAGAATTTTTGTTTTGCACCGTACTAAGAGAAAATATAACGTTTTGATTTGGTTTTCAAAATTGTAAAAGTAGGGTCGCCGTAAACACTTTGAAAACTGATTTAGATAACAAAAAAAATTAGGGATGAAAAAATTTTATATTTTCAACTAGAAAAGTTTTATTTTTATTTATTTATTGTTATTTATTTATTTATTTATTTTTATTAAAAGGCGTTTTAAAGTTATTTATTTGAATGCATTAGAATGTACCAATTTCAGTCCTTTTCTCGAAAGAATGAAGTTTATTATATTAGTTCAGTATTTTTATAGTTCAAATATACCACATCAAAATTAAAAGTGTATGGGTGAAAACATCTAAAAAAAAAAAAAATATTTCGATATAATATGATCATGTGATTTTTTTCTCTAAACGTACATGACAGAACTTAAAAAATGTATATAGCTAATATTATATTCAGTTGCTGATAGTGACACTAGTTAAGGTGCATTAACATAATATCAGTGTGTGAAATAGGTAGTCCTTACAAATTATCTTCCTTGATGTATGTACAAAAAATAATATACTCATGTGTATAGTAACTTTTTCTGAATTACACAGACAGAATACTAAATATTTTTGTTATACATTTCATATTTATTATATAACAAAAAAAACATTCAAACATGTCGTCCCTCTCCAGGAAAAAATCCATAAAAAATTCCCTCTCCAGTCAAATAAGGTGGCTCAATAGTAATTATTTCTAGAAATATATATTTCCTCTCCTAAAAATGTTGCTTCGCCACACTACACAATTTTTAAAATAAAGTTAAACCAAATTGGATTGTACCTTACAGTACTTTATATTAGTAATATGTTTATTGACATTTTTCTAAATCACTCAAAAGGATTTAGATACAGGGAAGTAACTGCAGATATCGGGCTTTACTTTTTGAGGGGAATATGCTAGTAAAATAAAAATTGCGGATAGGTTATTTAAAAAAATTGAGAATATTTTGGTTACTTTATGAGTATTGTGGTTAGCACATTTTTAGAGGCTCCTTTTGCAGGATATTCTTAATAATTCAGAATTGACAGTTTTAAATACTTGGATATAATGCTAATAAATACGCAAACTTCTCTTCAAGGGAGCTATCCAATAATGTCTCCATTGTCTTATTTGTAAAATTCATGCTACTTCTGTTAGACCAGAAGTGAAGTAAATCCCTTCAATCGTACATAGAAATTAGATTTGTTTGGTAGGGGCATAATATAAAGTATATTTCATATTTAGTTGCAACAAGAAATATCTCAAGATATACCCACTCACAATCGGTAAGAAAATGTTTACAGCAAATTGAAATGAGCAGTATTATACATGTAACGCTTTTCAAAAAATCATAATGTTTTCATAAATATACTCTTAATCGAGTATTTTTAACCTAAAACCAATAAAAATGTTAGGGCCGTATTATTCAATAATTGTATTTCTTACGATTTATTTATGTTTAATTAACCCACTTTATCTCACGAATGACCTATCTAAACATGGAAATATTTTGTATGTTATTTTAACAATAAAGTTCAGCGTATCGCTAGCCTGAGACAAGCACCATATGACAACATACAAGTATACAGTAATAGTTTTAAAAACATCCCCTTTTCGTTTCGTGTCGGGAAATCGTTCTCAAAGATTATCCAACATCCGGTCCATATTTCATTTTTAAATAACAAACGAATCTTACCTTTCGCACGTCGACAATTCATATGTTTTCCAGTGCACCGACATGTGGATTGTGGGACTGTTTTTATTCAAACCGGCTGCCGAAAAAAATACTAAAAAAGGATGTTATGTCTGAGAAAGGGTGAATACTTTAAAATTCTCTCGAAGATTAAAAACACGCTGACGGACAAATCGCAGAATCCAAACACCAACTGGAAATGGTGCTTGAAATAGCATATAAAAAAAATCAAAGGTGCCATGAACGTATTTTAAATTCAAGTGGTTTTCTTTTTTCCATGGGAAACAATGTTTCATCACCCTTAAAATAATTGGTTTACTAACATTTAACCAGAGACTTAGTGATATTTCCTTTAGTATAATAATGTGTGAAGAAAGATACAGATTCCACTTAAGTAGGTATATATATTTTATAAATTATAAACATACCGATTCATAAGCAAAGAAATAACTTTATTGTTTAAACGAATGTGTTACAAACAGCTACTCTGCGTGCTATTAGCAGCCCCTGTATTGACTTAAAGAGCATATTATTATCCTGTTTAACCATAATTTATTGCTTTTTAATATATTTTCCTTTTTAATAGTAATATCTATATCATTTTAAATATGAAAATATTACATAAATTATTGTTATTTATAGTTACATATATTTTATATTAAATTGTTTAGGGAACGTTATTTCTTGACTAAATAAAAAGTCGCACCTGTGGGTCACAAAATTTTAACTCATTGAATCGTAGTATTTAAATAATTTTATTAATAGATAATATATCTCTTCGTAAAATTGTTTTATTTTTTCTGTCTACTTGGCAAAATGAAATATTTCAGTTTTTACGCGTTTTTATAACAAAATTCGCTGTAACTGGGAAGCCTTTAAAAATAGGTACATACAAATTTATATCATTCGATTCAGAATTTAATTCTTCTTTCGACCGTAGAATAATATACTGGGTGTTCCATTTGAAAAAATTAAGCTTTGTAACTTCTTAAATTAGTAAATTGGCTTATAAATTTTGAGAACCCTGTATGTTCCTCAGATGTAGCGATGCCTAGACCATTAGGTACTGTTGCAAATATTGTAATTAAAGGTCTTCCACTGTACAAGATTCAACATTTTTAATATAATGTTGTAACTGTCACTTTTTTATTAAATAAGTAATAGGTAGCCCTACACAAATTTGACTTAAAATTGAACGTAGAATGCAAAACTGCAAAAACATGTGTTCCACTTAAAATAAGCAAGTTGGTGTCGACTTCCAGTTATACCGGAAGTGCCAGAAATATGAAAATATTTTAAAAAGGTAGGCCCCACCGACCTTTGTAAATAACCAAATTTTCAAATTTCCAAATCACTCTGTTTGTATTTTTCCATATATCGATGGCGCCCCTTCCCGGCGGGACACCCTATATATTGGGCGCAAGCTAAATCAAATTTCTGTATCAACAACTTCAAGGATAGTAAAGAAAAATCATAATATTAAAAACATATATTTGAAAGAGATGCCGAAAACAACTACTCCACGAACAATGTGCCCCGACTGGTATTGCATTATTTAGGCATCTCCATAGGAATGGCAAAGACGAAACAGGGCACTACTTTGTGTTTCTCACCTCTACTAATATTGTTCTTATTTGTCGTAAAATTCACTATAAGTATTATTATTCTACAGTAAATAAAAAATTTTCTCCTTATTCAGGATTCAGGGCTCATTTCAGGACCCGCATAGTAGAGACATTAGTATAGACACGCATAGTATAGCAGCTATACTGAATATATAGAAGCTATATGAATATTAGTAGTGGTGAGAAACACACCGTAGTACCCTCTTTGGGTCTTTGCCACTATACGTCTGAAAATTATTATCAAATTGATTAAATTATTATTATAAATATCAAATTATTCAAATCTCACCACTACTAACATTCACGATGCCCATTAGGCTATCACGTCGCAACATCGTTCATCGAGTCCACTATCTATGGCACTCTGATGAGCGCATAAAAAGCGCGAAAGCGGTCAGTGTCTGGTGGTTAGTCTCGATGACAGATGTGGTGACTCCTATGGAGATGCCGGAGTAATTCAGTGCCAGTCGGGGCATCTGGGCACATTTCCCGTGGAGTAGTTGTTTTCGGGATATCCTTCAAATAAATAAGTAGGATTGTCTTTCTCAAAACAATATAGGTCACTGCTATAATGGCGTCTGCAGAAAAGCAGGTCGTTATCTGCCTGTCAATTTCACAATAATTGTCAGACAGATAGTAGCAAAGACCCAAAGATAGGCAACTACGGTGTGTTTCTCACCACTACTAAAATTAAAAATATATGTGTAGCTAGAGAAATCAACACAGTAATGTAGATATAACTATATGGAGTAAGTATATATTTTTGGATATGAATATTCTTCAGTGATGCATGGAAAATTTAGTATAGTATGACGCCTATAAAAATAAAAATGAATTATCGTTAATCTAATACAAATATCTAGATACATAAGTAAATTAACTTAACGAATTAATTAAGAGACAGTTTACATAATAAAATTTAAAGAGCGTTAGGTAATGTTGCTTTTAATATCTTCGATTAAATACTCTCAATAATAATAGATATTTAAGGTAATAATAATAATAATAATATCTCTATCTCATCTTAATGATGAGCCTGGAAGTCAGAGACGTATATGGGAGAGGGAGCGGTATATTATTATTTTGCGAGTCGCGGGTGCGCCCAGGAACGACTTACGATGTTATAACTTATAACTTTACTCTCCATTTAGTAGAAGAATAAGGGAAACCTGGAAAACCTTATTAATTAAAGACTTTTATTAATTAAAGAATTAAAGAAAGTATTTAAAGATAACTTGCTAATTTGCGAAACGGTTTCGTTTGAAACCGTTTCGCAAAATCATTTCATTATCCAAAATATAAGTGATATACACAATTACACATCTTGATAGCTTTCAAATTTGTATAGCGTTAACAGTTGACATAATATATAGGTAGGTACCTACCTATATAGAATAAACAATTTAATTAACGTGAATAATTTATAAGAAATGCGGACTATAATTTAAAGAATACATTTTTATAGGTATTAAGTATTGAATATTGTGATATATATTTATATACAATATAAGGAATGTTAGGAACATTCAACTGTAACATGTTCTTAAATAACATTAATTGAACTGATAAGCACTTTAATTGTATTTAAAATGTTGATACTTGCTTCTGGCGTAATTTTTTAAAACGTTCCTCGTGTCTGATGATAAGTCTAAAATAATATAATTCATTGTTTGGACTTTGTGATCATAGGTCATAAAAAATTAGTTTAAAGAATAATGATTATGTTATTGCAACGTAATTATTAATTAATGAATAAATTGGCATAATGCCGACGCGCAATAAATAATTGCGTTTTACATCTTCCAGTTTTACACTTTTTTCATTGTCACGCAAAATCGGGGACATAGTTTGCCGCAAGATAAAAAATATATTTTTCAACAATTTAACACATTTTCGATAAATAAAATGCTAATTAACATTTTTAGAATTGAAATTTGTTAATTATTGCAAATTTTTCAAATATGATGATGAAAATAATTGGGAATAAGTTTGTGCCTTAGCCAACACTTTTGTTGGTAATAGTTTTTCTCCTAGCAGTTAAAATGTTCTAAATTATAAATTACTTATAAAGCAAAAAAAAATAGTTGATTACACATTGGATTTTAATTGTCCGTATATATTTTAAACTTTTTACTTGCTCTTCTGCACATGGGTGAAAAGATTTCTCATTTCATTTTTTCATTTTTTGTCATTTCTCTGATATCTACCTACCTAACAAAATGATCTTTCGACTTGATTAGTTACTTCATTCCATTATGTGTCTTTTTTAATTCACTAAAATGCAATGATGTTGTGTTGATCAATAAGCGGAACTGTATAAATTAACAAGAGGAAGAGATTTACAAAAAATTACATCTAAAACAACCTATACGAATGTATGACAAAGTTGATAAATATGTGGTTGTTTTAAAAAATAACACAGATCCAAATATATTATGCAGAAACCATACTAAAACAAAATCATAACCTTATATATTTTCAGTAGGGTAAACTGGGGATGGATGCCTATACTAACATTTTTTTTGTTTCTAAAAATTGTATTGTAATATTTTTTTAATTAATTGGTCCTGAATTGATCGATCAATCATTAATTTACAATAATTTTGCAAAAAACGACATATACTTATATAATTATTAGTTGAACGATTTAAAGCAAAACCTAAGACCTTACACTTTTGGGATAGATATGGGATAGTTGCACTCATTGTTAGGGATAGATGCCCATACAGCGGTATAGATGCACAATGCGGTATGAATTATTGGATTTTCCTTTATTTATCACTTCGACTATAAAACAAAAACAAACTATTCTTAACAACTTATAAGAAAATATTGGCTCAATTTTGTAAACATTGCATAACGTCCCTTTTCGTTATTATAGTAAACAGAAAATCTAGTAGGTATCTAAAACTCAATTTTTCTTTTAGCGTTTATCACTTCCTTCACATTTGACTTCGGCATGTTCCTTCTGTTGAAATATTGTTTAATCTAAAAATTTTACTTTTCGCGCTATCATCACTTGTATTTAAAAATCCCGGACTTTATGCTCTATTTCCATTGGTTACAAGACTGGCATCTATCCTCCATTGCATATGTGCATCTACCCTCTAATGTAATTAATGCGTGGAATAGATGCCTAATACGAATACATTTATTACATAAGTACATTGTGAAGGGAAATTGTTGGTTTTGACCTAACCCTACATTCCCAATTAACAATATAAAATCAAATTTATATGTGTAAACAGTCATTATAACATAAAACTCTTATTTTTTGGCTTGGTTTCATACATTAAAGTTATTATTGAGTCAGACACTTACCTTGTAAAGCTTAGATTACCTTGCTTGATTGATTGCATTGCTTCGCAATGATAGGAAGACATCGAAGGATCAAAAAGCGACGTCACTATGAACGCTTGGCCGCCACAAGCCAGTGGCGACCAATAATAATAATATATAATAATAAATAAGCTATTATTATATAGAATTATTGTGCACACACATGGGTTAACTATAGACCATAGACTGATTTAGGCGCATGCGTACTATTGAATCAAATTACTGTTTTATTGGCACATTGCCATCTATCCCCAATAAGCCTCTATACCCAGTTTACCCTAAATGTTTATTTCCATTCCTTAGTACAGTATCAGTGTTTTGGTTTAGCTCACTTTACACTATTCTATGACGATAAGAAAATAGTTTGGAATTTTAGAGATACAAGTAATTATTTTTACGCAATATCTAAACCGTTTTTAACGGGAATTCAATGTATGTTGCAAATTGGATGCAATAACACTGGTATCTTGGAAACCATTAGAGATAGAGACTAGGTTAAATTGGGGCATTGGGGGTTAAGTTGCTTAGTTTGGTGATCAATAATATGCATCGAAAAAATCAAGGTGAACATGATTAATTTTTGAGATATTTGAAAAATTGAAATTTTGGAAATTCGTTATTGTAAAATTTTAGGCTTGTTTGAAGAGCTACTAAAAAAAGGACGCTTTCTCATAGCAACTTTTTACGCTCTATCGAATGGCGTTAAGTAACGTTTCGTCTCTTCAGAACCATCATCGACATCATTTTTTCTAATACGGTCCCATTAATATTTTTACGTCACTGGACAGCATTTTTCCTTCTGAGTTCAATGATGTATCATATGCTATAAGTTTGATCATGTTTTGAATGTGGAAAACTATCATCAACCTCATCTGCGTCTGTCTGTATGTATTAACAAGATGATAACGAAAAAGTAACAAGTCATAGCAATAAATAACAATTAATTAACAATACTAAAGAACAATTAACAAAACAACAATAAATTAAAAATAATAATGAACAGTTAATGGAACAATAAACAAACTATAACAAAGGATACATCATCGAACTCTCAAGGAAAAAAATTCTGTAGGATGACATAAAAATATTAATGAGGCCGTATTAGAAAAAATGTAGTATCTATCCCTAAAGGTTTCCAGGATACCAATGTTATTGCATGCATTTTTATTTTAATAGCTCTTCAAACAAGCCTGAAATTTTACAAAAACCAATTACTACAATCTCAATTTTTTCCAAATATCTCAAAAACTCATCATGGTTCATATTTACAATTTAATACACAGTTACGGTTAATTAAAAATTTTTTTGAGAACATCATTCATACGACCAAATATTTTTCTTTTTAGTTTTTATACACGCATTCACAACCTCAACTTTGAGTTTTTTATTATTTCATTTTTTCTATATTCTATCAAAAATGAATGTAAACACAAGTGGACTGGAAACATAGTAATTAAAATTCCAGCTGATAAAAGAAATACACATTGCATTGACGTTTTCCGTTTCTTTCTTTATTTGAATACACAATAACGCTTTATTAATAATATAATCTGACAAGAATTTTTTATCATACAAACCTTCTACTGACGACGAGTTGAGGATGAACTTGAAACGTTTAGGAAGAAGCTAGTTACGTGTTTAATTTCTTTTAAATTGTATTAGAATAATTATTTCATTTATATATAATTCAAAATATGACTTATAATATTCCAGAATTTTGTATAAAACTAAAAAACTACTGATGAAATTTAGTTAATTTAACAAATATTTATTTTATTGCATATTATACATGGTTTTTTGGGACAAACTTTAGAAGTTTGCCTTGATACTGCACTTTGAATACTTAATTTGTATGCTTCTGGTTCCTGCTTTTTGTTATTTTAGAGGTGGTGTAATCCCAAAAGAAAACTACCTATGAATGAATTACAATAATATTGCTTATTAGATGTTACATGTATTGTCAAACAATCATTATAAAACACTATAACGTTACTGTAGGTATATTTCCTATCAATGTCTTGCCTGCAGTGAAGAAATTCACTTGACCTAATTATCTGGATTTTCAAGTTTCTAATATACATGTATAACAAATACCTACAAATAGCTGTTTTGACTAGTTTTAGTAATACTACATGTAAATTATGTGTTTCGGATTCAAACCGACTAATGTTTGGTACATTGTAAAGTGTAATTTATTAATTTCAAACGCTAACGAAGTGGTATGATTGGATGAAACAGGTTTTACCTTCTACTGTGAGAAACAGTCAATGCCCCGGAATATTATTTAATTTCAACGTTCTGTATTTAAATTATCTGACAAGTGCAGTGGGTATCTCTTGCGGCATAGGCGGCTGTGTTAGGTATTTCAATAAAGTCGGTTTACATCTTAAATAATACTACCCTACCCAGATATGTTTTAAGTCTACATCAAAATTGGAAAATAAGTGGAGTGATTGAATCTGTAATTGTATTATGTAGGAAGTTTTATAGAAAAAGCCTATTGTTTTGCTAATAAAGGAATTTTTCTTTTTTTTTTTAGTAGTACTAAAAAGTAATAGTATAACCATAACAACGGATTAAAGAAGTCATGTAACCTTGATTTATCAGAACTGTCAGTTTGAAGTTTAACGACGTGTCAGATCGCTTTTTATACAAGCATAAATGTGTGAAGAAATACAGTTTTACTTTTGACGCTTGAAGAAAAAGTACATATCATTCGGAGTACAAAGCTCGCCTATATCAGCTTCTGGGGTCAACAAAATAATAATGTTCGCCTTCTACTCCTAGTAACATACACTATTATTTCTCGCGAACAAATTTTGTTCGTCATGACTCGCTTAGGAACATGTTCATGCAGTTTTTTTACTTACACAATATCAAAATTCGATATTGCAACAAAAACGATTAAGTACGTTGTTTACTTCTGTTAAACAACAACAATTACTGAATACAAAATATGAATGCAAAAATTCATTTTGTGTCTTATACTGTCAAGTTGCCATTAGTTGTCAAACAATTTTTACTAATTATGCAATACGTACAATATGCAATCAATATATTGTCACTTACATGGAGTCTACATTTTTGTACATGAGATTCCTGCAAGTCAAAAACGAAATAATACGAATGATCTGTGATAGTACAGCACAGCCTCTTACGAGTAACTACATCGAAAATATGCATCCAGTTATATTAATTGGGTTTTTATAATATATTTTTCATTAATAAAAACCCAAGCTAAAATATTTATATTTTTTAAATTTCAAGAGTTCTCAAAATCTTAATCAATGACTTTATTTTTGCCACAATATATTTTAGTGTTTATATTTTTTTATATTCATGATACCAATTAATTAAACACTTATCCATTTGAGTATTTGCGTACCTAAATAGAATAAATAAATAATAATAATTCTCAAAACCAGATCTCAAGTGTTTGCTTTGCATTTATTTCCTTAATATAAATTATAAATGCAACGCCACTGCTAGCAAGTGCAATGGATACCTTGCGCGCGCGGCTTTCCACTTTTTATTAGTTCTACTTACTGCATTCTAAGATACTGCTTATATCTTGTCATTTATTGTCAACAACTATCCTATTCACAATACTACCATAGGTATTAGTTTTACTCGTTGTTTTGTGTATTATAAAATTTTAAATGCATATATTAGGTACTGTTTGTATAGGTAGTGTATTAAAGGAACAGTTTCAGAAAATGTTCATTGGTTTTCTGTAGAAGTGGCCGATATAAAATTATAAAATTGTAAAATATTAACAATAATTGAAGGTAACTTAATGTGACAGTGTCAAAAACTACTCACACGACTTTTCTAAAATTTTGTACTAGTTACAGCGTGTTCTCGGCAAGTAAAATATTTTGACATTTCTGTGACTTCCGGTTGTACCGAAAGTAGATAACAACTTACTTAATTTGAATGGTACACCCTGTATATTTCTCCCTATTTGGATTCTACATTAAATTTGAGGACCACCTTGTGTAATAAACCCTATTCCTACAGTGTAGAATTTTCGAGATATTAATTTTTTTAACAAAGATTTCCAAAGAAAATTTATCCGTGAATAACCTGTCGACTAAATTAAAAATGTTTAGTTCTATACAGGGTGAGTACAGTGGCAATGGAAATATTCAATTAAAAAAATTAAATATCTTCAATTTTTTTAAATGGAAACACCTAATTTTCTTTTATTTTAATGAATTCTACGTACAAAAATATGAGTAGTTTGTATAGTATATTCACTTCCCTATAGTGAATCATAACAGTTTTTTATTAACCGAAATTCTATAAATCCAACCAAATGTTGTATGTTTCCTCATTTAATTTAATTCTAAGTAGGCCATGTTAAAGACAAACCAGTTTATGTAAATTTATTTTTATACAATATCAACAAGATGAAGATGTCTTAGGATTTTAAGAATTTATAGGCTTTTGTTACACAGGTGGATAAACGGAGCCAATTGTAATTTGACTTGCAGTAATGCAAGTCTATCTAATGACGCGATTACTATCTGATACTTCTAAACCCTAATGCTTTACTTAATTAAATGAAAAAAGAACCTAATATTGTCTAATATAAACGTAGCATCATCATGTTAGAAATTTCTCCATAATCTTAGAAGATGATTATGATTGATTGGTTTTCCCTCAGCAATGATAGACTCTATGGCGCTAATACCCTCATGTCATAGTGTATGAATTCGTTGGTCGAGCCTTATCCTTCTGACAATTATTGTCAAAATTGATAGACAGATAGCGACCTGCTGTTTCGCAGGTGCCAATACAGTAGTGACCTCTATTGTCTTTGAGGAAGACAATCCTACTTTTTTATTTGAAGGAGATGCCGAAAACAACTGCTCCACAAGCAATGTGCCCCGACTGGCATTACATTACCTAACATTCACGATGCCCCTTTGACAATAATGTCGCAGCATAATTCATCATGTGTTTCTCAACACTACTAACATTCACGATACCCATTAGGCAATCACGTCGCAACATCGTTCATCGAGCCCACTACATATGGCATTCTGATGAGCGCAAAATAAGCGCGAAACCGATCAGTGTCTGGTAAAAGGTCTCGATGAACGATGTGGCGACTCCTATGGAGATGCCGATGTAATGCAATGCTAGGGCATATTTGCCGTGGAGTAGAAGTTTCCGACATCTCCTTCAAATAAAAAAGTATAAAATATGTTTATGAAAATTCAAAAGTATGTCTGAATGGTCTGCCCAACACTGTTTCGCGAGTGGAATTCTTTAGATGAACATAATTAGTCTTTGTTCATTTCTTCAGATGCAGTTCATTTCAAGTTTGAATTAGATTAGTTAGAATTTTGTAAACTTCCTGCTATAAGGATTTTATTAGGTATTATCGTAGCTACTAGGCTTTTTACCTAATATCAGAGGGACTTTCATTTAACTTTTTTATTTTCTCGTCTAAAATGTATTAATTTATCATGTATAAACTAAAAATATGAAAAAGATACAAGTTTCTGGGGAAATACCTCACATATTATGTATACTATTATACTACTATACTCCAGGGTATGCATTGTCACCACATATGAGTTTGAATTAATGTCTCTACCCCTCATTCTAATCACATCGATTAGTCAGAAAGTCCAGGACTTGTGTAACAGAGGAGGCAGCATATTATTATTTCTCGGACTGCATTTGCGGCTCAGGAGCGACTTAGGTTGGTAAGTCCTAACCTCATCGTTTCAGTGCTGGAATGAGGGAAACCTGAAAAACCCCATTAGCTAGGGGGACAGTCAAACATCAACGGATTTTATTCTCTCATGGTTGCTGCTCTCATTGGTCACTGGTTGTCAACCAATTCGTAGGAACAAGCCTTCATCTACGAGTAGACAGTTTAATTAAAAATTGTCTGGTGAAATGGAGATTCGAACCAACGACCTCTGGGTTAAGCGATCGAAACACTAAACCCTGAGCTAACGAATTACCCCTGACACCAAATAACAGTCAACTGTTTCGACCTATTAGGTATTCTCGAAGTGCTCCTAAAGTCTCTCCAGAGTACAGATCTCAGAGTGAAGACTATCAAGGAAGTTGGGCAGTTAAATCTTTGCTCACATGTGGTTATGCATATTTGTATGAATTAATACTTATGAACCGTATCATCTAATCTTTTCTAACAGTGGATGTTACTTGCAATTAATCATGTACTTTGTTGTTGATAATGTGATACATTAGTCACGTGTGTGCAAAGATTGAGCGGCCCAAGTATAATTATACACTTGTAACCGGTATGAATTAATTAAGGTAAATAATTAAAAATTATTTATTCAAATAAAAATCTGCTTGTATCAGAAATGGTCAGAAGAACATTTTTTTAAAAGTTTTTGTAGAAAGGTTACATTGTATTAAGTATAGAACTTACAAATAATTAATATTTCCTTTATACAAAATAAAGACAACACAATTAGGCCACTTATTTTAAAATGAGGACTATATAAACAAAATAAATCATAATTTTGCCGGAACTCGTCACAATTAAATTGGACATATTACTGTAATTATCTCTCAACTTTATACATAAAAATTAGAATTTCGCTCATCTTGTGTCATATTAATATTGGTAAAAACTAAATCAACACATATTTTTCTTATTATTAATATGCTCTTGGCGCATGATTTAATATTTAAGTTCACTGCCAAACTATGCCACACTTATTTACCTTGATGCATTATTCTACAAACCCACTAAACATTTTATTTAAATATTTCCTTTATTTGTCATATTATACCATAATTTATATTATTACGAGAATAAACAACAGAACAGCGTCATTGATTGGCACAGAACGGGATTCTTTACTTTTAAATAGACCTAGTAAGTATTTTAATAGATCGCTAGGGTATATATAGAGTGCTGTTATCAAAAATAAAGTAACTGACGTTAGATAAATACGTAGGTTTAGTTAGAATTCAAAAATAAATATACCTATGGGTAGGTATTGCATGAATTTTGATTTATGATGGAACCAGCTGTTCCTATTAAAATTATTTTAATAGGGTTTTTTAAATTATTTGTCATAATTGCATCCATGTACTATGGCCGACTAGAATATGTATTAAGTGAGCAACAAACATTTTACGAGAAATTAAATAATAAGTACTATTAAATTTACTTAGCACGAAAGTTATATCTGCTTTACCATAATTAGTTTATTTGTTTTCAAATTATATTACCAGAATATTGAAATGAAATCACAAATAACATAACGATAACACCTACCTATTTTTTACGTGTTTCTCTTAATTAGGCACAACAAATTGTAAAACAAAAAAATTTATGAGTTTTCTAAAAGATGTATCTATTTATTGTAGATGAATATATGTAATTGGATTAGCTGATTGAGTGAACAAGTTTTGTTTGTTTTGTGATAATATGTCATGTTACGTTATTTGTTTTTTATATTTCAAATACATTTTGAATCCTTACTAAATGTCAAATAAATTAAAAAAATTAGATATCATAATTACCTGTATAGTTTGCTTTAGTTCCTTTATTTCTAATAGAAGTTATTTCCTATGGACTTGCAAATTTAGATACCTATATCTCAATCTTCTCAGTGGTCAGTTCAAGTGGTTAGCTATCACCGATTTGGGATAATAATATATATCTACCCCCTAATTCTAATCACAATAATTAGCCCCGAAGTCTGAGACTTGTGTAGGAGAGGAATCGGTATATTATTATTCAGTAACCCACATTTGCTCCTCATCAGGAACCACTTATGTTGGTAAGCCATAACCATCATTCAGTGCTAGAATGAGGAAAACCTGGAAAACGTCATTAGAGGGATGGTCAAACAACAACTGATGTTAACCTTTCACATTAACATCAAGTTGACGTTCTTGACACTAAACTCTGATGCACCGACCCGATACAGATATAGTTTTCCTTAGCCTGGGTAGATTGTTTTAATTTTCAAAATTACACGTTTATTGTGAAAATATCGCTTTGTATATAACTTGTAATTTATATATTTTAGTATACAAAATACAAGATTAACATGTAATTTATTATAAAACAGGCCTTTGTTTTAATGAAAAGTTCACATACGTGAACTCTTGATGTTTCGTTCAATTGAAGGTGATTAATCGATTTATATTTTATTTAGATTATCACAGAAAAGGATACCTCAAGGATGTTGTACTTGTAATATTTTTCTATTTTAGTCTCACTAGCTGCGCCATCTATCCAAGAGGTGCCGGAATACAGATTCTGACACATATCTCCACCACTCACCCTAAAAGTATAATCAGTGTGTCAAATTATCTTTTATTTTGATAAACATTTTAAATTTAAAATAATAGGTTCTACTTCGTAATTTCTCGTATATAGCTGTTTAGCTAAATTAATTATTTTGTGCGTAATTTATATCCAATTACTCGGCTATTTGGGAATTGGGCAGAAGACATTTTATTACCCAAAAAATAAAAATTTATATCTCCGCATTAACGTCTCTTAAAATAATAAAGTATGCCGTGTTCAAAGAAAAAAGTCATATAAAATGGGGCTTCTCTTATATTTTTATTTTGGTAGGCATAAAATGGGTTTAATAAGATTAACAAGCAAACTTATGTTGAAGTTGATGCAGAAGGTATCTCATTTAGCTGACGTATTTTCCAGAGGAAGATTTCAACTTTAACAGCTGTTGCGTTGTGCTCCATTCATGTAAATGTTGAGATTATAATTAGAATTCTGATATATATCTTAAGATACATCAAATTTAGTAATCCATATCTTAGCGATAGCTAAAAAATAGTAAACACGCATTGCTGCGACTTATTTATTTTTATTATGACTAATTATAATACGCGTTTTAAGATGATTCTAAAAATAAAATTTAAGTGGTAAAGTGATACCCTTCTTTTTTTAACGCGACTATTTATATAACTTGAACTTGACCGGATTTAATAGTTTTTAAATAGTGTTTTCATATTTTCAAATTTATCGTAGCATCATAAAAATTTCTATTGGCATACTTACATTGTGTCTGTAGTTTACGATTTCCGTTCTGATTATTTCAGTTTTTCGACAAATGGAGTAGTCAGTCTTTGCTAACTGACATGTCCGGATATTACATAAACAAAATATTAACAAAACTGAAATTTTCTGGATGGCGACGTTTCTTATACTTCATTTAGATGTATTTATAATAACCTAAAAGTTTTTTGTTTACTATATTTTTGGGTATATGGGGTATATAATAAAAAACAAAATATAGGTATATAGAAAACAACGTAGGTAACCTACCTACAAGAAAAGAAGGTTCTATAAATATTACAATTTCTCTGAATTTTCATGTATATAGTACAATGTGTTTTCTTCTCGCCTACATATCACCGAATTTTCCTCATTTATTTTCGAATTAATTTCAAAATTTTGTCCGTTGTGCACTCAACCAAAATAAATACATTTTTGCAAAAAAAAAATTCTTCGTCGGTCACGAGGATCAGGCTTACATATATACACATACGTATATATATAGGTAATACGTATTCGTATACGTACGTATATACGTATATAATACGTAAGTGTATTATGAAAGAGTAAGCTTACATTATAAGCTTTTGTTTTATCGAAAAAAAAAAGAAAAAGCGTCATCGAGAAAAAGTTTTCAAAATTACAAACTTAGCCTGTACTTAGCTATACAGGGTTATTCAGAACTTATCCATAATAAAATTTAGGGATGTTCAACATACATGTACAAATGTGGTAGTGCAAAAAAAATTTTTTTGGCGCGTTCTGAAGACTATTTAAAAATTTTTAATTGCACGCCACTGGATACTGGTCCACTGTAATGAAGTGACCTTGGGACTGACAATGCAAGCTGGCGATCTCACATATAGCACCCGGCGCAAAAAAGATTTGCAGCGTTTTTACTTTAAAATAAACTGAAAGATACATAGATGTGACCAAAGTGACGTGTCCTTAAAATGAATAAAATTTTGTTACACTAATTTTGAAGAATTACCCTACTTGATTACTAGGTATTAGAAACATGAAATTTATAAAAAATTTGCACATACCTTGTTACAAAAGCTGTTCGAAATTTTGTCCCTCGACTTGTACACACTTTTAGGCACGCCTTATCCAATTTTGCCGCACTAAAGCGAATGTTCCTCCTGGTTGCTGATCTTGTAAACGCAAATTGCTCGACTGTTTCCACTTCGATACGGTACACCTCACAAAAACCTAACTCACTCAATGGCAAAACCTAACTCGTAATGGATAATCCGCTGGTAACAGTGCTTGAACACGCTGGATATGATACGGATAAAACTGAGCTTCGTGTAGTAAGCGCCACAACGTTGATTGCTATACCCCAGGCACCTTCCTAGCGATCTGACTTGTACTTATTCGCGGATTTTCACGGACCAGATTCAACACTTGTTCTTCAGCTGCTAAAATACGTTGTGGTCGTCCCGGGCCACCATCTCATCCACGATTTGCACGTAAATTACCAGTATCATGGCTACGTTGTATCACTGCCGTAGAAGTTGCATAATTTGGCGTGTATCGATTGGGAAATAGATCCGCATACCAGCGCGAAGCTGCCACTGCATTTTGTCCAACTTCACTATAAATAAGAATCATGTCCATTAACTCATTACTCCATTAACTCATTACTCATGTGTACAGCATTACTGTACACATGAGCCATTTTGAAAATTTTAAAGTTTAACACTCCTACGATAAATAAAACAACAAACAACAGTACTGACTTCTTATTTCTAATGCACCCAGTACCTAGGCTGGGCTGCCCTCGTGTTGTTTACCACCGGCACTGAGAGAGCGACACAGATAGACAATAGAGATATTATCCCCACTCCAACTCTATTCGCTCGGTCTTGACCAGGTGTTCCAGGTACAAAAACTTCTTTACTTTTTTTTGTAGGAATGTGGTATATCAAATGTCGTTGAAGGACAGTTGCCCATCTACGTAGTCCTTTATAATGGTATAACTTTTAACATTGTTTACGGGAAATCCAAAGACGTTTATTATACAGTTTTTTGGTGATATCGATTTCTTATTTAAGGATGCACATATCCTCAAAGTTTTAGAGATAAGTTCTGAATAACCCTGTATATCCACTAAAATTATTTTACATAAAGACACCTGTCGACTATCGTTGACCATGTGTAGTTAACTCTGGTGGCACAGTTAAATTGTGAGGATAATAAATATACCTACACCCACTGTCCAACACATATATACATGAAGGCAAGAATTCAATTTTAGTATTTCCTAAATTTGCCCGAAGGGCATCTGGAAGTTCTTTGAATTGATTTTCTCACTACTACTAACATTCCAGATACCCCTTAGGCAATCATGTCGCAACATCGTTGATCGATGCCACTACCTATAGCACTCTGACGAGCGCATAATAAGCGCGGTCAGTATCTGCTGGTTGGTCTGGATGAAGAATGTGGCGACTTCCATGGAAATGCTGGAGTAATGCAACGCCAGTCGAGGCACATTGCCCATGAAGTAGTTGTTATCGGCATCTTTTTTTAAATAAACTACACATTCTTATTTATTTAACAAATGGATATCATTTCGTTTTCGTATCATCGTTTTCGGGTTAAGTGGAAGAACAGTTGTTTAACATGTGCAGCTGAACTTCGCCCTTTCACATATTTATCTTTTTGATTGTATATTTTTGTTTTATAAAAAATGTGAATAAAGTATATTATTATTATTATTATTATTATTATTATTATTATTATTATTATTATTATTATTATTATTATTATTATTATTATTATTATTATTATTATTATTATTATTATTATTATTATTATTATTATTATTATTATTATTATTATTATTATTATTATTATTATTATTATTCTTTGGCCGGCTTAACCGGCTAGGCCTCCCTGCATCATCCCCTTAGATTCTGAAGCTCCCGAAACAAAAGATTTCTCTTGTTTCGGGAGACAAGACTTTGACTTACTAGAAGAAAAAACAAAAATTTTTAGGCAGCGAAACTGCCTTTGACCGTTTAAACCTAAATATATTTATTAAATAGGGTAATTACAATGGCTCTAATCAAATGTCAAAATCTGTAGATAGATAAGAACGACATTTTAAACTTTAAATATAAAGTTACAATAGTTTAAATTTCAAAATTTCGCATGTTGCTATTTATTGTCATTATTTTCATTATTGATTTATTGTTTTATTTATCTTTTTGCTTTTTTCTTAACTGCAGTAATTAACTAAATGCCGTTTATTTAAATATTTCTCAATTCGTTGTTTAATTATTCTTAATTATTATTAATTATTCTTGATTTATTATTATTAATTAAATTATGTTGTAATTCTTCATTTATACTTATAGGAAGCATTAATAAAAAAATTGTTTTTGCAAAAATGATAGTCATTTATGAAATAAATATCTAATATAATATAAAATGTTTGGCTGTACGATGTTGCGAAATCATTTCTTTAGCTTTTAATGACTACATTATTTTTTCCTAGGTGTGATACATTATGGAAAAGATAAAAAAAATACTCTTTTTAATAGATAAGTGAAAATCTAGCCGCCAGAGAAAAATTATCTAATATGGCCGCCATAAGAAAAAATAAAGTTGATAATTTTTCCAGAAAACCGAAACGTTACAACTTAAATCCGACTAGACAGATGTATTCAGCATAAAAAGTTGTTCTTGAAATGTTTTTTATATACTTATGGAGCATATAGAACAATTTTTAAATTTCTCGTAAATAAAAAAATAAAAACGTTACAAGAGGTTCCCCAAAATGCAACATTCCAATTTTTTAAAATATTTCAAACACCTGAACAGTCAGAACCTTAAGCGCCATTGAGTTACCAACATAATTCTCTAAAACTTTCTCCATTTAACCGTTTTTCTATCTCTTATAGTTTCCGAGATCTCAATACATTTACCACCAAATTGAGACACACTGTATATTTTAATTACTCTAAATTTTGCAATTTTGTAAATTCCTGCAAAGGAATATATTGAACAAAATTGCATAACAACTTACATTGTAATTTTCTGGTGTAGTAAACAAGAATCCTTTCTTAACTGATCGCTTATGTAGATAATAACACTGCATATAAATAGCCGCCAATTCTTTAAGAAAATAAGCAAAATGTCATTCAATATGCAAATTCATGTACTCTGCCTCTTTCAATCTTCTTGTTTTACTCTCTTGTGTTTTGACCGGTATTACATGTTTTAATAATGAATGCGTGTTAAGTAATACCTGTTTTTATTTTGTTTATTTAGCGTCGTTTTGTCTTACCAAAAGTAACTTGGATATTTGAAATTCATATCAAGTATAGTTGGCAAGCAGCAGGTATCTAAAAAAATATACAGAGTCTGGAATATATATATATATATATATATACAGGGTGCCCCAGTTTTATGCTGAAAAAATTAGAGAACATGTAGATCTAGTAAATAATGGGACTTATATACTTGCTATATAAACTTATTGCCAAATCTGTACCGTTTCCGAGATACAGGCTGTTGAAGTTGGAAAAAAAATTTTGGATCTTTTTTTATTTATGATATACGATTTCTTTTCTTATGATGATTTATTTATGATTTCTTTATCTCTGACAGTGGCACCTATTGTTTTCAAATTTTATTTGGTAGTTGCTACTACGAATCTTTAATACCACAAACAATTTCAGCTCGATGGGAATAGCCAGTGGCGTGCAACCTGCACTCTTGGTACTCCTTTTCTGAAAAATATATGTTAGGCCACTGACTTATCATTTGATCTTATCATAAAAGTTCTTATTCCATACAAATGCTGTACAATCTTTTGCCTTGGCCATTCCTATGTATTATGCTCAGCGTCTGCAATGTAAATAAATCTTTAATAATTGCTATTAACGAGAACGCTGGGGTAACTGAACTTGATGTTAAATTTCATAGAATTGTTATCTACTAGAATTATGGTAAATTTATAAGCTTAAATTTATCACTATACATATAAAAAATCATTCTGGTGGAAATAATTGGTACGTTTTAATTAACCTTTTCCATATAACTCCTTGTTTCTTGTATTGTACAAAATGCATCCAGCACATTTGAAACTATTTTCCAGCGTTACTTAAAATAATTCAAACGTTTTCTATAAATGAACTAATCATTAGGTACCTACTTGCGACCACCCAATAGGTAGTGAAAGGTAATCTATATAACAAGCGACAATCTGACAATGATGTATCACTTTTTCATTAGTTCATCAGCGTTTTCGACAAAGGACGGTTTATGTCAACAGTGACAAATTGGGTGAACATTTCACTATGAAGACATGTGTTGAATTCGTCGCCCACTCTCTTAATTGACAAATCAAAGTTTGATAGATCTGTCTTACAACACCGAGAACCCGATTGTGATAGATGGCGCCATCTAGAAGAAAGTACTAAATACTTTGGATGTATTACAAATAAACTATAGTTTACTTAGAGCTATATTAATAAAATGGTAATTAATATTACGAGAATAATAGCAGTAATAATCTATTATAATTTATAATACAATTAAAGTTAAATAACGCCAACCTGCTGTGGGTTTAGGAATAAATTTATAATTTAATCGGGAAATACTTAACTTTTTCTATGCCTATGCTACTACTTTGGGACCTAAATGTTTGTTAGTTTTTATTTAATTAACAAGTGATACGTTTTTAAATTTTATTTTATTACAAATAAAAGTGTCAAACATGTAAACCTAGCAAGTGTACTATAGAATATTTTAGTAGTATAATTTCTAGATTTTTATAAGAATACATGTTAAATATAATCATTCACTGAGACTAATTATTTTCAAAACCTTTGCACTTTACAGTTTTGTGTGAAGAAAAATATAAGATTGTATAAGAAATAATAATTTTATTGATAATAACAAATATCAATATTTGATGCTAAAAAGATTGTACAATTTAAAAACATAGATACATTAATATATCACATAAAATCAATAGCTGTGAGTTCAGGGTGGTTTCGTAGATACCGATTCTGAAACTTATTAGGTGGCTCGGTAGTCAAAGCTCGGGTCTATGATCCATAAAACATTTTCTGGAACTATACCACCCGGATCACAAAAACAAGACACTAAAAATTTTTAGCCAAAAAAGCTGTATGAAATGTATAGAATGCAATTATTTATAAATTAAATAAATTTTAGCAGTTTTTTTAGTGTAACAAAATGTAAAATGTAAACCATAATTAAAACAGTAATTCAGGATAACTGGTTTTATTTGTTGTTTTCAGCTATTTCAATCGAATACTATGTTCTTCGTTAGTAGATTATTTTTTTTTTACTTTAAGGTATCAGTTTCACATTTTCATTCAAAACTCACTTTTACGTAATCTTCAAAAACAATCGATGCACTTGTCTTTGAATACTTTCTTTTTTACTTGTCCTTAGTTGCAAGTGACAAATTTATTTTCAGCAGAATGTTTCATGGTGACATGATGTTTGTTCTCATTATAAGTCGCCATAAAAATGGACAGTTTTAAAGAAAACATTAAAACTGAAAAGCGTTATGTTACAATTTTATTAACTTAAAACATTTAATTCTTAAATTCGATAAGAACAAAATCATTATAAGAGTGTAAAGAGGCTGCACAACGAATTTCTTGATTTTGAAAGCTTTTTGTTAAAAATTCAACAATTAGCGTCTTTTAAATCAACGAAAGAAATAAAATTTAGCTAATAATAAAAGTTATACTTACTGGATAAAACTATGTTAGTATTTTTTAAGTTATTAAGTTGTAAGTTGAATTAATGTTATTTTAAAATAAGAGTATAACCACATTCAATAAATAAATACAATTCCTTAATTACAAGATATTAACACTTTGAGTTAAAGCAACCATTTTATTAATTTAAAGAAACTATTATTATTTAATGAAATTTATTCGTTTCTGCAAATAAATCATTTACTTATTTCAATAAAAATATATTGTTTTGTTTATTTGAAAAAACAAACATCTTTTTTAGGTTTACTTGGCCCTATTGAAAGAACAGATTTCTTTAATTTAAAGTAATTTTCTTTGATTTAAAAAATCTTTTTCTCTGTGTACCCTGCGTTTTACACTTTTTCATTACGCTTATGATATACTACTATATTTTACAATCAAATCATCTAATATTTACACAATAGGTGTATTTTATCATCAATACAGAAAATAATACTTAACAAAGATATTGCAATACTTCTACAAGTCTTTTCATCAAAGTAAGAAAAAAATTATATTCTAAAATAATTGTAGAGCCTCTTCAAAAGAAGTATATTATTAATTTTTAGTTCAAATATCTTATTCCTTTCTCTGTGAAAGCTTGATGTTCTTTTCTTATTTTTTATTCATCCGTTTTGAAAAGAAAAATCGAATTAAAATAAATGACTTTTTTAATTCATGCTGGATGCTTTATTAAAACATCTAGCGCTTCCAAAGGAAAAAAAATAATAATACGAACACAATTATGAGTCGAGAACTGAGTGAATCGAATCATACGCCTGGTGAAACGTATTATGGAAGCAAGTGCGCATTATTTCATAAGAGCAGTTGCTTGTTTATTCAAAACAATATGGCCTTTCATACCACCGACCACTTGACTGTTTTATTATATTTGAAAGTTAAGCTTGTGAGGCGGCCGTCACAAATTTTAATTGGAAAAAATATGGCATCTTAATAATCGCTTCCGCAGTTACATAAGGACTAAATCGAGTGTCTGTTTCTGATTCGTTTTTTTGCATGCGCGAATGAGTTCATCTCCTACGATATAGTTAACAAAGAATTAGTTCAGTTATCTTGAATGGCGGCAGTTAAGTAGCTAGCACGGCGCATCCGCCATAATCTCTATTTATAATTTAATGATTTCCATAAAATGGGAACTAATGTATGGAATATATTTAAACCAAGTAAGTATATATAAAAGCTACCCGTATAAGTCTTATCTTTCTATTCTCAAAATGAATAAACGTCTACGATAGGAGGAAGGAAAGTTGGACAACTTTTTACAATTTTATAGGGATAAAATTAAGAAAACTGCTTTATTATATAAAATCTTTCTATAATTTATTTTTGTAAATAAAAACAAAAATAAGACAATGTAGTTAGTTAATATCGAAAGAAAATGTAAAATTTCACTATTTTGTTTGTAAAGTAAATAACTTTTTGGTTAACGCAAGTAGACGAGGCGCTATCGTTTTTCAACCATTATTATTAATATAGTACCTATATACCGCTACACTAAAATCAGTGAAATTTCACTCACTTTATACTCTATTTTCACTCTATATAAATATGAGTAGGTACCTGGATCTACAATTTTATTGATTAAAACATAGCATTAGAATAGAGGCATGTATTGAGCAATATTATTGCGTATAACTTATGAAACACTGAGCTTAAGATTTGATTATGTATCCAGTTTTGACTGGGTCGATTTTTTCGAAAATTTTTAATCAGTTTTGTTTATGGAATAAAAATGTAAAACACTACTACTAGTTGATATTATTTGTTCTTCTATTTGCTGAACAACAATAGCAAAAACTTTTAGTTTTTACATTTTTTAGGTTTATAAAGATTTAATACCACATCTATGTCGGATTAAATTCATAATGAAAGAATGGTTTTAATAGACAAGGTGGGCAGGAACAAATTGATTTAACTGTAATATTAACCACTTCGGATCGCATTATTATATGTACCTAACAATACATTGGTCTGTATCAAGGGCATAAAGTTAATTAAAATAAAATACTAGTTTTAAAATGTTTTTTATTTGACAAGCTTAAACTTTACGAAATTTAAAACTTAAACTAAAAATATATTATTTACAATAAAATGTATAGAACTGAAGGGCATCAAGAAATGCCTAGGCCAAGGTCCTTAACTCACTGCCATCTTTTCGATTCCTGAAAAGTATCTGTTAGTGTTTCAGTGCCCTGTTAAAAAATGTTTACATTAAAACCAGCCGGTTGATTTAATTATTTGTCATTATATTATAAGACATTATGTTTATGCTTTTGAAATTATGAAATTACTAAAACTGCTAATTAGAAAAGAAAATATGATTTAAAAAAATTAATTTAGAAAATTTGTCAAATCATTTAAACGGTTATAAGGTCATTTTTATAGGTTATAGTGTTACCTAACCTAACCATTGCTTCTCTTCTAGAGATTCAAGAACATTGTTTATGACGAGATATACGAGATATTACAATTATCACCATTAAGTTTCATAAAAACAATTTCTTTTAATTTTATTTTAACTGATTTTTCTTCTTTTTGTAAAATGTTAGCCTGCGTCCAATCAGAACTAAAATCAGCTACAAGAAAATTAAAAGAAAGTGGTTGTATTAACTTAATAATGATAACTGTATTTCATCAGAAACAATAATCTTGAATCAAAGTGTGCATATGATGACATTTTGAATTAAAAATGTGACAATTTTCTATCATACAAACTTTCTATTGACGACGAGTAGAGGATCGACTGGAAATTAGAAAAAGCCAGTTAAGTCTTTAACTTCTTTTAAATTTCATTATTAGATATAATTCAAAATATGATGTGTAATATTACACAATTCTGTATGAAACTGAAAAACCACTGATGAAAGTTAGTTAATTTATCAAATATTTATTTTATTGCATATTACTTACTCACTGGTTTGCTGAGACAAAATTCAAAAGTTTCCCTTGATACTACACTTTTGAATATTTAATTTGGATACTTCTGGTTTCCTATTTTTTATTCTTTTACAGGTGGTGTAACCACAAAAAAGATTACAATGAATCATGAAAATGCACCACAAATAAGTTACAGGCATTATATGAAGCACTATTGTGTTATTTTTTGCTCAAACGTAATTAGTATGAAACTCATTCTTGAGTTTGATTGACCAAAATTTGAGTAAGCGTATTAGGAGTAAACTCCTAGGAGTTTTTACGGTAAAAACTGATTAATAAACTATTTCATTAAACAGATTACCTACTAAAATCATGTAGAATGCAGTATTCTTGTACTATAGAATAACTACTTAATTTTTGAAATTAATTTTAATTACCATTGCTTCCTGACGCTTAAGTAAATGGCTGGCCTGGCAGATTATAAGATATATGTCATATCTTGAAGTTTTAACGAAACTACCATTTTCATCCAAAATAAAACTGCTACTGTCAAAATCTGATTAAGTTAACTCTTACAGTTTTGAGAAGCCAGTTGAAGATAGTATAAATAGAGATATAGCTTTCGATTGTGCTATATATCTGTAATATTGAACGACTATATAAATAAGATAAATGATAAAATATATTTCAAATTATTTTTAATGAACGAAAAAAACAACAAGCAAAATAAGCATCAATTTTGTACAATTTTGTAATTTGTAAGTGTATGTTAAAACTGAGTATCCCGCATTAAAACAAAGTTGCATGATGAACCAACTTTTGTGTATAAGAAATAAGTAGAAGAATATTACGCTTATACTGCTTACACTGCTCATTACTGCGAGTGATTACCTGCATCATCTTTCAAATAAGTATTTACTTAAATCAACGGCCATCTTACTTTTTCTCCTAGTTTTAAGTATTAGTAATACAAAAGGCATAAGATATTGGTAAAATACATTTATTCACGTCTTTTACTCCAAATTTCCTAATTACTGATATAATTTTTAATATCATTGTGAGTTTGTACATCCATCAATAACTAAGAATGAATAACTAATTATACCGGGATATCAAAAATTATCTAGGTCAAGGGTGGTTGTGGAATGTAAAACGTGTGTCTTACTTAAAATTTTTGAATATGTTTTGTTTTGTCAGAATCTGTCAAGTCATTGTGCTGAAATAAAATAAGACACACGTTTTACATTCCACAACCACCCTTGACCAAGATAATTTTTGATATCCCGGTAGTTACCTATTAGTTATTCGTAATAATTATAGTTGTTAGGGGATTTATATACATAAGTATAGATACTTATCTAAGGCCCGAGATAATAATATTTTTCTAACTTAACCAAATACTTAACGAACATGAAGAACAATATTTATCATTTTTAATATTTTTCATTGTTTCAGGTAAGTCTGCATCTGTGCATGACTTGTTTTCATACAGTTTTATAAATATAGGTAAGTAACATTTACTTATAATGTTTATCGCATACCATATAGTTACATGATTAATTAGGTAATTAAAAAAATTGTAAGAAAAATTTAAAGAAGACCCACTAGTTGGTATTTTTTACGCGGTCTACTGATTAGCATAGTAATTACAAAATTAAATAAGATGGGAATAACTTACATGGCATTACATCTGTTACACTGCTAGCTTTTGTAGCTGCTAAAAAAGTATCACCAACATTAAACGAATTACCAACTTGCAATATTCAAACTTACCTCCACTAAAAAACTAACAAGTGCAAATATACAGTGAGGACATAAAGTCCGTCCCCCCCCCTTTAATTTTTGCATCACTGGGTATATTGTGATGAAATTTGGAACGATAATAGGTATATGACTAAATTCTGCATTTTTTGAGACACATCAATGACAGCTCTGAATGTCGTCAAACTGACAGCTGGGCGCGCAATAGGAATATTTTTTTAAATGGAAATGGGGGTCAAGTAATAACTCATTTTGAAGCTATTTTTATGCTCAAAACATCCCTCAATTTTGAGAACATTCGGTTCAGTAATTTCCAAATAAAAACCAGTAATATCAGTTTATAACATAATCTTTTTACCACATAATCTTTATAATAGAGTTTACCCATAGAACATTTATTTGTCAGGAAGTTCATGGTGGTCATTTTCAACATCTTTTGAAGTAACACGTGTTTCCTAAATTTGTTTCTGCCTCTACGTTTAATTTAAATTATTTCATAATTTTTTAATTTAGGTTATTTTAGGTTAGGGTTGGTTTATTGTTTACTATTGTTTATTTGTTTACTTTTAAATTTTGTTTTGCTTTTAATAATTTACAATAATTTTTAATATGTATGTAAAAAATGATATAACGTAGAAATCGATATTAGGTACTGGTTTTTATTTGGAAATTTAACCTTACAGGAGATAAATATTGCCTACAATAAAAAAAAGATGTAACGAAAAATGTGTACTTCTTTGTGAGAATCAGTATTAATAGATACTTCAGTTTACGAAATATAATTTAACTCTCTTTGAGCTTACTACACCTATACAACGACTAAGACAGTTACATAAGCTTGACCGATTTGCCAGCAAGTTTGGCTAAATAACCTTAAAGGAAAAAATCTCACCTAAGTACTGACTTATTGTCTCAAAACTTTAATGAAATTATAAGTTGGCTAAATGCCAGTCTGAAAGACAAATTCAAAAAGAAGTTTCAATGAGTATAATGTAGTCCAAATACCATATCTATAAAAGGTATTAATCATTAAACCTATGATTAAACCTAACCTAAAAGAACGCCGACACGTACCGTCGAGATTCATCAAAGAATCCAAATGTCTACCTAACTGGAATAGAAATTTGATAATTACTGATTATCTGATAACTAAATAAGATAATTACTGATTAAGGTCCAGTCTTTCCACCTCTCATTAAGTTCCAAATAAGTATTTCGCAGATTGGACTGTGAAAACTGAAATACTGAAACGTCACATTCTAATCTGCCAAATAGTGGAACTCGTCTGGAACTTAATTAGAGGTGAAAAGACTGGGCCTAAATCTGTTAAATATGAAGGCAATAATATACTAATTATAAATTATTAAAAATGAAACTCAAAGACTAAGATAAAAAAGCAGTACATGTCTTACAAGTCACACACAGAAAAGCCTAGATTTTAACGTGCAAGTTCGATATATCGGTTTTCTCCCACTACTATACTATCGTACAATACTCATGGCATGTTAATTTATTCACTTAGGGCCGGTTTTTCAATGCTTGGTTAACGTAATTTAACATAGAGTTAACTAACTACAAGTTTAGAATGTGAATAGTTATTCATAAAAATCCAGGTAAATTACATTCTAAACTTATAGCTAGCTTAGCTATACTGGTTAAACCGTGTTAACCAACCATTGAAAAACCGGCCCTTAGAGGACCAGCATTACCTATCGGTGATATATATCTTGCCTAATAGTAGCTATTGATTGAAAATTATAACATTTTCGTTACATGATTCATAGTTTGTTTTGGGATTATACCACCTGTAAAATAACAAAAAGCAGGAAACCAGAAGCATACAAATTAAATATTCAAAGTCCAGTATAAAGGCAAACTTCTAAAGCACTGCCCCAAAAAAGCACTGTATAATGTAATAAAATAATATTTGATAAATTAACTATGATTAACTATTAACTATTATACATATTATACAGTGCTTTTTTGGGACAGTACTTTAGAAATTTGCCTTGATACTGCACTTTGAATATTTAATTTGTATGCTTCTGGTTTCCTGCTTTTTGTTATTTTACAGGTGGTATAATCCCAAAAGAAACTATGAATCATGAAAATGCACCACAAATAAGTTACAGACATTATTTTCGTTACACATTATATGCATGAGGGATATCATCGGGAAATTATATATATACTTAATTATTTTTAGAGAATTATTGTAATAGAATATTTGAAAACTCTTAAGTCGCCGTATTTTAATTATCTTTTCAAATAACTTTTTCAACAAGCTGCAGCATGAGACAGTACAAACAGTAGATTTATTCAGATAATTGCAAATTTAAATCAACATGTAAATCCTTTGATCCTGTCATATCAAGAGTTTCAAATAATAATGCTGGGTATACAAGAGAGAGTCGGGAATCTTTGTTTCATTGCGGTTAAATCACAAGGGAATTGAAGTTATTTTGTTCGATTTCCTCTCGCTGTATAACTTGGTCTCAATGTGGGATGGCAACGCAATTGAACATCATAATTGGTAATCAGCGGTGTCGTAGAGACCACGACACGTGTCACAAACAAGGCTACACGTGAACAAAACAAACTAATACCCCTTTACAATCTAGGAACTGGGGTGGTATTTGTGGTTTTATGATTGTGTGGCCTTGTTTTGGGAGAGAGAATCCAAAGTCGACTCCCTCACTGAACTCACTCACACTAAGTGTCTAAGAAAAAATCTAAAAATTCAAATTACACAATTATAAACTCTATCATGAAGTAATGGACATGAGTTTGAGTAATTAGGTCTTATTTTTAACTGATTTTAATTGATTAAAAGTAATAGAGATAGAAATTAAACCTGAACATCTTAAATGAAAAGTGTGGTTTGTAACATTTTTAATTGGTGATAAAATTTTATGTACTTACACACATTAATATTGGTTGAAGTTATTTAACCAAAATTAGTTAGTTAAATGAAATAGTGTTTTTATGTTAACCAAGATTTAATGAAGTTGTTTTGCTTGTTACCAATGTCCTAAGTACGCTAAACAGCCAGCTTTATAGGCATATTACTAAATCAGGATTATTATTATTATTATTCTTTCACACATAGGTACTTATGCCTTAATAATGAAAAATGTATTGTTTATATAAATGGATTATATTTATATTATTATTACATATTATTTATATTTATGTATTCGCTTATTATTACTCATATCTCATATCCATATCATAAATAATAATTTAAATATATATTATTCTATTGCTAATAAAAGTTATTTCTTGTCGTAGGTAAACAAAACAGAAAAATTATACTTCTGGCGAAAGTCGATAAAGTTTTACACGCCTTTTTATAAACAGCTCTGTCTTAGGGTACAGAAATATTTTAAACATAAGATTATTTCACAGTAAATTTGGTATTATCGTATTCTCGAAAGACTTACTTATTTGAAGCTGACTATTAAAAATATCTACCACTTTCTACGTAATTAGTGCAAATTAATTATTTAACGTATGTGCGTATTTTTCAGCATAAGAAATAAACACAAAAGTATCTGTTTTATTTGATAAAGTAATATTTTTAGGAAGTTTAAATGTTCAAAATATCTAATTCCAACTTACTGAGTTCCAATTATCAGCATTGCATTTTCATGGCAATAATTCAGAATATTTCTGTGTAAGTACAACGTAATTTATTTTGTGATGACACTACCTGTAAAATAATTAAAAAATAATAATAATATAACAGTACACCAGAACTATCAAGGTCAACTTTAAAATTTTACCGACAAAAGAAAACGGCAAAATATGTAATAAAAATAAATACATATACTTTTGATTACTTCTGGTTTACTGTTTTTATTATTTTACAGATGGTGGCGTATCTGCTACGATGGTTTGAAAAGTTAATTTAATAATATACGAATTTTATTGTTTTGTTAATGGTTTGCTTGTTGACTTTTTATTTTTAGGTATTTGTGTTGTATGTACAGTTAATATAATTGATTACATTTTTCAAAAGTTAAAAGTAGTTTTAACATACCCATACTGTGTGACATTGATGCCGATTGGTTTCTATCTTTCTAATTATTACAGCCTAATACCAAAAAAAGTAATTATATGGAATGCTTTCTTTAGCATATCTAAATATTGATAACCATAAAATTATGATGATTGTGTATCCTGACCTAAAATAGGAGGCGTGTATACTGCAAATTATTATTTAAATAGTTGTTTAGCTGCAGTGTACCTGCAGTAGATTTTTATCTATAACTACATTTAGGAAGTAAGTAGTTGAAGAATAAAACAAAATACTTCTGTTGAAACAAAAAAAAATTCATCAGTTTTTAAAGTACATCCATCTATATCCAAATCCAAATCCAAAGTAATTATTAACAATTGGTTTCTGATATTTTTCTTGAAGTATTACAAGTAGTGCAGAGAAATAAAGAGGAGTAGTTCGTGTAGTATATACGGGTGTGTCATTAGTGGGTAATTGTTCGATTACTCACAAACGGTACATTATATCAAAAAACTTTATATATGAAGGTTATTTGGCGCTAAAAGTGCATATTGTAAAAATATTTTCAATTACACAGGGTGTTCCACAAAGTCTGGACAAGGTGCAAGTTGGTTATTTCAAATACGACACCCTATATATTATTATATTTTTGAAATCTAGGGATTACTAAGAACATATTTGTATTAAGGTTCCCTATAGCTATCTCTTTTCGTTTTCGAGATATTTAACAGTTTATGGAAAAAAAACCTCGTAACACTGAATTGGAAAATAAATGAAATTTCCTCTATGACACAATGTGAAAAGGAAAAAATGTAGTGTCAGTTAACACAAGGGATATCTTAAATACTGCACCTGAAATTATTTGGCCATTTTATACAGGGTGATTTTTATCGTGATTTATATTTCACAATGTTAAATTGCCTAAATCTCATTTTTTTTAAATGGAACACCCTGAATTTTTTTATGGCATATGGCATAAATTTCTCCATTGACAGTATTTAAGATTCTAGACATGCAGCATAGATGGAGATTAAATGTAGAAGGGGGAGGGGATTCTAGGCGACAAGGTAATTGGACCATATTTTTTTGAAGCGACTGTCATGGACAAATTTATTTGCATTTTTTGGAAAATCAACTTTTAAATTATCTTGAAGATATTCCTCTGAACATTTTAGCAGGTATGCGATTGCAGCATGACGGTTGCCCTACACATTATAGCGGTTCAGTAAGGAGATTTTTAAATAGGGAGTACCTACACTAATAGGTGGATAGGAAGGGTGGACTTATTCCATAGTCTCCTCGGTACCCGGACCTTACAAAATTAGATTTTTTTTATGGGGATACACAAAAGATTTAGTTTACCACACACCATCAACCATACGAGAAAACATGATGAACAGAATTCCTGGTGCTTTTGAGAGCATTTTGGAATAGTGCATCTTGCGCATAAAATGTACAGATTACACAAAATCGAATATTTATTTGACAGTTAAATAGTTTCCACAACAAAATAAATTGTTTTCATAACTTACTTGACTATAATTTGTAATTATCAGTTATAGAAGCTATATTTTCAAAAAAACGTGAATATCTCGAAACCGGTCAACTTTTCGTATAGGACATCCTAATACCATTGGAAAGGTAATTAAATTCTACATCTAATGCCATAAAAAAATTCAGGGTGTTCCATTAAAAAAAAAAGAGATTTAGGCAACTTAACATTGTGAAATATAAATCACGATAAAAATCACCCTGTATAAAATGGCCAAATAATTTCCAGTGCAATATTTAAGGTATGACTTGTGCTAATTGACACCGCATTTTTTTCCTTTTCACATTGTGTCATAGACGAAATTTTATTTATTTTCCAATACAGTGTTACGAGGTTTTTTTCCATTAACTGTTAAATATCTCGAAAACGAAAAGAGATAGCTATAGGGAACCTTAATACAAATATCTTCTTAGTGATCCCTAGATTTCAAAAATATAATAATATATAGGGTGTCGTATTTGAAATAACCAACTTGCACCTTGTCCCGACTTTTTGGAACACCCTGTGTAATTGAAAATATTTTTATAATATGCACTTTTAGCGCCAAAAAACTTTCATATAAAAAGTTTTTTGATATAATGTACCGTTTGTGAGTTATAATCGAATAATTACCCACACACCCTGTATTAAACTAATAAAAACAAAATAAAATTAAAATGTGTGCATTACATTTAGAATATTAATTTGAATAGATTCATGCACAAACTAAATAGGAATACGATATGTTGGATGTCCCATAAACTCAAACGAAGGCAATACCAATAAAATGTAGGTATTTCTCAAAGGCAATCAATAATTATTGTGGAGACCCTAATTATATGATTTACTTGAAATAAATATGTGATACTCAAGTAGACAATAAATTTCTTTGTGTGTATATTTGTAAAAATACTTACAAATTTATAAAATATAATATAAATCCTAATTATTCATTATAGTCTTTTCTGGGATTCCACCACTTGTAACATAATACTTAAAAAAAACAGGAAACCAAAAATATTCTAATAATTAAATACTGATTCAAAGTAGTCAATAGTGTCAAAGCTACTTCTAAAGTTTATCCCAAAAAACCACTGTATAATATGCAAACATAAATATTTGATAAATTTCACCGAGCAGGTGGCTCAGGGCTTAGCGTCTCGATCGCTCAACCCAGAGGTCGTGGGTTCTAATCCCCATTCCGCCAAACAATTTTTCATTAAATTGTTTACTCGTAGATCAAGGCTTATTCGCAGGGATGGCTTGGCAACCATCCTGTCGATGGCCTAGGATGGGAAGAATATCAACTTGGTGTTAATGTGAGAGATTAAAATCAGTTGATGTTTGACTTGTCCCCATAACTAATGAGGTTTTCCAGGTTTCCCTCATTCCAGCACTGAATGGTGGTTAGGGCCTACCAACGTAAGTCGTTCCTGAGGCGCAAATGCGGCCCGCGAAATAATAATATGCCGCCTCCTCTCCCACACAAGTCTCAGACTTTCTGGCTAATCCTTGTGATTAGAATGAGGGGTAGAGATATTATTATTATTATTATTATAATTATCTAAATTTCATCAGTGGTTTTTCAGTTTTATACAAAATTGTGTAATATTACAAACTATATTTTGAATTACGTCTAAATAAAATAATTGTCATAACAAAATTTAAGAGAAATTAAGCACTTCTCTTCTCATCTCTCATCTCTTTCACGATCCTCTACTCGTCGTCAGTAGAAAGTTTGTATGATAAAAAATTGTCAGATTGACATTTTTAATTCAAAATGTCATCACATGCACTGATCACTATGTTATTATTAATGTTCCACTCATAACATCTTTTCCTTCTAAAGTAGAGAAAGCCACTTGATCCAAGAATATTGTTTCTGGCGAGATACAGTATAGTAAAACATGTATAGGACAATGGTCATCGGGTTGATTGGATACAGGCTAAAATTTTACAAAAAGAAGAAGAATCAGTTAAAATCAAATTAAAAGAAAGTGCTTTTATTAAAATTGATGGTGTTAACTGTATCTCGCCAGAAACAATATACTGAGATCAGACGTGGCTTTCTCTACTCCAGAAGAATGTTACCAGTGGAAAATTGATAATAACATAGTAATCAGTGGATGTAATGACATTTTGAATTAAAAATGTCTATAAACTTCCTACTGACGATGTCGAGTATCGACTGGGAACGTTTAAAAAAGAGCTAGTGGAAATTTAGTTAATTAATCAAATATTTATTTTGTTGCATATTATACAGTGGCTTTTTGGGCAAACTTTAGAAGTTTGCCTTGATACTACACTTTGAATATTTAATTCGAATACTTCGGGTTTCCGGTTTTTTATTATTTTAAAGGTGCTGTAATCCCAAAGAAGACTACAATGAATCATGAAAATGCACCACAAATAAGTTACAGATATTATAAATCCTTATATTATCACCAGTTATGAATATAAAAGATTTATTTTCTATTCTCCAAAATTTCTACACCCAACCCATACAATAACCGAGCGATAAATTTAGTACCAGCCTTCCCTCACCAGGCGAGTAAATAATAAAAGGCATAATGAGATTTAAGTTGAACACAAACCAACCAAGCCGCAGTAGGGTTAATAATGGTTAATCTGCGCGCTACCCCTAAACGGGGAGTTAATTACCCCGAACTGTGGTTGGCTCATGTCTCTATCGGCTCATAAATCATAATTCATATTCGGGGGCGACGAATACAATACGTTTTACTCGCCGGGATTCAATGTCTTCACGCCTCGGTCTACCGCCGACCGCACAGAGAAAGATTTATTGATTTTGACCCATCCGGCTATACGCACTATAATTACTTACCGTTTTTTACAGGGACATTAGCATATTAATTTATATCCTCAAAATTTCGAGAATTATAGTAGCTTCTAACGAACAAGCATACACATTCTTTAGATTCCAAATAAATCAATGCAGTAGGGTAATGCACTTTATAATTATATATTATTTGCCGCGCGGCACCTTTAATCGAAAATGTTTGAATATTTGAATACACAATATATGCTTATGTAAATTTGAAAAGTTTACATGGTTTGACTAGTAAAAAACATTTTTTTTAAACATCAAAATTCAATATTTTTACCCTGATTTTATTTATATATTATGTGGAGCTGAATGAACTCGCTATTTTCACAATTCTTATTCAAAGTCCTTGCGTGAACATACAAAGTATTAATGTCATAGATTTTAATTAATAAAATATGGATTATTGGTCTAATACATTCACTGGTGATGTGTATATTAACAATAACTATTCTTCTATTAAGTAGAGCCCAAGGTTTGTTTTATAGTTACTTTAATTTAAATAGACGAAATATCGTTTCCACTTTAAAAACAATCGAAATATGGATACAAAAATATCACACTACCACTTCTGCATGCCGCTAGGGAAAAGCCAAGGGAAGAAATTGTGCTATGTGTTCACCTGTAACATTAAAAAAGATAAGAGCAGCAGAAGATACTGCTCAGTCCTCAACGTTCAGCTAAACAAATACTGGCAATTGAAACCGTTTGAAGTACCAAGGCTTCATCATTTTTTCTTGTAGTAGAATAATCCAATCTAAAATGACATATATGAATAATAGTAAACATATAATATTAAGAAATCTAAGTAAATCAGATTACCGAGGACAAACAAAATTATTTTGGACAAGAAAATGTTCCTCCATTAAGTCAATTTTAGTCAAAGAAATGAGTTTAGTAGGTATATCGAAATTAATTATTTTCTCTGTGTATAAAATATATCTACTATAAACAGTCTACTTAGTGTTGTAACCAATCCGTACGTAATAATGATAATAATAATAATAATAATAATAAGAATAATAATAATAATAATAAATATATATATATAAAAATAATAAAAATAAGAATAATAATAATAATAATAATAATAATAATAATAATATCTCTACTCCTCATTCTAATCACAAGGATTAGCCCGAAAGTATGAGACTTGTGTGGGAGATGAGGCGGCATATTATTATTTCGCGGGCCGTATTTGCGCCTTAGGAACGACTTACGTTGTTAGGCCCTAACCACCATTCAGTCCTGGAATGGTGGCCTAAGGGAAACCTGGGAAACCTCATTAGTTAGGGTTAATAATGATAATAACATGATCATCTTGTTTCTAGATGTACATATATTATACTTTCTTCTCTTAATTTCACTTCTAGAAAAGACATCTTTATTTACTAAAAAGTAATTCCGTAAAATACAGCAGATGTTAATGTTAACCGTTCTGCGGAGTTGTAACCGTATTTTTTATTTTAATGTTATAAATCACTTCCTTCTAATATGCATACCTTTTATTATTAAACATTACTGAATTCATATAAATTACATTGAAAATTAAAAAAAGGAATAATTAATTTGATCTTATAATTAAATTTCTCAAAAACTTGATTATTTATATCTTTTATATTTACTTCTACAATTTTAAACGGTTCGTCTACTTTCATATAAATATCTACTATGTTGCCGTTGTAAAATAATATATCTATATAATTTTTTAATTGGGGGGCCTTTAAGAAAACATAGATAACGTAGCTTTACGAGTTCCTCCATAGAAATTCTTCTGGTCACATTATTATAAATAATAGCTCTTTTTAAGATTCCTAATTGATTTCTCGTTAATAACACATCTAATTAATTAAAGGCATTATAAGTTTTTTTATGTATACAAGTTTATACGCACGCGATTTGTACAAAAGAGGACATTGTACGAGTTATAGTCACATTAAGATCACTAAAAACATTTCTAAATGATGCGAGCACGTTAAAACCTGATGCTTCTATATACAGGGTATTATATAAAATAATGGGACTTTGCTATATAAACTTATTTCCAAATCTGTACCGTTTCCGAGACAGAGTGTTGAAGTTGAAAAAAAAATGGTCTGGTAAATTTATTATTTCTATGCTTTTACTGTTCAATTGGGTTAACCAACCTATTGTTTCTATTTTCTGAAAATGCAGCAAATGGTTTGTTGTAATCTGAATATTCCTTAATTTATTAATCATGATTATTTTTACATTGGTTATTTAAATATTTCTTAATGTAGTGTTTCATATTATTGACAACATTTGTTATTTATTCATAGTTTCCTTTGGGATTATACCACCTGTAAAATAACAAAAAGCAGGAAACCAGAAGCATTTTATTTTTTTTAAACTTTTTGTTATTTTACAGCTGGTGTAATCCCAAAAGAAACTATGAATCATGAAAACGCACCACAAATAAGTTTAAATAAAGGGCTTCGAAAGCTTGAATTTGGAAAAAAAGAGTAGTCTTCTTTTCTGCCTTATTTGACTGCAATCCCGTTGAATTAGTTCTTTGTATTAATTTCATCAGTCAGGTTAACGGCTTCACCATACTATATATACCGGGTTATCAAAAATTATCTTGGTCAAGGGTGGTTGTGGAATGTAAAACGTGTGTCTTACTTTAAATTTTTTAATATGTTTTGTTGTCAGAATCTGTCAAGTCATTGTGCTGAAATTTTCTAATCCAGTTTTTGAATCATGCCTCTTACCTCACAGCACAAAATTTTCATGATTGAAGCCTATTTTCGAACGGGTGCGTTAATGGAAATTGGCAATACAGTCAACGTTTGTGTTTGGACAATTTTCGAGTGCACTTCCCAAACGTGGCAATATTACCGGACAATTTTTATGCGTGCCTTACAAATTGTGTTGAAGTGTTTCGCGAAACTGATTGTGTGACTCATAAAAAAGGTGCTGGTAGACCAAGAGTTCGTACAGAAGAAGTTGTCAATGACGTTCGTTAACGTATGGAAGAGGAGCCTGCAAAACCTTTGAAACGTCTTTCTCAGGAAATTGGACTTTCTTATGGAACATGTCATAAGATTTTAAAGAAAGACTTGAACATGCATCCATATAAGATGCAAGCACATCAAGCTCTTCTGCCCGCAGACGAGCTTGACGATCTTCTGGACTTAACTTTTTCTTCTGACGAAGCGTGGTTCCACCTTTCGGGATACATCAATTCTCAAAATGTGCGAATGTGGAGCAATGATAACCCTCATGTTTTTACTGAATCGCCACTACATGCTCAAAAAATTGGTGGTTGGATGGAAGTTTCTCGCAGAAGAATAATTGGGCCAATTTTTTTCGATTTCACCGTCAACGCAGAAAGGTACAGGCACAACTTTTTGGCTGAATTCGTGCAACAGTTAAACGATGATGAACTTCGGTACGGTTATTTCCAGCATGACGGTGCAACAGCACATACTACACGAGAAAATATTGCTTTCCTCCGCGAGTTTTTTGATGATCGACTGATAAGTTTGCATACAGAAGTTGAGTTTCCTCCGAGATCACCTTGTTTGACAATTATGGACTATTTTATATTTTCTTACTTAAAAAACAAGATTTTCGCAACTCCGGTAAATAATTTGCAAGAACTGCAACAAAGAATTGTTCAGCAATGTGCAACCATAACGCCAGAAATGCTGCAAAACGCTTTTCACAGCATGAGGAGGCGCGTCAACTTGTGCATCGAACAAAACGGGGGACATTTCCAACAATTACTGTAATTTACTTTTTCTTGTTACTAAAACCGTTAATTCCTAATTTGTAGTTCATTATTGTTTTACAACTGAAATAAATAGGTATGAAATTTGTAGGTTATTGATGATGTCAGTGTGACAGTGACATAATTATTTCAAATTTAAAGTAAGACACACGTTTTACATTCCACAACCACCCTTGACCAAGATAATTTTTGATATCCCGGTATATATATATATATATATATATATATATATATATATATATATATATATATATATATATATATATATATATATATGTTTTTATCATATTTGCAGCACATATTCGTAAATACACGTAAGTATATAGATTAATTAATATTTTGTGTAAACAGCAGGAACTGGTGGTTTTTATATATCTTCATTTTAGTAAATATGCATTTACTTTTAACATATTTAATTAATATTACTCCACAATAATATCACAAGTACAAAGAGGGAGCTTTTAATCTACTCACATGACCACACTAAATATTTACAAATCTTTATTTGCCTTCTCTTTCCCTCTTTGATGTGACGCAGAAACCCTTGTTAATGCTTAAAATAACATAATACACAAGCCATTGAACAGAGGGTGCAGACTACCAATTTTAGGGATGAGTATCTTCAATGTAAAATATATAAATGCACAATCAGTCTACAGAATTTTAAATGGCAATAAATCTTAATTTACTTTAATCACTCGATAATAACTACTTAAAACCATAGGTGAAGGTATTAGTAAGTTAGAATCGTCTACCTTGAAATTTCGCTATATGAAGCCTTGATTAGAAGTTATGATTGATTCTACGGAAAAATAGTGTTCAATAGTGTTCAAAATGCCGAGAACCAGAAAACGATTTAATTTTATAATATAAGTACATATTTTAAAAAAAATATGTACGTATGTATAAAATCGAGATATCCGTTTTTCGGGTTACAAGCGTTTCTGACTGACTGATAAGACAGCGTGAAAAGACTGATAAGGAAAGCTAAATATTTAAAGATTTTAACCGAAGCATGTTAATGTAATGTAATCTATAAGGTTTGCATTCTCAAAAAAAAATATCTATAGGTGTTAAATCGGGGGAGTGTGTTGGCTTTCAACCATCCATATATATTAAAACGCGTCGATTCTGTCTCGCTCTAAATTCCGTCGCCGAATCCATAAAGTTTCAAAGCTATCTCCTCCGAGGGGCAATCTCGGAACGATCTCCGCGGACCACCGGAGGACGCCCCCGGCCTTTCTCCAATGCGTAGGGGTATTTTCGTCCCGTTTCCTACGCGTTTTCCCAATTTAAACGCCTTTTCAAAAAACCTCTGCAAAATTTTTGTCGATCGCCGCTCGGCGAGAGAGATGCGGCTAGCACCGGCGTTTGTCCTCGCGCCTAATGGTCCCGTCACGCCTGCCGAAATACCGACTTTTCGCGGGACCTCCGAGACCTTTTTCTAATTTTTACGGCTTCGAGAATCGCTTCACGCGAAAGTTCCGTCCTTTCTCTAATCCTTTGAGATTTTTTTTCGAGACCGTACGTCAACTCCTTCTACGTCTATTTCGTTTTCGAAAATCTCGAGTCGCATCCGTCTCAACTTCTATCTCATTTTATATGCCCATGTGAGATTACACTAACGAGTCAAGCACCTCCCACGAAAACTGTCAAATTAATTAAACCTCAAATAGGTTATTTTCATTATTTTCCTATGAGAAAGAAATATTGCTAACGGAATCGATAGTACCGACTGCCAAGCACTTCTGATTACCAAAATACTGATGCGAAATGCTTTTCTAATTAGAATAATCCGTAAAAATTAATTGTTCAGGTTAACACGTACAGTTTACATATTTAATAGGTTTTGCGGCCTGCAGTGAGAAGAGAAAATTTAGCGCAATAGTATTGTCGTAGAATTTCAACCCTGATATCGCGAGTTCGAATCACGACGAAGGCGAGTTTTTTTTTTAATTTTTATCATAATTATTTATTAGTATTATTATAATATGTAGACTTTGACATGAGTGGTTAGTTATTCTGTTTCATTGCCCGTAGTTTTTATTCTTTCTGCAGATAAAGTTTGGAATTAATTCGTTCATTTTGGCGGTCTGTAAAATTCATCATTTTAGCTGAGAAAAGTAAATAACTTCTACAATATTAATTTGTTGCAACAATTATGACAGCAATATTTTTTAACGCCGCCGTTACACCTTTTCGAAGGACGGGCGCGGCTTCGACCCGTAGCGGAAGGCCCCAAAAGGATTTTTTAAACGACCCTCGCCAATATTCTCATTTTTGAATAGGTATACTGAACACGAATTTGAAATTATTTCTTTGCGGTCGAACGTATTTTTCAAGAAAAATACCTTCACAAATTAATTTTAAGACTAATTTGATCACTTTGTACCTAACTTAATGTGTCCACAATCCACAATGCTTATAATTAATTATATAATTGTTAAAAATAATAATACAAATTTGGTGTACCTAAATGTAGGTAAAAATTATTTGAATTATTTGTATTTATTTGGTATCTTTTGTGCCACCATGTGACGTCACAATTATTAAAAATGACCGATTTAATTAGTTCATATTGATTACTTCACATAAGGTAAGTAAATGTTTTTTTCTACAACAAATTTATATATTTTTAACAGTTATATGTTATATATTTAATTATAATCATTGTGGACACTTATATCGGGTACAAAGTGATCAAGTTAGTGTTAAATGTTAAAATTAATTTCTAAAGAGTACTTGCAGAGTATGACTTTTAATTATTTTTTCCAGAATTTTTGAAAAATTTGAGTTTTATGCTTAATTAAATAATTACCTTTATTAGTTCATAAAATTTTTTCCTTCAATATACACCAAATCTGTGTATCTTTAACAGTTACATATTTAATTATAAGCATTGTAGACATATATTGGGTATAAAGTGATCAAGTTACCGTTATAATAAATTATGGAAGAATACAAGTTATGAAATTATTTTTTTTTCTTGAGAAAACAGTTTCACAAAATGTTTACTAAAAAATGAATTATACTTTCAGCATTTAAAAAATAATGTTTTACCATCAAGAATAGAGTACACCTACAGTTCATCAAAATATTATTTAAAAAAATCGTTTGGTATAATTACATCATCATTCCAGATAAAAAATTTCAGCTTTCTCTCTCTAAATTTATTATTTCATGATTATCTCAAATTTCTTTAATACGTATGTATTTTCTTAAAAATAATATTCTAGAGGCTTTTGTCACCCGAAGGGTGACCCCAGGCCGCAGGCCTGGACCCCCGGTAGGGCTAGAAATGGGAACGAAAATCGCGACAGCGATTTTCTCCCATTTCTAGTTTTAATTTATTTTGCGTGCTATATACTTTTGCGTTTATTTAGTAATTGTTTATCGCTTATTATCGTTTGCTTAGTTATCAATCTATCGTTTATTTGTTACCATTGATTGATTATTGTATTTATTTGTTTATTTATTTTCATTGTTTTCGATTTAAAATGCATACTATTGAAGAACTTGTTTTTGTTGTTAGAAATTAATGGAAAAAAACACATTCCCTCGATTTAACACATATAGATACTTTTTTTTTTTTTTGAGAATATACAAACCTCTTATATTACATTAATATTCTTCGGTTAAAACATTTAAATATTCAAGTGAACGATGGTCTTTTTACTCGCGAATGAGACACAGAAACGCTTGTAACTTTAAAACGGATAACTCGGTTTTAATTTTTCAACAACTGATGTTAAGAGAATTGAAATACCTTGTAAATGCTGTGCGACATGGCCTACTATGTTATTTAAAAAAAATGTGCCGACCCGACAGCGATTTTGGCGCCCCCTATCAGTTGTCAAAATTCCGTTTGCGGGTAGAAAATAGTATTTTTTATACCATTCATCCTACATTTAGTTTGAGGTCGATATCTCAACTCGTCCAAAAGCTAAGGTGAGGGGAAGTTAGAGACGGTGATATACGGTCTACATGATAAAAAATTATCAGATTGACATTTTTTATATTATAAAAAAACTATAACGACGAGTGGAAGATCGACTGGAAGCGTTTAGAATAAAGCTAGTAAAGTGTTTAATTTCTTTTAAAGTTCATTATAATTTGACATAATTTGTTTAGAGATAATTCGAAATACTTATAATTTGTAAAACTACAAAATTTTATATCAAACTAAAAGACCACTGATACTACACTATCAATCTTTAGTTTGAATACTTGAATACTTGAATTTGAATACTTCTGCTTTCCTGTTTCATATTATTTTACAGGTGGTGTAATTCTAAAATAAACTACAATGAATCATACAGTTGCACCACGAATAATTTACAGGCATTATTTACATAATGGTATTTTACGCAATTTTAGCGTTTCCTGACTGTCTATCTGCCATTTAGATTTAGAAAAACCTTATTTTTTTCTGGTACAGCTTCGACTAGGTACGTACCTCAAATTAAAATCCGACGCGGTAGTCTAACTGATTACTGTCTCCTCAATACACGTTCATATTCATATTTTATATTCATAGATTTTCTGTTTTGTGAACGAAACATAATTTTTACAAATTCTGGCAGACAGTAAAATTCTCAATTTTACTATTATTTGAGTACATATTATTAATTTATCACATACATGAAAATAGCTGTAAAATCTCCAGTAAAACATTACAATAAATATCTCTCAAAAACTCTAAATGGCTAACAAAAGCTTGATGCTAACAAGTGCTAATTATACCTAGAACTATTATTAATTATTAAATATTGTAGAGCTGTTAGTAGTACATGTTATATAAGTATAATGAGATAAATATAAAGAGGATTGCAGGGTAGTTTTATATCACTTAATAATTAATATAGAATGATATAAATTTAGTAACGTTTTTATTTCTAGCATTTATTGTAATTAAAATAAAAAAAAAAATTATAGAAAATTCTACTAAAATTTGTCAATGAACACATTTTTTCTGAGTTCTAAAAATATAATAGTTTCATTTTAAAATCAATTGTTGGAATTGTTGCCGAAACTCTGTTAATATCATAAAATTCTCTGCATTCAAAATATATATATAATATTTAGTGTACCTGTTAAATGGTGTCAAAATTCTAAATTGGTTTGTTTGTTGAATTAAAAAAAATCTTGCTTCTCAGCATTAGCACATGAACACATTAAATATTTCTATCCATTTATTTTTTAATGTATTTGAGAATAACAAATTTGCAATGAATATGTTTTTTATTTTTTTATCAATTTTCCTACAATTAAAACATTTGTAAGTTAACCCTTCATACTTTAAAATCTTATACATAAATACAAATAAATTTTCAGCAGACCTTTTCTAAATTCGTCGACGCAACCCTCTGTCAGATGAAATTTCTTTTATTTATTCATTTCATTCCATCGCTACTAAACACATCGGTATCTGATGATTTCCCATAGCACTAAAAAGCGATAATCAGATATTCCGATAATATTGTACAAAGCTACTGAAATAATACGCATTAAAATCACAGGCAGATTAAGGGGTAACCTCTTTGAACCTGTTACGCTTGAGAAAACACATAGAGGGCGTTGAAACAACCACCAAGGGTACGCGCCGCGCTACTCCATTGTTTGAATACACTCAATTAGTGAACAGCATAAGTTTTATGACACAACCCCACAGCTCCTTTTACTTTGCAAATTAAACAGCATTCAAGTAGATTTTGTAAAATTCACTGATTTCTGCCAATAGGGTTTAGTTAATTGTGTGTACATTTTAAATATTTACTTGTTTAAAAATAATAATTAGATCCTCTTTCATTTTTAATCAGTATTTATTTGATAAGAATATATTATATTCACTTAGGCATCTTTACAAATGTATTGTGTAGATTTATTACAATAGTTACGGTTCTTGTATTTTGTTTGCTACTTAATGCATTTGAATAGTAAGCATATTGTCTATAAATAAATTATAGGTTTGCCACGTATTTAATAACGTTATTGTTTTCAGTTAGAAAAGGTTAATCTTCTTTCAAAATTTCAGAGTGTTTGGACTAAACTATATTCCATTTTTTGAGTAACTTGTTCTGTACAACAAAAAATGGTCGATCTTAAAATACTTTACTCTTTGTAAAAACAAATGATAAATAAGGACAAATATATTTCCAATTGTTCATTAGATTTCGATAATGTTGTCATAATGATAAGTAGGCATATATAAGTATAATAAGTAGAAAAAATATTGTCTAACAGCTAATATACATACCTATAGACGGAGATAAATAAAAATTATTTCATAATTTTAAGTTCTGCGTTTTGATAACGAAAATAGAGACATCTTTGAAACGTCAACCAAAAATTCGAGTTTTTCTTTATAATTGCATAATTAGGTCTTAAAAACCAACGACTACCAAGCTTACTATTCTTTTTTATGCAAGATTTTATTTTTAATATATTTTCAGGAATATTGCAAAATAGTAAACAAAAGGAAGAATATTTCAAACGCAACTAGCTGGCTAGCTAGCTAGTATAACACAAATGTAAGATGATGGTTTTCCTTTATTTAGGAACTAATTTTACAGCGTGATTTACAGTATATTCTGCGGAGTAAATTTAATTTCTTGCTTCTAATAAACCAACTAAATAGCCAGTTAATGGCTGGTTTACAAATATTCATTTGTATTAGTAAATTTAATTATAGCTGTATGGTCCCATAATACTTTGATTTTTATTATTTCGCACAAATATTTACGAATTCTTCTCTTAATATTGTTTTAAATCATTATGTTCTTTAAACGATTGTAGTAACGCTCGCGTCAAATTAAAGTCGCACTGAAAGCGGAATTCGTAAATAAAAATCGCACATACCGAGCATAGTTTCAAGAAAATATTTTAGCGTCACGTCGTGTGAAGTTTGAAAGCAACCATCAAAAGTGGCGACGATGGCGAGGTCTACTGTCACACTCGAGTTAGGGTTTCTTGGGGAACATATAGCGCTGAAAAGTAGAGCTTGGTTATGTTTCTTTTTATCCTCGCCTCAGGATAACCACAAAGGGCATATTAACACTAAATAATGCATAAACGCTGCTACACTGATCCTTATGCGACATGTCGACTTTATTTTTAAAATATGCTTTTTACACTTACAGGGTGTGTGAAAACGATGGTTTGGTTATACCTATTTAATTTATTATTTGATAAGTATGTATGTATTTGATATTATTCTTTGTAGTTATTAGATATATAAAAAAATAATGCAAATTCTTAAACGCCCGTCTTTTTAATCTCAGAAATCATGAATTGCTTAAACTAATCTTTTGTCTTTAAGTATACTAAAATCTTCAAAATATATTTGCCGTAGGTATATAAAAAAGGAAAATGTAAACATTTAATAAACTACATGTTACTAGTAATAATCAATTTAAGTTCTTATATAAAATATTTTCAATACGAATATTCAGTTAATAAATATGAAAGAGGTCGAAAAACATTCCTAATGTTTATTTATATTTTCTTCGTTTATTGTGTCGGTTTTTCTTATGTCAGACTAAAATCCAACTATATCTAGAATTTGAGATAAATTCAAAAATCAAGATGAGAAATATTTCAAAAATCAACACTTGAGGAGAGGAACTATCAGAGTTGGAAATACCTGCTCAGCAAGAAATAAACATCACACCAACTTCCCCTAAAGAAGTAGCAAAAGAGATAAAAGAAAACATCGATCCCAAGAAAGCACCAGGCTTTGATCTAATCACTGGAGAGGTATTAAAACAACTTCCAAAGAAAGCTATAATCAAACTAACGCATCTCATTAATGCTTCATTCAGATTAAGGTACGTTCCTAAAATGTGGAAAGTGGCAGAAGTCATTATGACACCCAAACCAGGGAAAAACCCCCTGAAGTTTCGTCTTATAGGCCGATATCCCTGCTACCTGTAATATCGAAGTTGTTCGAAAAAATTCTACTGAAAAGATTGAAACCAATCATGGATGAAGGTAATTTAATCCCAACTCACCAGTTTGGATTCAGGGAAAGCCACTCCACCCTAGATCAAGTACACAGAATTACTGACTTAATAGAAAAGTCGCTAGAAAACAAAGAAGTCTGTTCAGCGATATTCCTTGATGTTGCGCAGGCTTTTGATAAAGTGTGGCATGATGGGTTAAAATATACACTAAATAAGTTACTTTCATATAAATACTCAGAATTATTGGAATCATATATCTCAGATAGACTCTTCGGAGTCAAACAAGATGAAGCATACACTGAACTAAAAGAAATCAAAACAGGAGTACCACAAGGAAGCGTCCTAGGCCCTATCTTATACCTGATCTACACCAGTGATATACCACAGTTAGAGCAAAACACAATAGCCACGTTTGCAGATGATACTGCCATTCTTGCGACAGGGAAGGGCTATGAAGAAGCTGCAAACAAACGGCAAACATCAGTTAACCAAATCAATAACTGGACCAGAAGATGGCGTATCAAGCTGAATGAAACCAAGTCAGTGCAGATTAAACTTCACAAATAAAAGAGAACAACAAATACCTATTAACATGAACAATGCCCAGAATCCATATGCAAACTCAGCAAAATATCTAGGCATCACATTAGACGCAAGACTTCGCTGGAAAGTCCATGTTAAAAAGAAAAGAGAAGAGCTAGACATCAGATATAAGAAAACTGGCTACTTGGTAGACACCCCTGCTTATCAACTTACAACAAAATACTGTTGTATAAACAAATTCTCAAGCCAGTATGGACCTATGGAATAAAGCCCTAAGGCTGTGCCAGTAAGAGTAACATATTAATCATTCAAAGGTTTCAGAACAAAGTACTGCGGAATATCGTCAAGCGCATTGGTACATCAGAAACAGCGACCTTCATCGAGATCTTCAGATGGACACTGTAGAGCAGACAATTACTAAATTTGCACGGACTCATGAACAACGACTCCACCAACATGTGAACATCGAGGCCATCCAGCTCCTCGACAACACTAACATAGTAAGAAAGCTCAAGAGGGTTAAGCCCTTTGAGTTAGTGAAGTGATTATGTCAGTATAAAAGCACAGTATTGTGCGGTTAGTGTTACACGTTAGTGTTAGTGTAATTAAGTTACCAGACTCTAAGGTACACTAGTGAGTAAGACCTTAGCTCTAAAATTTTCAACTTTAGTTAAATTAGGATAGAACCAAATTACTCATTGATCTCCCTTTGATCAGATTGTAATAGCAGCAAAATTTCCTTCAAGGGGTATTTTCTATATATATATATATATATATATATATATATATATATATATATATAAAGAAAAAAAAAGTTTGTTGCTTGAATAGCTGAGAATCAAGAAGTGAATTTTCTGACCCAATAAAGCTGATAAAAAGATCAGTAAAATTATAATTTCCATCTATATGTTTACGTCTAAGTTTCAGTTTCACGTCGAAAATGAAACTCGGATGATTATAATATAAGTATTTTATCCAGTTTTTCAAGTGTGGGATTTTGTAAATTTGTTGGGAAATTTCGAAAATATAGCCAAAGAATGCCATTTCAGTCCATCTATGAAAAGGCGTAGGTACTGTAGCCAATCAAGTAATCATCATCTCGAGATGATTTAAGCAACAAATTGATCATGCTGATGCCATTATTTACATCCGCTCTCATAGGTATTCTATTTTGCGGGACCAATTTTCTAATTCAGGACATTATAGAGTATTATTTGAAATTTGTAGCTTAAAGTTCCCCCAATACAATATTCAATGTGTCCCAAAATGTTGGAACAAAATCCATATTCCTTTTTTCTAGTTGTGTTTAGTTAATTGACCCGTTTGTGTTTTTTTTTAATCTCAACTAGAAAAAAATGTTGTTCCATCGTTTTCGAACACATTGTATTTATAAATTTTATTCTCATAATCAAAGTACCCCTACTTATTTTTAATTGAAAACATTTCTTTTGAAGAAATGTTTTTTCTCTATGGAGAATAAACTTACTCATTTTTGCTACTTCTGTCAGTGTCACGCATTCAAACAAGACGTAATAAGTAACTAATGAATTATCACTGTAGTTATAGTTGTAATGAATTTGTACATTTTTTATTACTTGCACACGGCTGTTTTATTTAAGCAAAAAAATCCACATCTTTCTCATGCTTTTATCAAGAAAATACTTTTTTTATTTTACTGCAAACTGCTGTTCAGATTTCAGTTGTTCCTCACTTTGTGTCTTAAAATACTTATTGTACCCTAACATCCTAAGAATTGTAAATATTTAAAGATGCCTAGCTTATATATTTATGAATATTACTATATTCCTTTTATATTTTCACTATTATTAGTTGCTAATCATAGTTTTTATGCTATTGTAATCTCTAGAGCACTTAATTCAACATCGCTCAAGAAAACGTCCCAAAGGACGGAGGAATCACGCGACCTGTCACCAAGAATTTTCCGGCCGACAGACAACACGTCTACGCTTACTAATGTTGTTCTGAAACTAATATTGTTCACTCACGGCCCCTATAAATCACCCCCGACATTTCGCTTAGATTGTTATGTGTTTGGCTTAATAAGCGTTACTAGTATTAAGTACACAGTTCAATATTTTTTCACAAAATATTTTAAATTACGTTTTGTGATTGTTTAGAAATTTGCTCTCCTGATAAAATTCATCGTATTATTATATCGTTTAAATTCCGACATTTGGCAACTTAATCTAACAGTTGAGAAATTGTTTCTCGCAATAAGGTGTTAACACAACACTGATAATACAATAGTAACAATCTTTCAATATTACTGCCCTATTTTGGTTTAGTGGTGTTGCAAAATTCTAATTCGTGAAAGTCAACTGGAAGAATTTTATTTGGTACGTCATTTTATCACATTTCTTATGATTTTCAACGTAAGTAAACATGGATAATGTGTATAATTGTTTTATACTTCGACAATTTGCAGATAATAATGTGAATAGTATCAATTCTTCAACAAACGTGCATAGAAATTTAAATGACCCGCAAAATATAGTTACCAACTGAAGGCAATTTTGTAAGTTTCTGTTTTACACTACAGAATATTGATTTACTGTAGCTCTCACTATAAACTGACTCAATGAAACGAAGGTTACGTTAATATACAGCGTTTGCCACTTTAAAATATCCATTTTAATATTGGAATAAAGTATTGACAGTTTCAATAAGAAAAGTTTATATTATTGCTCTACTTATTATTACTGACACTACTTACCAAAAAAATATAACTTTGGTTCAACATAGACCATATCCCTAAAATGACCGTTATCCACTTCGATGCTTGATTCAAACCTATGTTCCAAATTTTACATTGTTTTGTCAAACATATTTCTGCCTATTCCTTGGATTTCATCACGAATTGGGATTTTCAACTCCTCAATATTTGCTAGACGTCTTGCGTATACCTTACCCCCCATAAAAAAAAAATCAGATGCAGATAAGTCGGTAGATATGAGACCACTGTAAAACTGTCATAAAATTCGCATTGCGTTTCTAGGGATATGGTTGTTGGTCCATCTTGTAGAGGTAAAAAGGCATTAGCATTAATTGGCATTCAGTCCCGGAATTACGAAGGTTTGTAACATGTTTATGTACGGAGGTGACCGTTTTTGAACGGTTGTGAACGTCCTTAAAAAATATGGAGCTATGATTCCAACTGAACCTACACAGGATCAAACAACAACTTTTGGACTATGGAAATTTAGTTGTACGAGTACGTAGTTCGTGGAAGTTTTCATTTCCCCGAGAAAATTATCTTTCAACAATAGAATTAAGCTACTGTGTGACAGGTGCCTACTTGATAATAGTAGTTTAATTAACCCCATAGATGACAGATCATAACCAACTAAAGAAGAATTCAATCAGTTACCTCGTTTATGTTTTATTCGAATATTAATATGGAAAGCTTTAATATGAAAAACCATGTATAATAGTTGTGCCCACCATGAGTACACCCAATATAATATTGACCGGATATATAAACCTAATTCTAAATACGATTGCTGGCACAATAAAGTTAAATCCTAAACGGTTTCTATTTATCGTTGCTTCATCTGAGGAAATTTATTATGTCAACATGGCTGGAAATAAAAACTATTAGTAAATTAGTATAAGTTGAAAGGAAACAAACGAAAAATAACAAGTGCATTGTATACACACGTGAGTCACATAAAATTGGCCCAGACGTCAACTGTTAAGAGATGAACAGCAGAGTTAAGTTCCATAATGAATCAAGAAAACTATAAAGAATAAAGTGCGTTCAATGAAGTGAGGATAGATCAAAGGGGCCGAAAAAGTACGTCATCGTTACCCTAATGAAAATATTCGATACAAAGTTATATAAACAAGAAAAAGTTTTAATTCCTATATTAAAATTCTTAAAACAATAAAGTACTTAAAATTCAAAGATTCTATGATAGATAAATTGGTTTATTTTTTCAAGTTACTCTTCTTGAAAATAATGCTTGAAATATCGTAAAGTTATTTATTATCGTTTCGGGATTTAAGTAGAACAAAATACAAAAAATTATTGTAAATAAGATAGCCGCAGAATATTTTATGCTGAAATAAAAAATACATCCATCCAATCTAAATAAATCAGTGTTGTTAGGTACTCATATATTTTGGTGACCCAGTCCTTTCCAAATCTTGTCTATTTGCTGACAATTTATAGAATCTACGTATTTATAATAAATATAAACGACTTATCTTTAATGAAACATAAATTTCTAATTTCTAACATTCTAGATAAAAGCTATTTCATTCAAATACTTACAACTTACCCCAACGAAAAAATAAAGCAATAATAATGTTACAGTCGTTTTTCCTAATAATTATTGATTTTATCGTTTCCCTCTGTTATATAGACATTAAACTCCAACACACGCTGTATGTATTAATACAAAAATTAAACCCGACATTTTGTTTAAGAAAATATAAACCTTCAATAACTAACACCTACTAATATAATAGAAGCAAGTTCGCCGCCAGTATCCATTGACCGTGGTCATGACCCGGGATGGTTTGGGGCCGAGCGGGATTATCGCTCTTTACCCTTCCCCATCGCTGTAGGCCTGGACTGCCTCGTAGAGGTGGACCCCATCCTTCACCAACTCCGATCACAAAAAGTAATAGGTGTGGGCGATTCGTGGGGTCTCCTCCTGTCATGGCTCTACCCTGCAGGTTGGGTAGGATCTTCTGACGCTCCTCTGTCTTCTCTTCTTTCTTCGCCTGCATGTCTAACCCACCGGGGGTAGTCTATCCAACACCACCTATAGACAAGGCCTGCGCGCTGAATCGTGACGTCAGCTTAAGTGGTTTACTATTGAATGTCGCACTATGAATACAGCGCGAGTGTTAGTTGTTATAACATACCTACGCCCAATTAACTAGTTTGTACACTCGTTTTTAAATTTAGGTATACACTTATATCTGATGATAAGATAATAATGAATTAGAAAAAAGGAATGGAAACTTTACTTGGTCAATAAAATATAAAATTATTTCTGTAGTTATCACAGAACTGTCTTCAACGTTTTCGTGGAATGCATCTACTGAAATATTTCCAAATGTTTTTGATATAAATCATTTAGCCGTTTACCTTTAAGAGGAGTCTTGACATTAACAATTTTCCACCAAGTTAAAATAATATTAACAAAATTAGATGTGTCTTGTGAATGATCTATTTTATTAGCAAAATGTGAAAGTGCCTCGACTACGAATGAATTAAAAATTTTTAAAGCAAGTTTTACGTTTTGCCTTTCTAAATTTGACGGAAATAAAGCTTTCAAGCTTAAAGAATAACCAAATTTTAGCAACTTGTCATTTTCGTGGGCATACAATTTTTTAAGTGCCTGCAAGTCTGCAATTTTTTCGATACTAGTTTCAATATCAGGATAAGTTAATATTTGGTTTGGCTTTAAATTAATCCAATTATTTCTAATGCATTTTAATAAGTGAACAGAATAAAAAATAAAAAAAAGAGGTCTCGTACTGTCACTAGGATGTGGATAAACAATATTTAATTTTTTCTCAGATGAAAAATTACTCATAGTCTTGCCATTTATAGCATAATTGTCAAACAATACTTATTACACAAAATACTTTATAACCAATTTCTTCCAAACCTACAATTATTTTTTTAATGAAAGAATATAAAAGTTCATGATTAAGTTTAGAAGTTGGAGCAATATGAATAATCTTTAAAAGGAGAATATATACTTGTTATCATAAATGCATAAGCCGTTGTTGCTAAAACATTAGAATCGTTTAAAGCTGTACCAACAATATTTCCGCCTTTATAATCTAGGAAAGGTTCTATATGAATCTCGTCCATAAGTAACATGACATATTTTTCCCTGTCTGTGAGATAAGAAAAAATACTCTTAGCGTATTACAAAAATGATTGTCTCTTTTCTACAGTTGGATCTGATAAAAAATTATTACAAATACTTTTTAATGTTTTTGTATGAGGCAAAATAATTTTTCCATGGTTTCTTAAATATTTGTATGCATGTGGACTGATTGTAAAAATTATTGAACACAAAATGAAAGTTTCTACCGAATATTGGTATCTTTCCTTAGGAGTGCAATATAATTTTAATTGTTCAGTTATAAATGAAAAACTAACGTTGGCAACATTCTTATTATTTAGATCTATATCCTCAGGCATTTCGTCGATTTCTTCTAATGAGTTTTCAAAGCTGTTTAAAATATTACAAACATGATTTATCGTTTTTTGTTTACAATTTAAGGAATCTGTAGGTTGCAAATTGTGTTGTTCAATTTTATCTATTAGGTATTGAATTTGATGAATATTAGTAATACTAAAAGGTGTTTTTAATTTGTCTATACTTATATGTATATTTTACCATAAAGAAATGTTTCGACTTCAAAATTTGATTTTATTACAACAGCGTAACTATATATAACAGCGTATATAACAGGACCAGGCAAATTTTCTATTTTAAACAATGTAATATGTGAATCAGTCGATATATTAAACCAATCTTGCTTTAATTCAATACTTTAAATTTTTTCCATTAAATCATTATAATCTTTGAAAGTTACTAATTCCTCGCGAATATTAAATTCTTCCTTACTCTTTTCAATGGCATCTAGAACCTGTTGCTCCTCAATAGTTTTTAACTTTTCATCACGACTTTGACGGAAATTTATAGGTTTTGACAAATATTTCGGGCAATTCGGAAAAATACAAGGTACTTATAGCGTTTTCATTTAATTTTGGATAAGTTAATGGAGCCGATATTACTTCCCCCGTTTTGGAATCTTCCCACGATATAGACCAAATAATATGATTTTTATAAAATGTAGTTCGCATACCTTAGAACTTTTTGACGGTGTGAAATCCTTTCTAGGTATTGCCGATACCCATTTTTGTCTCCTAGCTGGCTCATTTGGGAAACTAAACATGTGCACTTTCGGACTACACTTTGTATTTCCATTGCAATTAACTACACAACACGTATGCGCCATTTTACATACCTATTTTATTTCACTAAACAAAACACTATTTTAATTATTTATTCACTGAAACTGAGAAACTAATACACACGAAATGCGATTCATGAAATGCAAAGCAAGAATAGACTTGTAGGTTATGTTATAGTACGTATAAACCTGGCAGTCAGTGCTGCTGAGGTTTAGCACGCCTGGCGCAAACCACTTAAGCTGACGTCACAGCAATTTTCGAATGAGCGTGCAGGCCTTGTCTATAGGTGGTGTTGGTCTATCTCGGATGGGGGCGGCAAGTGTCACTCCCGTTCTGGGTGGTGATTTGGGAGTAGGTCAGGAGTGGCTGTGTAGCCGGGGATGTATCTCTAAAGAAGCCAACTGGCCCTTTAGTCCTTTAGCTTTGTCCAGGGTAAGGGAAGGGTACTCGAAGTGAGCTTCGAGGGAAGGTTTGAGGGTCGTTTTTTTAGTCGCTTCGTAGCCCTCTGCGCTTGTTCCGGGTGGAATCTGAAGCTCTTACTCTCATCCTGGGTCCAGCAGTTGGAGTCTTGGCCGCTTGTGTATAGCGGCCGCATCGGGCTCGTAGTCCACGGCTTCCCGGATTAGCGGGTTGCTGGAAGCAAGTTCTTTTCTCTGAAAAGTACAATCGAGAAGTTTGTCAATCCAGACACTTATATCGTCCTTTTAGTATTTTTTTACTCATTTGAATGACTTCATCATCTGAGTAGCAACATTTTTATCCAAGGCGTAAGTAAGGACTACAAGATGTCAATAGGCGAATGGAAAATTAATTATTTGTATCGGTCTATATTTGTATCCTCTCATTATTAAATTAAATGGAACTATGTAACATGAAATTTCAAATTCTAAACTATATTAAGGAAACCTAGTGCATACATATGTATATAAAATCTGCAAATTACGTATAGGTCAAACAATAAAGTCAAAATATTTTTAACATAATTATTTTTTTCTGAAATATGTTTCAATTGAGGTTCGTTTCAAGTTTTTCATTTTTGTTTGTAAAACCTGAGATTCACATTTTGCTAAAATTTGAATAATTCCTAATGGCTAAAATTGGAATCTTGGTACATCTCTTGGTTTTTCACACACTTCACCCATATCTTTAATGTTTGACGTACCAGTTTTTCCACATCACCTTCACTATCTAAATCAGGGTTTTTTAAATAATAACAAGCGTTTTCAGAGACGACGACAAATGTTTTCATTTTAGTAACATAATAATTTTAACAAATGAACATTTGAACACAAACTAACTCAAAACCTATAAGTTTATAGACTAGCAAGTCTCTTTACCGGTAGGGATTTTGAATACTAATGAGCGTTTTATTACCCTATACGTAGGTTTTAAATACTCAGTATTTAAATACCAAATTAATAAGTAATAATTTTACTTATTTTATAAGACCCGTAATAAATTTGAGGTATATTTCAATAAAATGTTCTAATGGTCAAAAGTAACCGTGACGTTTTATGGAGTTCCACTATTGGGAGAATCATTTGTAAAAGTATGCCTGTCCTGGATATACAATTTGTTAAGATGTTTTTTGAGATGGAAATAAACAATTAAAATATAACCTACCATTTAATATTGGTAATTAAATAAGACCCGTACCTGATTTTAAACTGGTTTTGCCCTCTATTCGGTCCACTTTCAAATGCCACCAAATCCTTCTGCACTGTAAATGTGGCCAGTGTATCGAACAATAAATTACCTGAACTGAACGCATACTCATCTAAAACAGTACACACAAATGTAAAGTACACAAGTAAAGAATGTTCGTCTAGTAAAACAAAGGCATAAGAACAGCCGACAGAAGCTATAAAAAGAAATAATCCAGAGTGTGGATGTGACAAGGAGGAATATAAGCTGCAGCGAGAAACTCCTCGGGGATTTGTCACGTCATGCTACAATGCCCGGCCATATAATGCTGTGAACTGGGATGATGTCGAAGGGATTACCTTCAATACAAGAATTATATAAGTTTTACGGTAGTGCTTCTCTAATGATAAAAGCATTAATGAGATATTTCGTCTTTTCAGAATTGGATGGCATTATGGAAGAATTTTCTGGACAAAATTAATTGTAAATACTACAACATAAATTATGAATAAGTTTATTAAAATAAGTTTGAATGGAAGAATATACCAGTAATTATTGTTTAAAATATTATTCCGACTCGAAATATACACGTTATATAACAACGAGATACCACTAGACGTACTCTGAATCTCTGATATTGGTGTTGAAACTATGATGGTGATATACATGTCACCAATTTATATTTATTGATATATCACCAATGTTATCGTTATATCACTAATTAATATATGGTGATATACGGTGGATATAATGAACATGATGCATAACATGTCACCAAATATTATATGGTGATACAGTGAAACTATGATACCGTAATATTTATTAAATATACTGCCATGCTAAACATTTTATTACTTCCACTTCTATCGAAAGTTAACTGCAACTTTCTTATTTTAAATGAAACAATTTGTATCTTTTTACAAATTTTGATAGTGTTTTCTCAGAAATACACTAATATAGGTAAGGTTTGATGTATTTGTCTTTAGTAGTAAAAGAGAAAAGAGACATACCCAGAAAAGTGTTCCATAAGAGAAAAGTAATAGAACAGCACACTACATAATTTTCCTGTTACAGAATTTCATATTTCTCTCGAAATGTAAAGGCAACTTTTCTGTTCCCATATCTACAGTCTAATATAAATCGTAATTTCTATAGAGCTCTTAAAGAACGAAGAACGAATAATTTCATGAAAAGTGAAAAGTAAACATGTTCAATCCCAGCATCCTGTATATTTATTTGTACAAGTTTATATAGAATGATTTATGCGTAATAGATAGGGAAATATAGAGAGAAATATCTCTAATTGTTAACAATATATGCCTATGCCTAGAAAGACGCATACCGTAGGAATGTTTGTTAAATATTAAATACTAATTTAATCAATTGGAACTGGATTGAAAATTATTTAATTGCTCACTTACGGTAGGTACATTGTTTTGGGTAGGTACATTATTTATTAAGTTTCATTATTAGTTACAGATTCCTTTGTAAATCTTTTTTGAATAAAATCATATTGTACCTTCTATACATAGAGATCTCCACTATTTCTATGCATAATTTTCATAATAGCAGCTAATTTTACTATATTAAATTTAGCAGGAAACAAACTCCGATATCAAAGACACCCAGGAAGTGATAAAAATTTAAAAATAGGCCATGTCACTAATTTATGTAAATATATAACATGTCCCATTTGTTTATAAAAGATTATACCACGAACTAAGTACTTATATTAGTCATTTCGCGTTGATCTGATGAAAAGCAACAAATGCAACTATAAAGATGGTAATTTAAATGAACATATTTACAAAAAAAAAAGTACAATTCATTACATACACTATTCATGGTACATTAGCAATTAAGATTAAAGTTAAAAACTGTGTACCTATATGGCATCCCTAATACTATTACTCTGGAAAATTAATTTATTCCAGATAAAAAAAACAGAGGCTGCATCTTGGTATACATACACCCATATGAAGAATTAAAAAAATAGCTAATCTCTGCTAGTCAGGTGTCAAAACATTTGCATTCGTTCTAATTGTTGTTTGGCATAATTAATTGTAGGTATTTAACGTAGGATATCTGAAATCTTATAATCTGAGAAATCGAATTGTAGGTACAAAAGTTTTCAAAAAATATTTTGGATACAATAAATATTTTACTTTTAGTAAAATAAATAATACAACATTAAATCATCAATAACATTTACAGTATCTTTGATTGCTCTGAATCTCCAAATTAATAATTTTAATACTGCTCAAAATTAACCATATTCCTTTTCTTTGAGGTGCAAATGGTCTCAAAACTAAATCGTAATAGTGATGACATAAATAAGTATCTAGGTATTTGTAATTAATTAAATAATTAATAGTATATTATGTTACTAGGAGTAGAAAGCGAACATTATTTGTTGAGCCCAGAAGCTTCAGCCAAGGCTGTGTAAACTGGGCGAAACACATAGAGAGCTTTATATTCCAAGTGACATATTATTTTTTCTTCAAGCGTCAACATGTTAAAACTGTACTTCTTCAGACATTTATGCTAGTATAAAAAGCGATCTGACGCAACGTCAAATTTCAAACTCCCAGTTCTGAGAAATCATGGCTACATAACTATCTTTTTCTATCCGTTGTTACGTTGTTAAACTTTTACTTTTTTGTACTAGTAATAAAATGAGAATATTTCTTTATTAGTTAAACAATATACCTTTTCTATAATATGCCTTACATAATATAATGTAAGTATTATTATACGCTTGAAGAAAGCGTATATATTGTTACGTCGTGGACGCACAAGGGGAGGGCAGTAACACTCGCTTTTATTACAAAAACTAGTTGATTAAGATGGTTATTAATTGAAAACGTATAGTAATATATTCAACTCCAACATAATACATTTTTTTAATTGAGAATATACCAAAAAATAATTTTACTATTAAAAATTATTCTTATTGTTTTCTATTTGAAGGAGATACCGGAAACAACTACTCCACGGACAATGTGTCTTGACTGGCATTGCTTTCCTCCGGCATCTCCATAGGAGTCGCCACATTATAGTTTACGAACCGTGGCCGCATCCTTCATCGAGATAAACCAGACACTGACCGGTTTCGCACTTGTTCTGTTGTCATCAGAGTACCATAGGTAGTGGACTCGTTGAACGATGCTGCCACATGGTTTTGTAAAGAGAATCTGGTATGTTAGTAGTAGTGAGAAACACACAGTGGTATCCTTTGTCCCCAAAAGAGGGCACTACTGTGTGTTTCTCACCACTATTGACATATTCTTCTCTTTTGAGATGATCTGAATAGTTTCAACAATTAATTATAAATACTGATGGAATTAAATAATTTACAATTTAATAGATAACATATTTTTTACTGTAGCCTTAATTGATAACGTGGGTATAATATTCAAGTAAAAATGTTCTAAATAATTTCTCATATCATCAATGAACTTTCAGAATGAATTTCTGCAGTTGGTAGATATGAATTAATTGGCTACCTTACTCCCAAAATGTATATACTTACAACGTCTACAAAGTAATGGCTCCTTTTGAATTGCCTTGGCTTATGTTTTGATTCACCTATTTATTTTTATTAATAATGGTTAACCCGTTTTGGCACATCATAAATTGATTTATCGCCTATAAAACACGATTTATTTTTTCACTTTTATCACATTACGACATTATAACATTTAACGACAAGATCAAATACCTTGCGGTTTATTTTTTTACAAAACCACGAACCAAATCCTCTGAGAGTCTATTTATGATATAAAATAATGAAACCTATTTTTAAAAACATATTTTCTATTGTAAACAACACAGCAAATTTTAAATGGACATATTAATAACGACAGTATCCCCAGTGACAACTATATGGCCTATATTAAAAGATTCATAAGGAGGCTGACAGGACTACGTGTTGTTGAAATTCTAATAGGACATTTGTCTTTTGTTATCTCCGCTTTGTACCTAGATTTTGTACAACTAGAACTCGAATAATTCATAAACTGCTAGGTGCTATTGTAGCTTAAGTTTAGTTTTAAACTGATTAAACTTTCATCATGATTATAAATACATGAGAAAACCTACTTTTCAATTAAAAACATCGACCGAGAGTTGAATTACTAAGATATACCTAGTATGTAAGTCAATTTTATTTCGAAGAAGGTGATTAAAAATAAATCCTGTGATGCTAGCGGTTCTATGGAACACCGATATCTACTCAGAATAAAAATACAATGTTGCAACATCTTTCCTATTACCAGTATCCATTTGTTCTTCTGTCAGTTTGAATGTATACACCTGTTTACTGAAATATAGAAACTTGGAGAGAATGTATCTGCCGCAAAAAATGTTATTATTAAAATTTAACAAATATGTAGGTATATATTTAAAGTTTGATATACCTACATTTCAGTACGTAAAAGTTTTATATGATTTATTGAAAAATTAAACTAAGGATGCATTATTAATGGAATTATTAAAACATTATGAACAGCTCTCCTTAGCTATACTCATAGCTCAGCTATGAGCTATACGCATATACTCAGCTATACTTATAGCTATGCAAGTAGAAATAATCTCATAATTTGAAAGGAAATATAGAAGCAACTGGTCTGGAAACTTATTTATCTTTTCTTTAAATAATGAGAGTATTTACCTAAGCTATAGATAGCAAGAATAATATAAATTGCATTAATGAAATCTTCATTTCATTTATTTTTTATAAAAATTGATCAGTTTCAAATATTCAAACATCGTAGTCTCTTTGGTAGTGTGATAGATTTTATTCTTATGTCTCCGAGTAACCAGGAGAAAATAACAGCTCTTCTAGTACCTACGTTCCATTTGATAAATATGAGGAGGCTAAATATAAGAGAGAACGGCTTGGTACCAAAGGAGGATTATTATCTTGCTAATTGTGGACTTATCACACTTAAAGTAAGTCAACTTATAATTATTATATGTTGAACAATACCAAACTTCGTACTAAATTTAGGTATATAGTTCAAACAGTATAAGAATAAAAACAAATAGTGAACAGAACAATTAACACACATTAATAGTATTATAATTATTAATAGTATTTTATCAGTGCCTCTGTGGGTCAAGACGGTTTTGTATGTGCACCCGGTTCTGGACACAATGCTGTCGTCTTTTTCAGTCTTAGTGCCAAAAATGATACTATTATTGGCACTGCGCATACTCAGTATAACTATTACTATAACTAAAAGCTAAAAATTAAGGGGTTCAATATCTCCGTATTAGGTACCGCACCATAGCACACAAAGCAATTGTTGGATTTTAGAATATATTTTTCAAATTTGGCGCCTCCTAGAATGACACCAATAACACCACAAAAAGATATATGAACTCCAGGAGGCATCAACCTTCTGTAGTTTTTACAATGCACGACATTGTGAAAAATTATCACTCAAAGCTTTCTACTGAAATACTTTAAAAATCAAAACATAAATTATCACCACCATAACAAGAATACAAGCAACTTACACCAATAGGCTAATAGATATTTGATCGGAGGCTAATAGGAACAGCTAGCGGCACTTGCGCTTGAGCAGGGTAGCAGGGTGCGCCAACCCTTGCAAGTAAAAATTACTATATCGGCTTAAAAATATTGGAGTTTTGCATATACTTTTATCTTCCACAAGAAAAAATGCGCAATGTGTCTAAAAGCAATATTTTTCTAAGTATCTGATTTATACGCACTGTAAATAATTCATAACAGGCCAATTGATGAGGTCTGTAGCATCTTGGGATGAACTGATCGTAAGCATTCACAATTCTGATTTCAATGCGTACTACTATATCTAAGAAAAAACCTAAGTTTCATAAATTTTTAAAACTTAAACTTGTTACTAAAAGATGACGAGTTATTCCTAGCTTTCAAACAATACCTGCTGTCTGTCAAATAAAGATAAATGATGATAAGATAGATGATCAAATTTCAAGTATTTTCAAATATGCAATGCTGAAAATTGGTAAAGAACTAAAAATTCCAGTGCACCTAACTAATGTAGTACCGTAGTTTCATAAAACAAGTTATTTCACAACCACATATTAAGTGCACAGCCACCATTTGTGGTAATATCCAGGTATTAAACCCAGGTCGTTCATAATTTTCGAGTACAACTCCGTAAATCAAGTAGGAGCATACGTTAAGCACTCGACATTGTTTATTGTGGAACAATTGAAACACATTAGAGCAACTCGAATATTCCATTCCAACAAATAAACTTGAGTTAAGTTTATAGACTGGGAAATGTTGATCCTGCCTTTACTGCTGGACTGATTTAGTGTGTTTGGTTGAGTGAGTGATGGGCCGCCGGCAACAACAGCCTTCACGTGTTATATAAATTCAACACTGCCGTCGAAAGTCGAACTGGAAGTGCCACGACCAAGTCATGAAGCTCTGTTCTTCTTTACGACTCGGTCGGCGCTCTTTAATTCGATTTGGATTTACAGAGACAACTGGATTTTATCATTCACGATGCCATCTTTCATGACGGGAAGGGTTACGGATGCTCAGGTACCTAAATATAGGAACGCGCTTGTAATTGTGTTTCAACATCTTCAAAAATCCTGTAAGCACTGTGTTCAGTATGTTAATACTTCTCGAGACCATAACAACTCATTGTTATGGGATGAAAGATTAAACAACTGGATAAGGAAGGAAATGGTTAGCATAGGATTTTAACCGAATTTTATTAACGATTAATGTCTAGGTATATCTTTACAAGTCTGCTAAAACTAATCTACATTTTACTGGAGTGCATAAATAGATTTTTTTTCTCACTAATTAGCATGATATTACTAATTTTACACTTGCTATAAGAACATTGCATATTTTTCGTTGCAGAAATCACATTCTTTATGATTTAGTTTATTTTAGTAGGTATCTAAAGTCCAATTTAAACACTATGACATAAAAAACCGAAACAGTTTGCATGCCCTGCCCTGAGTACTCTCTGACTTAAATTATCTGCTTTTCTTTTCAGTGTGATTTTTTTTATTTTGCTTAACCAAAACTAGTATTCAAACGCAAGCTCTGACTGTTTCTTTTGCTACAAGGAATTATTTTATGCTTGCAGAACTGGCAAAATACGTAACTAAATGAATAATAGTAATAATATTATTTTATACTGATTCAAAAATAACAATTAACCACAGACTGGCAACTAGCACCAGCCACAAAAACTATACCACAATTTGTTACTACTTTGTGTCACAAAAAAAAATTGTAACTTGTGCCGTTCTTGAGAAAAATGCTGGTTTCTGGCGTAAGTTTACGCTAGCACCCCATTTTGTTGCTCGGGACCTAAAAACGCTCGGTCAAAACTTCTTGCGTCGGATTTGGTTGCTTTTCAAGTACTTTCGAATAGTATGTATACTGGTTTAAAAAAGATGAATTTTTCAATTTACTTCATTTATGGAAGATCCGATATTTGTTACAGTTGTGTAAAATAAAATTTTTTTTCGCTTATAAATTTTTTTGCCATCGTGCACTACCCGGAAACTTGAGCTACTATCTTTTAATAACAAGATAAAAGATCATGTCCTAACATTTTCAAGTAGGGGAAGGCAAGATCCCTAATTGAGGGGAAGGTGGGGGAATATCAGAGACTGCAGGTTAATATCGATCACATTCAAATCTCGAGTATTTGGCGGTTTAGATCAAATTCCATGTGCACATGTTCATTGTATTACAAACAGATATCACTAGTAGGGTTACTTCTAATTTAATGTTCCTAGAGCTTCACAATGGTAGCAATTTGTGTTTTGTTAAGGATTTTTATAACTTTTTAAGGTAACTTATACACTGAAAGAAAAGATGTGGATTATAGTTAACAATTCTTTATTTGGATGTCATTTATTTAAAATAAATAATGCATATTTTAGGTTAAACAATATTTTTTACTATAAATATTCTTCTAAATATATTTTACTTATTAAAAACAAATACTTTGTTTGGTGTAAAAATGTTAATAGTTAATGAGAACCGTTTCATCTTAATAAATTCTTTATTTGGTGGTATTCTCAAAAAATATATTAACTATTAATTTGGATTTTATTAATATTGAATAATCCAGACTAAAAATTAATATATGTTTGTTTCTTATTTACTCTACTTTATTTATTATGAAGTAATCCATTCTTTTGTTAAAAATCCTGAAGTAGTTTTTTAATTAATAGGTACTTTTTTGCGGCATTATAAAATTGTCCAGTTGGCAGTGTGGGCTAGGTTGGCACTGTTGACAACGAGCAGGAGACGTGTTTTTTTATTTACCTTAGTTTGGGTGACTTTATTTCATTTCATTATTATTTTCATTTCATTTACCTATTATTTGGACGCGGCGCGAGTGCTTCGTTTTCGTTAATGTGTGTGTACTTACTACTTGACTACTTGCTACTTGAGATGAGACGAGAGACGCTGCACTATGTTGTACGGTATACCTATATGACCCATATGTGTATGGTGCACAAGGTAGGGACGTTAAAACTTACCTTCGAAAACGTAACTTTGGAAAACTACCGATTGTGCGATTTATTAAAAATCTTTAGAATTATTACCTGTTCAGTGGTGAATGCTGTGATATAAAAAATAGATCTGGACTATAACCATACTAAATCAACGTAAAATAATTACTGGGGTGTGATAAATAAGACACTATTTATTATAAATAATCTTTGTTTTTTAAAATTAAAACAAATATTTATTATAAACATTGTTCTCTATATTCTAATAAAGTCGAAATTTTAATTAGTATGCTTTATTTATAGTAAATAAGTAATGCTACATTTACTCATAATAATATTTATTAAAACGGATCGTTATTAATAGAAAATAAAAGATATATTGATTATCAATAATCCCTTACTTGACGGTAATAAGGTATATTTGAAAAGATTTAATAAATTGTTTTTTTCTCATAAACAAAAATTTATTACGCCATTATCCAATAAAGCCTGTGTTATGAGTCAATCAGCATCATTAATTATGAATAAATTGTTCTTTCAGTGTACTTATAAGTTGTTTTTTAAGGTAACTGGCCTCTCTCTTAATCGTGACAATATTTTTTTTACTTGCAATACGTTCTGCATATACATTCTAGAAGGTAATTAACATAAACTATTAGAATTTGAGGTTATCTGTTTTCTGAAAAAGCTCATATAAACAATATGTACGGTTTCGTAACGTGGTCTGAAAAAGTGAAAAGAACAATTGGAGATACTAAGAAAAAAGTAGTAAAAACCGGTAAGAAGAACAATGAGGTTACAAAAGTAGAACATCAAACTGCAGAAAATGAATTATGTAGCGTACATGTTCTGAATTTGGGTCAAAAGTCGCCTATGTGCAACATGGCCTCATGCAGACTGCACGGAAGCAGAAAATGCTTCTACTTAGGTATATTTACTCAAGTTGTATATCCAGCTAATTTGTGCAACTAATAACTTTAAATTTAATAAACACAATGTTATGTAAATTTGATGACTCGTCGAAATTGCCCATCCCTGATCGATGTTACCCATCTTCATTGTCGATATTACCTTATTTTGTCAATATATTCCAAAAGTATTTTTTTCATACTTAAAGCAATTTTAGAATATTTTTGAAAACGTAATTCTATAACTGAATAATTGATGTGTTCTCATAATAAGACTATTTATCCTTAAGTGGTCGATATTCCCCCACTTTCCCCTATATATAGATGTGCAAATTGAAAAACATATCTTAAATCTGCCAAAAAGGCTATATTTTTTCCTCTTTTAGATATTGTTGCAACCTTGAACTATCGGAAAACTTGAACTACTACCTTCTAATAACAACGTAAAATCATGATCTAACGTTTTTAAGTATCAATAGATGTATAAAACGAAAAACATGTCTACAAATTGCCAAAAAGACAACTCTTAATGGACACAGAAAATATTTTTGTATGTTCCATGCCAAACATATGGAAAGAAAAAAAGGGGATAATAAGTTGAAGAAAGTTGAAGAAAAAGACTTTTATTGGTTTTAATTCTGATAGCTCAGAATCTGATGAAGATATATTGCTACCAGGAACGCTATTAGATGGGTTACCTAATTGGTTAGACCGATTATTTGAAGGAACTACACAACGTTACCATATTAATTATTGGCCAGAATTTCCGATTAAATAGCCTCGTAAATTAGTTTTTTGATTTTCCATTTGCGTGTGATAATATCATCTGATCAACATCATCGTTTTGTTGTATTACTTGAATATATGTTATTTGAGTAATGTTGTTAAGACATCTCATGCTTTTTGTGTATGAGTTATTTTATGTGTTCTTGTCTTAAGTATTGAGAAGAATTGTTAAGAATTTTCTCATGTTTCTGTCTTATAAAATTTGTTGCCATCGCGCTCTACCAACAAACTTGAGCTAGTAGCTTTTAATGACAAAGTAAAATGATGACCTAACATTTTCAAATGTTACAGATATGCAAAATGGAATGGCTTAAAAAGGATAAAAATAATATTTTCCTATGTTTTCACTTGTAGAATTTGTTGCGACCATGCACCACTTGAAAACTTGAGCTACTACTAATAATAAGGTAAAGTCATGACCTAACATTTTCAGGTATCTGCAGAGTTGCAAAATAGAAAACATGTCTTAAAAATGCTAAAACGACCATTTTTTTAAAAATCGCGTGTAAAATTTGTTTGAACTACTGCACTATAATATACGGCCGTTAATATAATTTGAATAAATTACAAAAACTTTGAAATGAGAAAATAAAAATTATTTTTGCAGTATGTAATAGCGTCGGCAAACTATTTATACTTCTTCAATCTTTGGAATAGATATATTTAGAAGTATTCAGAGATAAAAATTATTATTGCTACTAAGAATTACCTACTGTTTTGCCGAGAGTTAATAAGTTTCATGCTTATAGTTGAATCGTAATGTTTGTTTACAGTAAAGAATACAAACCATATTGTTGCGTGCAGCGTTTCCATATTTACATTTTTTTGGCACCTAATTAAATTTGAAATAACAGAGACACCAACGAAAATAAAAATCTTGTTAGAGTTAATTAGTTTCGTTTTATAACCAAGAAGCAAGTAAGATTAATTCAAAAGTAGCACGGCGTGACAGAATGGAACAAAGTAAAACAAACACGGGCTCTTTGAATGGTATTCATCAAGTCGCCCCATTTTGTGAACAAACAATAGAAAACCATTAATGATTTTGATGATATCGGGGATTTTAAACAAAGTCCCTTTCATCCGCGTCATTATTTAATTGTTCAACAACGTTGACTAACTCTGTGAATGTTTGTAATAAATCCGATGTATCAATAAGTAATTGCATATAAACATTGAAGTTTATAAATACCCTATATTTATGCTTTCAAATCGCGTCAGCGGTATGAAAATGTTTATTAATCAACATAGTTTGGAGATCGCACCTTAGCCCATGATGAAACAACTACATATTGTTTGTACTAAACAATCACCTAACGGTAAACCAGGACAGACATTTATGTATTTCCAATATAAATGTTATTGTGTAGGAATTAATATTTTTTTATAAATACCTACTGAACGAAAATAACTAAACCAAACATCAAGATATTTTAACATCAGAATTTACGTATCCTTATCTTAACTGGCTGCATCTGACTAATTTACATCGTCAAAACTCTTCTCCACCACTACTAACATATTTAATACACATTTCTTAAGAAAATGGTTAGTGTTTAACATACATTGTATGCGAACATTTCAATTTAAAGTGTTTAAAACACCAGGAAATGCAATTTATCTCTGTAATAGAACAAGTGAACGGGAAAACGGTACTTGAGTAATTTTGTTTGTCAAAGCCAAAGGATTACTGTTATAACACTCGAAGCCATTTTTTAATGACTTACCGAAAGAAAATCTCAAAAATCACAATGAGAGAAAAACCCCACTCTGCAAATTTAAGATCTGGAAAACCTCTGAGGATACCAAGGTTACTTCCTCGACACATAGCCGCACGTCTTCAATCTTACAGAGGAGCATAGGGACTGACTTTTATCCCAGTGACGCAATACCATGCTTTCTGATGAGACAAGAATTAGGTTAGTGAGTGATAATCAACGTGAAAGAGTCTGGAGGAAATCGGGACGACAAGAAACTTGCTTTTACCAGAGAAGTTGTTCTTTATCAAGGCAGAACAGTAATGTTTTGGGGGTATAATAGAATGGTTTTCTCGTAAAAAGAAATATATAAACTATGAGTACATTGTACTTTACAAATAGGATCATTAAACCTTACTTATATTGAAAAGAATCAAGTTGTATTAAAAAATAAGTTATTATGTATTACATGTCTGAAGCCAAGTACAAGTTGACATTTTTTGAAGTCAACGGTTGAAGAATTCAACATTTTCCAAAAAAAGTCATTTTAGACAATATAGAATATTTTATTATGTGTATTTAAATTCAATATAAAGAATATTTTATTTATGATAATAATAATGATAATGAACAAGAAAAATATTAGTAAGGTACCCAATTTAGGTAATTTTTAACCAATTACATGAAAAATATCACCTCATAATCAGTATCTATTAACAAACCAAATTTTATTATATAGGGACTACCTAAACATTATTTTTGTAGAAAATGTAACACTCTCTACCGTCTAAACCGTGCATTTTTGTATATTAGGCAAGGTGGATTAAATCATCGTATTTTCTTTCCGCGAACTCATGATTGAATACAATTCAAGAACGCCCTTTATAACGTATTCTTTTCTATTGAATTTTCCATACTTTAATAATTCAATTCTCCACAACCCTTTCCAAATATTTTTTAATACAAATAGTACCAAATTTACAAATAGTTACCCTTTTAAGTACCTATAAGTATACTGTATAGCCAGTGCAATAACATCTACTTCCATATTTATTTTAATAAAAGTTAAGTTTAACTTTTCTTTTCTTGACCGTTAGTGATTTAACACAGATTGTTTTTCTTGGGTATATCGGTCACTTAATTACATATAAAAAAGGTTACATTTTTTTAAACATGTATATATTTCTGACGTTTCGGCTTTATTATGCCATCTTCAGAGATTCTGCAGAAGATTACATTTTACATTATTTGTTTAATATTTTTTTGATATATCATACTTACATTTATAGGATGTTTCATATATTGTAACTAACTAAATTATAATAATTTTAAATTGTTTGAAACGATTATTGCGTTATTTTGCTGCATACATGTTGTTTGAGGGCTTTGACGCGACTGAGTTTTAAACCCAAACCACTTTAAAACTCAGTCGCGTCAAAGCCCTCAAACAACATGTATGCAGCAAAATAACGCAATAATCGTTTCAAAAATTTAAAATTATTATAATTTAGTTAGTTACAATACATGAAACATCCTATAAATGTAAGTATAATATATCAAAAAAATATTAAACAAATAATGTAAAATGTAATCTTCTGCAGAATCTCTGAAGATGGCCTAATAAAGCCGAAACGTCAGAAATATATACATGTATAAAAAAATGTAACCTTTTTTATATGTAATTAAGTGACCGATATACCCAAGAAAAACAATCTGTGATAAAAGTTAAGGAATGCCTTAATAATAGATAAAAATAAAATAGTCTTTTCTAACCTTTGTATAATCAAATATGTACACATTTTATAATCACTTCATCTTATTTTCAATTCTTTTTTTTTTTTTATTCTTCCACTAACACCTTCCAAGTCGTAAAATCGTTTAAAAGAGGGAACATTTTTAGTAACGCTGTAATGAGTTACAGACAATAGAATATTATGCTTTGAAGATCTGTTTTAAATCAAGTAGGCTGCAGATATAGCCTGCGATCTCTGCGCCCGCCCCAGCAACTAACATATGGTTGCCAGATGTAGAGCAGCAATTTTGCGAAACAATATATTCAATTTTATGAAAACATTACATTGTCTTGGCAAACAGTCCGAGTATTATGTTCCTCAGATGTCACTCCCGATCATCTCGCACACAATCAACCTATTTAAATTAAATATAATATGCGCTATAACTTGCATTTAATAAAGCATGTGAATATTAGTTTATAATTCCTTTGATGTTATTGTAATAAACGGCACCATAACCTAATATAACATGATATTAATAAAACCGACTATGTAAACAAATGGATGATTTAGAAACCAACCTGAAAAAATAATTTCGTTGATATTCTCGTATTGTCTAATAAATCATAACTGAGCTATGAATTTACTATCATCTGGCTTTTCGGTTGACGTTTTTATTATTTCCGCCTGTTTTCTTTATACTATTTATTGTTCTTATTATTACAACCAGTCGGTGTTATTCAGATTTAGTTTTAGTATCTTCTACTTGCATTATTAATATATAGATATAAACATTTTCTGGTTTCCTTCGGAAAGAATCTACAGAATAAATATAATAGTAAAACATCGAAGTTAATGACATATTTTTATTGGTATTACATTACGATACTATCTATCCGCTATTGAAAAAACATAATTATAGAATTGTGTTTGTAACATTTATTACCTATTTATTATAATTTACAGAATGAATCCTACTTTAATGCATTCTGTGATTAAGAAATTCCAAATGCCTGTACATTTTGGAGCAAGTAATATCATAGTACTCCAACATTCTCTAATGTTATTTTTTGACATGATTTAGATATTCTTATTTATTTCCTGACAAACTCTATAGTTATAATTGTATTTTAACTTTTCTTTTCTTGACCGTTAGAGATTTAACACAGATTGTTTTTCTTGGGTATATCGGTCACCTAATTACATATAAAAAAGGTTACATTTTTTTATACATATATATATTTCTGACGTTTCGGCTTTATTAGGCCATCTTCAGAGATTCTGCAGAAGATTACATTTTTATGTAGTCTTCTGCAAATGAAAATGTAATCTTCTACAGAATCTCTGAAAATGGCCTAATAAAGCCGAAACGTCAGAATATATATATATATATATATATATATATATATATATATATATATATATATATATGTATAAAAAAATGTAACCTTTTTTATATGTAATTAAGTGACCGATATACCCAAGTAAAACAATCTGTGTTATAATTGTATCTCGCATAATAAATAAATTTTACCGTCCCGTTAAATATTTTTTTACTCCATCACCAACACTTATTTCATCTCACCTCATCTCTTACAATTTCACACACATGTAATAATACACATGTTAAAATGTTAATTACCGTAAGAGTATATTATGTTACTACGAGTAGAAGACGAACCTTATTTGTTGAATCCAGAAGCTTACACAGCCTAGGCGTTAGCTAGGGCTGTGTACACTGGGCGAAACGCATTAGAGCTTTATACTCCGAGTGACAGGTACTATTTTTTCTTGAAGCGTCAAAATTAAAATTGTATTTCCTCAGACATTTATGTTTGTATAAAAAGCGATCTGACGTGATGTTTAATTTCAATCTGACAGTTCTGAGAAATTATGGCTACATGCATGATACAACTACACAGATATTCCAATGCGCATGGGGGCGTGGTCTATCGATTGATCGTGACGTCGTCAGTTACGAGGAAAAATAATTGATAAATACGAAAATAATTATATCACTGCCCTTAAGATATTTGAATTTTCGCATCGCCATTTTTCCCTCACGAATGACGTCATGCGCAGAACAAACGAAAGTTATGAGCATATCAGTGTAGTTGTATCATGGCTACATGGGCTCTCTTTTTTAATTCGTTGTTATGGTTACGCTTCTACTTTTTTGTGCTAGAAAAAAAATTAGAATAAAATTAGAATATTTTTTTACTAGTAAAACAGTAGGCATTTTCTATAATACTTCTTACATAATATAATGTAAGTATTATTATACATTTGAAGAAAAAATATATTGTTACGTCGTGGACGCACAAGGGGGTAACTAAGGGGGGGGGGTAGTACTGTAAAACACTCGCTTTTATTACAAAAACTATTTAATTAAGAAAGATGGTTATTGGCTTGCAAGAACATTTAGTTAATTATATAATACAGCCAATAGCGAGGTCAATAGTCACTAAGTCATACTTACATTATTCTAGACTTTGGGGGAATAGTTTGGGGAAAAACTTTGGGGAGATGGTCACTGTAGGAAAACGAGCACCGAACTAGTGGTCTATGACCCTGTTTGATTAGGGACCACTAAGCCGAGGAAAGACTATCGGACTTTTAACTTTGATCGACGATTATTGTAACACAGCAAAGCAGCGACTTCTGAATTGATTTTATTTTTATATTTATTTAATCGACAGTGTGAAATATTATTTTAAATAAATAACAAATTTTGAAATATTATACCACTAGGTAATATTGTTTCCTTTTTTACTACCGTGGCAATATGCGTAATAAAATTTTCTAGTCACTCGGCCGTCTCCCACATTCCGGAATTTAACGTAAGACTGTTTCTTGCCAACAAGTTTGCTCACAAGTCGACCTGATGGACAACTTAATTAATGGTCACCATTGTGTTCTTCTTTTCGATAGTACTTGGGTTAATTATTGGTTACCAGTCCATTCTTCTTTTCGATAGTACTTAGCTATTGTTGCCAACGTCGCCGTATGTGTACAACTTTATTGTATCTTCGCTTTTCTGTTTTCCAGTTTTATTTTCCATAAATATCTCCCTTTCCTGCCTGCATTTTGATATTGTTATCAAATATATTTTAAATGTTTTGTTTATCTTTTCGTGTACTTTCTGTTTTTTATAGTATATTTTTTTGTTTTTTCTCATTCTATTTCATTATGTCAACTGTGACTAGGTCTAGAATATACTTATAAAATTACGTTCACGTCTGGTTCACGTCAAACTGATCCCCCCTTATTGTCTTAATTATCAACATATTTTATTGTTTCAAAAGCCTGGAGCTGATTATTGTTATTATTAGCTGTTATGTTGGTATTACTATTTTTATTACAATGATAATAATTATTATTATCTGTTAAGTTGAATTATGTTTTAATTTTACCTAGTTTTAACATTTAATGTGTTTTAAATTAAAAAATCATTATGACATAATTTAGGTAGGTACCTAATTAACTGAAAGTGGCCTGGTTTTTTATTACATGACTGATTTTTACCTTTTTGTACTGACATTGTTTAATAATAAATTATTTAAAAGATAAAATGGCAACACTGCCAAGCGCACAAGCAATGTTGGTCTGACGACTTATTATTCAGTTACTCTCAGTGGTGCAGTGGCTGACTTATAAAAATATACTTCAAATTATTATTTTTGGCGACTAGTACTATTACCACTCTAAATATGACCCTCACTTAAAAATACACCCTGTATATACTCTTCATTGAGTTCTCCAAGAAGACTGACGCATGATATTATGTAACAATCAGTTGATTTCGGCGAATTAAATGAAGAATAAATAATAATTCAGCTCTATACTCTATGCCATTTTTATATAATGGTGTTAACGATTATTAACATCACCTAAAAATGTTTAATACAAATATTTTGCTTTTTTAAATTAATATTAAGAAGACGTATTACATGTTTCTTTGTAATTTGTGAAATTTAAATCAGATTATACCTCCATTATAACGGATAAATTTACAAATTATCTAATTGCAAAGTCCATTACACTTGCTACCCTCTGGTGTAGTAATTACAGGATATACTATTCGCATTCACTTCTGAAAATAAATGTATTACAAGCATTACTAGTACAAATATGTTATAATCCTTGTTAATATGGGCACTACGTGTCCATATAATTAGCAACACAAGAAATCGTTCCAGATATTATTATAACTCTGCTGAAGTAATTTGATATAAATTGTTTTTCTCATGTATTATAGCATTAAAACATTGCGTAGTTTAATGGAATGTATTTTACTTATACACTTTAGAATTTTGTTATACGTAAGATAGATTATTTGTAGTAGATACAAATTTAAGAGTCCATTCACTAGGTCGAAATAAGCCCTAAATCGGCGTTCGTCTCGTGTCTAATTATAAAAAAAACTATAAAAGATAGCGACTTTTAGTAAAAAAGTATTGAAAGATAAGACTTTAATCTATAGTAGTAATTTTTGGTATTTATTTTTATTTTTAAAATTCCAGTCAAACAATCTTGTACTAAAATAGCGTATTTTCAAAAATTATTTTCTCTAAAATACATGTATTTAAACAAAAATTTGCTACTATAGGGATCTAGTTTATCTTTTGATCTTTCCGGTGATATATAATTTATAACAATAAAAAGAAATTTGGTTGCAATTATAAGACAAATCCGGTACCCTTGCAATGAGGGCTAACTTTATTTCCATGTGCCTTTTTACATCGGCTTTACGTGCACCTCCGAAATCTTAATAATTCGATATTGGAAATATGTAAGTCTTCACCCATCGGCTACCCATCCTCTCAATTCGACCCTGCATTCATGTCTGTCAAATCTACAGAGAATGGACCCTTAACTAATTACTATTGATAGATAGGTATATGTGGATTAGCAAAAATTTCAAATTTCGGAACTTATGAATCAATTTTTTGAAAATATTTTACGTTTGGATCATTTAAGGCAAATATTCACTTTGAAATTAACGTCACTGATTTTTTTAAAAATAACATGTCAGGTCATCAGTGAAGAAATTATTTCTGTCATGAAAAAAATACTTAAAAAAATGCCTACTTTTTATTCTCAAATACTATTTTTATTACCTACTACGACCATTTGGACATGTTCCACAAATATTTTATTAAACATGTGTCTATACATAAGAGTAGACTAGAAGAGTAGTCTATACATTAATGAGTAGATACCTAGATTTTATATTTTATTGAATGCAAAATATATTAAGACTAAATAGACATGTAGAATAACATTAAAGCCATTGATTAACATACCTACTAAGGGACAACAAGTCCCGACAATATTTTACAATTAAATCTACCACATCTTGTATATTTATTCTTCAAAAGTTGAAAATTGATAATATTAAATAGATAAATATCAATTACTAAACAGACAACATTATTTCTATGATTTATGTAATACTTATTGGTTTACTAAAGGACGGCATTTATAAATTATTAAATATAAATGTCTTGTAAAAGTTTAAAAAACGACCAATACAGCGATAACAAACCACGATATAGTGATTATGTTTCAACATATAACGTACATGTCGTAAGTATAACGAAATGATTATAAGAGCTTGAAAAATTATGAATTTTTGTTCAAGAGGAATACTCCGTTCTCTTAAAATTTCGATGTAATTTTCTTTGTAATAAAGGCCCATGTAGGAACTAGAAGACGGGCAACTATTCCGGATTTACTAACGTAAAAGAGAATTTTTAAAACTTTAATACACTAATTACTAAAACTTCATAAAACTTTATTGTATAATTTCATTATTATTTTTATGTAAAAATGGGATTTTTAGTACCTATATACTATTTTCGTTTTCTGCGTTATTGTTGTTTTATAATTGGTTTTGTTAAACGTTTTACTGATTTTAGCATTCCGGATTTTTTATAATCAATAGCCTGTCACGACCACAGGAAGGTTAAGAATTACTGACCTAGATTAACTATAGACATAAAAACTTCACATTTTATCTCTCTAGTGTCTTCTCGTCTATAATAATCTTATTAACTGAAGTGCAGTACAGTGCAGTGCAGTGATTGTTCTGTACTATCAACGGTCGAGAAACAATTATTACAATTATTATTAATTGTCCACCTGTATGGTATTTACAAGAAGTTCAATGTAATTTTGCTGTTTTTTTAGTCATTTAATTATTGCCATTTAACTTTAATAAAAGTCTCGCAAATCTTCCAGTTTATGAATAAGCTCGGCGTTATTTCTGTGTGCAAAATACAAGAAACTGGAAATGTACTACATTTAGCAGGTTCTACAGATTACTGAAGACAAGGGATACGAGTTGGCAAGTCTTCTCAAAGAATAAGAAGAATAAGAAAAGGATAGGCAAGCAGATATTCTTGTGTCGGTCATTATTACGACATGATGTATCACTTCCGGTGCGTGTGTTAATTACTCGGCCAGCTAAGAACAAGAACAGGCGTTGTTGAGGCTGGTAGGGGAGAGTGGGGCTATATGTGATACCCGCGCAGTGATAAAGACGCATTGTTGGTAAAAGTATGGTTTTCATAACGGACAATTCCTTGTAATATATTGACTAATAAAGAAATATATAACATAAATGATGTAGAAGGTTTACATGAATATTCACATACGGAGTGTCAGTTCATTTGTAACAGCAACAGATAATGAAACACATGTTTCAAAATAATTCTATGGAAAAAATAAGAATCCAAGCGATGCATGTCATCAGTTGTAAAATAATTTCATTGACTTTAAAGGTCCAAAAACATGTATTTCCTTGTAATTATTTAATGACAGTAAATCACAGTAGTATAAACTATGCTGAGGTACATCAAAATTAAAGAAATATATACAGGATATCCCAAAAACGTCACGGCCACAGGACCTCCTCTTCCAATCCATCGGCGGGGAAATTTCTGGTCCAGATACTAGCGCACGTTCAAATCAAAATGTGGAGGTGCCCCGTCATGTTGAAACCGCATGTTATTTCTAATGTGTAAAAGAACATTTTCTAATAATAGAGGCAAAGCATTTTGCAGAAAATGGAGATAAATATCTGTGTTCAAACGAACAAACAGTAAGTGAACTATTAGATTCTTTACAACAATACCAGCCCACATGTTTACATAAAATTGTTGCTGGTGTTTTCTAGACCACAGCTTGAAGATTTTCATCATGCCAAATGTGGCTGTTTCTACCATTAAAATAATCATCGCCCATGAAACATGCTTCATCAGCAAACAATACTATTCTCCCATGTGGTTGTATAAGTTGTGACCCAAAAACCATTGTCAAAAAGTTAATCAATGTGGATAATTTTCAGGATTTAAAGTTTGTATGCATTGCAAATGGTAGGGGTAGAGAAGTTGTTCATGCAGCACACGATGTACCGTCGATTTGGAGGATCCCATTTAGTGTGCAATTGCGCGACTTGTGAACACAATTTTATTGTGAATTGATTTTCCTCCACACGGTGTAGAACTCCTTCTTCAAATTCAACCGTACGAGCTGTTTTTGGACGACCACCACCACCAGGATTCCCACTGTAGGTTCTGTTCCCACTGCTGTAGGTTCCCACTTTCTCTAAGGAGACGATTGATGGAAGCAAAGGTTGCATGATGAGTTTGCCGGCGTTCAGGATATCTCTGTCCATACCAGCGTGCAGCTTTTCTTCCATTTCAAGAACTTAACTTCGTTAAGTTCTTGAAATGAGAAATTATTTTCAATACAAATTTTGAATTAAAAATCAACAAAGTTAATATTCTCATGGCAACTAAATAAGTCACAAATAACACTACGGTCTTAAAATGGCATCTTTGGAATGTTTATTGTGTGAAAAATGTTTTCTCCCAACAAGAAGCGTAATTGAAATAAAAAATGTTGAACGAAAAACGAATAGTGGTGTCCAACTAAATCAAGAATTAATTTAGTTGTTTGGGTATGATTTAAAATATTTTATTGTTCCACAGCCCAAACGGCTCATTTGCGGATATATGTTTATTAAACAAAAAAGTTTTGTTTCATGTCCCCTATTTACAAATACGATAACTTCAATATCGCATTGTAAACCTGGTTTGTCTTTCTTTTTGAAGTGTTCTAAAATTTTAAACCAGAGGAACTGATTTTTACTGGAACGATCAGATTGTCAAGATCCTCCTCAATGCAATTTACATGACGACCACTTTTTACGAAAATTCTTACAATTTAATTATTATATGTTTCTATTTTACATCTAGGTTAAGTTAGGTTAAGTTTAAAAGTGAGTGGACCAAAACCAAACCCTCGACTGCGACCATGTAGTCTATTGTGGCTCACACCTACTTATATTTCACCCAACAGGTCCAACCTCTTAATGAAACATCGCCTTATTGGGTGAGAACTTATTCAAATCCTCTGGCAGAAGTTGTCCTTTGCCAAGCGGGGCAGGTACATAATATGTGTTCCGGGGTTTCATCATCTTCTAAGCACAAGCGGCACTCAGCATCTTCTGCTACGTCGAATTTGTACAAATGATATTTAAACGGCAGTGACAATATATAGGCCAATTAAAGTTCGTAGGTGCAACCTGCTTAACTCTAATAGTTTTTTAGTTCTTGTTTTTGAAGGGTTTATTATGAACGCCTTCGAATGAACTAATCTTGGTAGTTCTTGCCAGTACTGGACGATTTGCCCATCAGCCCAAGTCAAGAGAGTTGCTTTAGCAGTACTCGAGGATATACCAAGCACCGGGTTTGGTCCGACGAATTCAGAAGCAGCCCTTCTTGGCTAGAAAGTCGGACATCTAACATAAAGTATCAAGTATCAGGTTATCCTAAATTGAGACTGCATCAGGACACTAGGTAAATTATTATATTATGGATAACTATAATGTCAAACTAAACGTAAACCAAAATAAAGTAGTTCTAAAATATAGTAAGGTAATTACTCGGTATTTTTGCATTTAAAATTGAACATGTTTTGTTACATAGTAAACTAATAAATACTTTTAAATTTATGGCATAGAACTACAGTAGAAACAATACATAAACAATTTTTTTTAAATAAAAATTATACTAGACGAATTACCGATTTTGCTTTATGGATGCTGTATAAATTGTTCCACCCCAAAATCCAATCCCAAGGATTGTCTGGAAAGAGGTTACATATTGAAGAAACACAAACATCTCATACTCACCAAGTTGGGGATCAAACCCAGATCATAATAGGCAGCGAGACCAAAAAATGCTGCAACAACACTCCCTCAATGTGCTATGGTGCCAGTGTCGATATTAACAATTAATAACAGCTAGGACAGTCTATTTGTTCATTTGCAGTAACAAACGAATACCTAGTAATAATAAGTTTTTATAACACTGTACTAGTTGGATGAAATGAGGAAAGTGGTGCAGGTACTTTTTCGAATTTCACAGATATAATGATACAAAAAAAAAATTAAATAAGTATGTAAACTTTGTGTTTTTTCTAAAATATCTTAATTTCAAGAAAATATCTACACATTTTTCAACTACCAATTAAACTGAATTTTGTAGAGATATATAGTTGTATATATTCTAAATCATACATATAAAAATAATGGAAACTGTGTAGTTTCTAACTAGTAAATTAAAAAACTAATGTTTTTTAATCTACTAGAACATTTCCAGTTTTCTATAATTTACTGTCAAGTAACATGAACATCAATTTGACAGTTTCGAAAATAGCCAGAGAGGACAAGATAAATTGTCTATAAAATTGGTATAATAAAAGAACGTTAAGTAGCTTGTGAGAAACTTGTTATTAAATTGTTTTTATTTCTTTAAAAAATTAAACAAATAAACAAAAAGTTGAGGTATCGATAATAGAAAATCTGTTATTTTGATGATAACTAAATATAAAATCATCAGAAATAGAAAATTAGGTATTTTTGCTAAATATACTTACTTGAGTGTAAAAGCTACATACTGGGTACATATTATCATTCCTTTGCATCCTTATTATTTTGATTGTATTTAAATTATTAGAAATCTTATCTTATCAGTTTGAACCGATAATTAGACAGAAGTTCACTTCTGCCTAATTTTGCAGATATTTTCAGTTTTACCAAAGTACCAAGTTGGAAGTTTTACGTATATATTCTTTAAAAATTAGAAATGTAGTTTCTGAGTAGGTAAGATATAAGAATATTAGATACTTGTTTATTTCCCTTTATCTCAGATCTTAACCATTCACCAGTCCCAGTGCCACCTACGAAATAAAAGAAGATTTTGTGGCTTTTCGGTTTGAAAACGTCCTTTGATGTTGTTAGATCGTTTAAGTGTTTATGGATAATATGTACGAGTTTCACGTAATGCTGAGACGTTTTACATAATGAATATGTGTTTAAAGTACAGCAAAATGAATAGCTAACTTAATATCCAACTGTATGACTTCAGTAATGTGTGGGCTGGTTCTTGGAAAGTTCATAAAAGTTCTATTATTTCTTTGGCAATGTCATACGTTTCTCTAAAATTCTAATTAATTTGCTTTTGGCATATTATTTACTTTATGTATCTTAGGCTCAGTTTTTCAATATAGAGTTAACTCACAAGTTAAAGTTAACTCTGGGTTATTTATTAAAATCTGTTTTTCAGGTGCAATTTACCTTCCAGCTTAAATTTAATTCGGGGTTAAATAAATTTGCACATGAAGGTAGAGTTAACTATAAATGTCAAAGTTAAATATAACCAAATAGGTCTTTTGTTTTATGTTCAGTAGGTCTGTGTTTTTTTTATATAAAATTCTTATAATAGATTATGAAATAAATGCATAGAGTAGTGATGAGAATGCTAGAAGAAAATATTTAAACATATATCAAACTATTTTGAAGAATGGCTTCGGGTTGATTTTGTGAACGCATTTATATTGTCGAAAATTTTATAGAAGAAATGCAAGATATTGTATTTATTGTACTATCAACATTTGTTTATGTGAATAATTGCAATTCGCGATTAAAACTGGCTTCTTTTTGTTTCCAGCCCACCATTCCACTTTTTGGGTTCTATAGTTTTCTTTTCAACGACCTCCCTATAGTCTATTAATTGAATGTTTTGAAGCAAAATTTTACCTACTTATTATTCACTATTAGTTATTCATTTTTAGTAACAAATCATTAAATATCAAAATATATCTATTAATACTTACACAAAGACAATATTGAACTGTATTCAAAGAGAAAGTCATGTCACAGTGCACAGTGCTTTTAATTTAACATTTTTTGCAAATGACAGATGACAAACTGAAAAATCAGAAAAGAATCCCGAAACTACTACAAAATCCCAAAAACTCATGCCAACTTAATAATTTTTTTCGCAAACTTGAAGTTTATTAACTCAAGCAGATATTATTATTGAAGAACACTTTCAAATATACGTTGGAGTTAACTCAGAGTTAACACATGAGTATGAGTTACTTAACTCGTAGCTTAACTTCCAATTGAAAAACCGGGACTTAGAGGGTTATGTTTGTGCCTGTTCTTTTAAAAGAAAATATGGAATGAAGTGAAAATTATTACTTAGTATTTGTAGGATAACAAAAGTGGGTAACCACTTCATTTTTTTGAAATCTAAAGTAAAGTCTTGCATATTTATTTTACTTGGTCTACATCTACTTGGATACCAAGATTGGGAAAAATATCATGAAGGATGACCCTCCTTATTAAGTTGTGGTCAATTTCATTGGGAATCTCCTTATTATATTTTCTAGGGCTTGATCCCTTTCAGGTACTTCAACTTTTCTAAAGTTAAAACTAAAACTTATATTGAGGTATTGATACTTAGACTAGAAAACATAGTCTTGATACCACAATATATATATGGCTTAATACTTATACATATGCCCAGCTTAAAATTCAAATGAAATTTTAGATTAACACTGTCAACTGTCAAATATGTTTTAAGCGCATTTAATTTTAAAAGATTCAAAGTCTCTTCTAATTATTGGTGTTCTAATCGTTATCGGTAATAACTTTAACTATAACACCTAATAAAAATTACGTTATTTTATGTTTCAAAATCTCTCTGAGAAATCGTTATAATTAACTGTAAATGCACCAGTTTATCAGTTCACCATATTGCACATAGACGACGCTATATTTATAGTGGTCTTCAATTTTCATCACAGTACCTATATACATACATTCAACAAATAAAGTAACTACATATAACCAACACACATTTGCAGATGATGTAAAACGGGAATGAGTTTTACTTATGAAGTAACATTTACAAAATTAACCAACCCCTTGGGAAAATTTCAGGCGACGCCTTTGATTATATTTGATCTAACAATTTAAAATATATATTTAAGATATATGTCATTAATGTCCAAACAGACATACTACCAGTGAAGGATTTTGTATACAATACAATTAAGATTCTGTTGATTGAGGAAGCGAAAGCGGATATTGTAATATTCGAAACTAGTCTTTAAAAAACCGGCCACTGCCGCAGTAGTCAAGCGATAAAACATGTGATATACGAGTTGCTCTTACTGATTAGTAATAGCTGTACATACAATAGATTCATTATTCTGGTTGTAATATAATACATTTATTATATTTCATTACATCAATTCTTCAGAGAAATCCAGATTTGTTCAATAACTGATTTAAATAAGTTTCACATACAAAATATTAGCAGTTTTTAATCAGTCAGTAGTTTTCACTTTTTCGATATACAGCTGTTTATTTTCAAAATCTATTTTATTGTGAAATTATTTTAAATTATTATTATTATTATTATTATTGTAAATAAATACCCTTGATGACGTTTCAACACACTACTTAATAAAAATTTTTGTTGCACAATTAAAAACAGTAATAAAAATTATTAATTGAAAAAGAAGATATTGAACTCTTCATTTCAATTAGATATTTTAATCGTGTAAATTTTGAAATCCACGTCATTAAAGTACCTAGTCGTCTGATTGGTAAAGATAAATAAATAAATAAAATTTTTATTAGCAACAGCTAAACAAAACATACAAAAACTTTATTATAATCTACGTATAAGTCTTCATTACATAATCCTTCAAAGCAATTTTAAACTTTTTGTAGTGTTCACAATTTTTCATTTCAATAGACAATGCATACTGCAAATCAGTATGCTAAAGACTGATAGGTCTTTAGCCCACCGTTTCGGAGCTATTGACTGTTATCTTCAGGAAAAGGTTAATATTTATAGCGAGCTAGAAAAGTTACTGATTGAGGTGATAAGCTGTAATTTGGGCCAAGAAATTCTAATTTGGTCTATTTTATGAAACTTCTGTCTAATACTAAAATAAAAAAAATTGCAACAGTGATGCCAAGTTTCGTGAAATTTAATTTTTCATGATTTTTTTAAATGGAACACCCTGTATTTTATTACATTTCCTGAAAGTCCTTGCAAAGACGAGTTTATTGATATATAATATCAGGGGTCTACGACACACCGTTTTGGATTAATGAATGGTATGAATTTAATGATAAATTAAATGATAAATTTTGGTATGAATTCTGGCAGTTATCTTAAATGATATTTTCTTACATAATCTCTCAATGTTAAAGCTGGACTTTTGTGATTAATTATATAACATTCTATTAAGCCTACTTTTTCTTGCAGAGAATACATTACATACAAACATGCATAACTTATGTGTCAATTCCTGAAGAGAAACTCAGATTAATCCAAAACGGTGTGTCGTAGACCCCTGATATTATATATCAATAAACTCGTCTTTGCAAGGACTTTCAGGAAATGTAATAAAATACAGGGTGTTCCATTTAAAAAAATCATGAAAAATTAAATTTCACGAAACTTGGCATCACTGTTGCAATTTTTTTTATTTTAGTATTAGACAGAAGTTTCATAAAATAGACCAAATTAGAATTTCTTGGCCCAAATTACAGCTTATCACCTCAATCAGTAACTTTTCTAGCTCGCTATAAATATTAACCTTTTCCTGAAGATAACAGTCAATAGCTCCGAAACGGTGGGCTAAAGACCTATCATATTATATATCGTTGAACAAGTCTTTTGAAGAGCTTTTCAAAAATGTAATAATATACAGGGTGTTCCATTTAAAAAAAGATAAGTTTAGTTCATCACCCTGTATATTGAAGAGCTACAAATATAACTATATTAAAAAAATACCGACATCTTTAACGCAAACAACATTTATATAAAACTTTTTTTTCTATCTCACATAGTTTCTGAGATAAGGGGATACGCACTCTTATACGGCCCACCCTGTACCTATGCTTTTATTAATAACTGAAGTAGTAATACAATAATTATTATTTTCCGACTGATATTTTTTACACTCGTTTTGTAAAATCAGATGCATTTTTAATAACAATCACCAGTATACAACATATTTTTAAGCAAGTTCAAAAAAAAGCCATAAATTTGAACACAGCGCAAACTTTACATGTAGACCAAGATACATTCAAGCTTTGTAATATTATTTCTGTATTAGAATAATTTAGAGGTACATCTCGATGATAAAGCACATGAACTATTTATTTATGTCCATCCATATTAAATAATTTAATATTTCATTCATTCATTCTTATCCTGAATTTTGTTGGTGTGCACTGCAAATTTTTTGCACTTGCAATTGCACAATAAGTTGCTACTAATATACTTATGTATTAGTACAGTCTAAACAGCAGACTTAAAGGAAACACAAATATTGGTAATGTAGGTTATTACATTACATAAGGTGAATTATTGTATTCACATACTTAATTTACAATAGGCGTTAACTATAATCATTAAACACTTCTTTCAGAGTATAGTAAGGTAGTATTGTTAGAATTAAGCAATTATTTCTCTCAGTATAGACGTAACTGGTACCGAAAATGGGCCATTAAACATCAAAGACGCCGCCGCCAGCCCTTCGCCTCTGTTCTAGGTCCTCTGTGGTCCTGGCTTGACTCCGCCTGACTTTTTGTCTCTGGTTTGATTCTTAAAGAGTCAGGTTTACAACAACAAACCAACTACGACAGTCTAATTGATTTGAAAAGTGAACACTCTTCAAGTTTCTAACGCGATGGTGATCACTTGGATAATGTTATTTTTAAGACATGATTTTTCCGAATGTTAATTCTAATATGGATTAGAACAATTTTCGAGATAAGATTTTTTAAAGAATTTGTTCAAATCCGCTCGTCTTTATGGGCCACCTTGTATACCTCCTTAAAAAGTCAATAACAATAAAAACCATTATTATTAAGGCATCAAATATATGCTTACCAAAGTTGCATTAAAGATTCAGACCGAAATAATATTCATTTAGAATGCATGTACCATCCTATGCGAGAAAGTACGAGGTATGCAGTTGAGTATTAAAATTGCAGTGAATGGAGGATAAAATTGGACTCGTGCCGACATATATTTAGGAGCCGTAGGCGGCTTGGCAACCTGCGAATATCTCGAAAAAAAGATTATGGAGAATGTAACAGATGGACAATTCCTAAATGTATAACTTCTAAACAAAACTACTATGACACTTATTCGCTTTTAGATACAGACTGTTTTTCATTGTTAACTATCCGAGTCAGGAGAGAATCTCATTTGTTAGAACATATTTTTCTATTTGATTGGCGTGCATTCATATTTCAACATCATCACTGACAAAAGTGAGTCACCAGTCACTCACAGCTTAACTACTATTTATTATTTTTATATATGGTTGCGTTGTCTTCGCTTTTGTATCCGAAAATAACAAATTCCATTTGCTACATGGATATTGGATATATGATTATATTAAAAGATAATTTGTAGATATTTTTACGCCTTTATTACTGCTTTTATAATTAAATGTAATTATAGAAGTTTTCTAATAATACATTTGTGGTGTTTGTATACGTAAATTAGCAATTACTGTTAACGTGGAGTTATTCACAGTGAGTAAAAAATAAAGACCAAATGACTAGTTTAGATATATAATGTAGGTGTGCAAATGCATCCTTACTACCATACAACGTGTTTTTTCTTCTACTGTATGGAACAGTTTTCAATTTCCACGCAAGTGCTGTAAGGAAAAGTAAATCAATAAACACAAGAAATTACCAGAAACTTTATTTGTTATAAATATATACAATAAATTTATGATTCAATATTTTGGAAGATACTTTATTTTATTACTAAGTTAGTTACTAGTTAGTTTACTTAGTTTATTTTTTTATTATATATCGTATTTTCAATATATCTTTCCGCAACATTAGATGTTTTCCATCCACAATATCTTTTGAGGCGCAGAATGTCTGTCCAGTATAACGCGATGGACTAGATAATTTTAGAAACTCAGCAATTTTTTTTGGTACAACCAGCTATTTATGCCTGATTGTCTTGTGCACTTTCCGTTTCTATGATCAAAAAAAAAATCCTGTGTTTTGAGTAGCTGATGGATGAAGGCAGAAATACTTTCTAAATATTTCGACAAGATCAAAACCTTCAAAATTCTCTCTTAACATTATAGATTCTCTCTTCACGTTGATTTTCGTGTTACCAATTTCGATAAGTATAAACGATCCCATATTTTTAATGTGCTCAGGTTTAAGAAAAGTCAATTCTTCTCATCGGCATGCACCACCAATCCCAACAATTAACACTACTTGAAGCAACAAAAATAAATTAGTTTTTGCAACATTTGAAATTTTAAAATTACCTTAATTAATTGCTTCAAGAATGTTTCTATTTCTGATTATGTCAAAAAAAACACTGAATTTATTGAGTTGATATCCTGTTGATTATCCTTTTATAAGAATTATTAAACTAACAATTTTTTTATCTCGATGTGTTTCTTCATAGACAGTGTAGTCCTTAGCATGGAGTAAAGACTCCATAACGTGGAGCTTTTAAAGGATCTGGCTTTTGTGCAAAATATGCCATTAAAACATTTTCATTGATCACTGTTTTTAACTTCATAGATAGTAATAATTGAATTGCTAACGCCGCCTATTCTTCTATGTCGGAAGATTCAGATTCAGAAGTGTTTTTTTCCGTACATGTCTTGGTTGGTACGAAAAAAACTTTTCCATACTTTACATCCTAGAAGGTCCAAATAAATTATTCACTCCAAGGAGAATACTAAAATAATATTGTAGAATACATTTTTTAGCATAGAATTGTAGAGATAAAGCAGTTAAATATTCAACGCCTTGTACGTACGGGAGGCACATAGAGGGAGGCACGTACAAAAGTATGAAAAATCTGTTCCAAAAAGAACTTTGTTGTAAACCTACATCTCAAAATACAATATCATTTCCGAAAAACAGCAAGCAGTTTCTTACAAGCTAAATCAACAAATGAGACTATCGAACAGCAAAGCGAAAGCATTTGACAGCGTGATTCATCCTGATCTATTGAATGTCTTAAGTAATCTAGGATTCCCACTTTACTGGAAACTTATTTTAAAGATGGAACCAACAGCAGTGGTCATATAAGTAACATAAGTGTAATTAGTTATGTTGTCCCACAGGGTACAGTCCTGGCCCTATCCTATTTTCCTTATACATTAATGACTTATTTAATTTACATATAGACGGCGAAATAGAAGGATGCACTGATGATACGGCTATATTTTTTAAAATGAGAAAAAGTAAAACGAGGCTGTAAAACAGTTAGAGATTATTTCAATAGTAAATTGTTAACTATAAATATAAGTAAAACACACTACTTACCATACTTTGTAGCTATGCCAAAGATCTCCCTACTTCCAACTGTATTATTATAAAACATGACGACTATAATCTTGAAATAACTGCTTCAAAATCCATAAAATATTAAATATTGAGGCCACAGATAGCCAATTGAAATGGGACATCCACATTAATAATGTAGTAAAGACTCTCTATCGCCGAAATTTAGATTTAGATTAGATACAAGGCAGCACCTAAAACTGATGTATAACTCTGGATGACTTGTACAACCATATCTCATCCACGGCATTGCCGAGCCCCCACCCGACAATGCAACAAATTGCCATCTAAAAAATTTGGAAGTTGTATCTACTAAAATGTATTATAAAAGTAATTTATGGCAAAAGTTGCGTCTATCATTCAGACGAGAACTATATACTGAGATTGGACCATTTAACACTAGGCAATTATTCTGTCAAATTTCGTAAATTTTCGAAGTTAATAATAAAAGCTGATATATTTAAGTGCCATGCATATTACATACTGAACAACATTATCACTTCATAATTGACGTTTTAATGTGAACATTTTTACTTGAGTGTCATGCAAAATTAGTATTAATAAATCAATTTTCTAGCGACACAGTATTTTTTATATTGATAACTTCTTATGTTTTAGGTGTTTTGTAATATACGAAAAAAGATCATAGATGGTATTAATAACTTCATCTCGATATCTCTAACTAGGTATATTTTGCATGGCTCTGGAATATTTTAGTCAATAACACAAAAATAATGTTTGCATATCCTAAGTTTAGCTACTAAGTGAGATATTGATCATAGAATCAAACATTTCAAACTTCTAAAATTATTTAAAATTAATTTTGACATAGTAGAAGCTATACTCCTCCCTACTCCCTATATAACGTGCCTCAATGAAACTGAAGAAACAGCATATCGAGACAATAAAACGTAAGTGGTACTCAACTCAGTAATTGAATATTGGCTCACAAACGATATTAACAATATATTTTTACACAAGCTTAAAGCACAAAATTAATAAACCGTACGAGAGCTTTTACCATATTTGACAAAAAATAAAAGATGCACGATATTCGTTTAATGACTAGTATATTTTTAATTATAAATAATTAGAACCTTTGTATGCTCATTGACATAATGATTTACTTTTTATTCTAACAATAAAGCCGGCTTGATTTGAAGGAGATGCCGAAAACAACTACTCCACGGTAATATGCCCCGACTGGCGTTGCATTACATCGTGATCTCCATAGGAGTCGCTACATCGTTCATCGAGACCAAATACCAGACACTGACCGGTTTCGCGCTTATTTTGCGCTCATGAGGGTGCCATTCTCCTTATTATATCATGCATAGGTAGTGGACTCGATGAACGATGCTGCGACGTGATTGCCTAATGGGCATCGTGTATGTTAGAAGTGGTGAGAAACACACCGTAGTGTCCTCTTTGGGTCTGTGCTACTATCTCTCTGACAATTATTATTGTCCGAATTGTATGTACTATAATTTTTGCTCATTTATCAGACACATAATCACACAAATGTCAATATGTCAAATATTGTGTTGAAAACTGTTCCTTGCAAATAAAGCATTAATGTTTTCATTTTATTACAAAAAGTTTTTGAAAATGACAATAATTAACACATTCAAAATTTACATTAAAAATATACAGTAAAAGTTTATTCAAAAAAGTTTATACAAAAATTTATTCCTCTGCAAATATTTTACATTGTTCCTTGAAAGTTCCTTCTTCTAATGGAATTAAAGACGTTTACAGAATGTGTCCTCAGCTTTTCTACATTGTTGGGTACGTTTTTGTGTACCTTATTTTTTAGGGTTCCTCACAAAAAACAATCTAGCGCCGATAAATCGAATGCTCTTGCAGGTCATTCGACTACCCTTCCAGTTCTTATCCACTTTTCAGGAAACTGTTGGTGTAGAAAATCAAAATTTAAAGGCCTAATTGACTTTGGTAACATCCAGTGGCATTTATGTACACAAGAAATGAGTAAAAAGTGGGTACGCAGATAAAAAATTCTTCAAATCAATTTGGAAACACTGAAGATGAATTTTTTAGTTCGAAACATCCGAATATATTTCATTCTGGGGTAGTATGTTGCTAGGGGTAAAGGAGATTTACCAATTATGGTTTCAAAATTCCGCAGGTCCGTATTTAAAAAAATGAAGTAGATGATGGTTCAGAAAAAACGAAACGCCTTATTTAAAATCTAAATATCCTGGCTAATAGAGGACAGAAAGTTGCCTCGAGAAAGGCAACTTTCATTCTTCATTCTTCATTTTTCAAATTTTTCAAAACCGAATCAAGTTAACCTTGATTTGTTTGAGGCATTATGTTGGTCACCTGATTACCCTCCAATCCCCCAATTTTGCCCCCATTTAAGCTTCTTCGTATCTCTTACAGTTACCGAGGTCCCAATGGTGAGAAGCGAATTTGTAACAGCCTGTATAGAAAACTGCTCCTCTTCGTTCTGACAAGGGAATAGGTTCCCTTCTATTAGCGCACTGCATATGCCGCATACAGGTTCTCAAATAAAAATATGTTGAATTTTGAAACAAAGACACTAGATATTAATCCATATATATTAAAACGAGTCGATTCTGTCTCGCTCTAAATTCCGTCGTCGATTCGACAAAGTTTCAAAGCTATCTCCTCCGAGGGGCGATCTCGGAACTATCTCCGCGGACCGCCGGAGGTCGCCCCCGACCTTTCTCCAATGCGTAGGGGTATTTTCGTCCCGTTTCCTACGCGTTTTCCCAATTTAAACGCCTTTTCAAAAAACCTCTGCAAAATATTCGTCGATCGCCGTTCGGCGAGAGAGATGCGGCTAGCACCGGCGTTTGTCCTCGCGCCTAATGGTCCCGTCACGCCCACCGAAATACCGACTTTTCTAATTTTACGGCCTCGAGACCCACTTCACGCGAAAGTTCCGTCCTTTCTCTAATCCTTTGAGATTTTTTTTCGATACCGTACGTACACTCCTTCTACGTCTATTTCGTCTTTGAAAATCTCGAGTCGCATCCGTCTCAACTTCTTTCTCATTTTATCCGCAGATTTGAGATCACGCTAACGAGACAAGCACCTCGCACGAAAACTGTCAAATTAATTAAACTTCAAATAGGTTATTTTTATTATTTTCCTATGAGAAATATTGCTAACGGTATCGATAGTACTGACTGCCAAACACCTGATTACCAAAATACTGATGCGAAATGCTTTTCTAATTAGAAAATCCGTAAAAATTAATTGTTCAGGTTAACACGTACAGTTTACATATTTAACAGATTTTGCGACATAAAGTGACAACAGGAAGTTTAGCGCAATGGTAAAGTCGTAGGATTTCAATCGTCGTAATCCTGATATCGCGGGTTCGAATCATGACGAAGGCAACTTTTTTATCCCAATTATTTATTAGTATTATTATAATATGTAGACTTTGATATTAGTGGTTAGTTATTCTGTTTCATTGACCGTAGTTTTTATTCTTTCTGCAGGTTAAGTTTGGAATTAATTCGTTCATTGTGGTGGTCTGTCAAATTCATCATTTTTAGCTTACAAAAATACATATCTTCTACAATATTTATTTGTTACAACAATTATGACAGCAATATATTTTTTAACGCCGCCGTTACATCTTTTCGAAGGGCGGGCGCGGCTTCGAACCGTAGCGGAGGGCCCCAAAACGACTTTTTAAACGGCCCTCGCCAATATTCTCTAATTAAATTTGCCAAAAAACCCTTTATTTGAAATTACAAATGTAACCGATAATAAAGGGCACTGCATTACCCACCCATCCTATACCACAGACGATCATCGTATTTATCATCACATAACCTAAACTGTCAGCCGACAGCACGAATAAAATCTAATCAAAAATCATAATTCCACGGCTGATCCATCAATTTCCAGTTGTTACGTGTTACTATTCCCTTTAATCAGACAGAACCCAGTAATATGTGTATACTCGAATGCTCGAATACACACTTTTGCATTGTCCAGAAAGTTGTCTCTGCAGTTTCAAAAAGGTTTGTATTATTACTTATCAAATTCAAATACTTATACCTATACCTACGTTATTTATTACAGGCTACGTCAAGAGAGCAAACGAGAGTTTTCACCACTTTAATAATGGCTAATCTTTTTTGAAATGGAAAATATTTGTTTCGCATCTCAGCATGAATGCATTGTACAAAGTTTCTTCATCGAGACTCACCCATATGTTTACTTTATACTTGAAATATATACAGTGCATACAGTGTTTACCTACATTTTACTTATATCCTTTTTTTCAAATAAACGTTCCTGTATTTCATTATCTACTAGCATGTAGGCAGGTAGGTGGTAATTAGGAAATGCATTATTCTTAATTTTTGCTATTCAAAATTATAGTTTTCTGTGATGAAGGAGCAATACTTCACACTATTTTTCTATCTTCAAATTTTCGCTGGTAGGTACCTAGCCTATTTTCGATTTAAAATTTTTATACCTACTTTTATTTTTACCAAATTTTGGCATTTGGTAGGTGGGTAGGTACATGGTAATCATGTTATACTTATGTTTTTCTAATAAAAGTCGTTATAAGCATTATAATTACATGATAAGGTAAATAAAAATTGTTTCAAATATTTCAATTTTGCATATTATACTCATTATCTAATAATTTAAACAATCTACACATTTATGAGTTATACAGGGTGTCCACCTAGTGCGCGTAAGTCCAATATCTGGGTTAATAAAAGAGATAACTTAATTTTTTTTCTACAGGGTTGTCTAATATCCCGAGCTGCACAAAATGAAAATATATTTACATATTCAGGGTGTTCAGTTTTTCCTGGACAGATACCAACTTCATTTTTTTAAATGGAAACCTATATTTTTTATGGCATTATCGAATTCTACGTAAAAAATTAGTGGGACTTTGTGCATAACACTGCTATTGAAATATTGATAGTTTTCGAGATATTTGACTTTTAATTTTTTTTTCTTATGTTTCGTCACTTCTAATAGTTGACATAATTATGGTTGTATGACAGCTAGAAATTATTTTTTTTCAGAAACTGTAAAGTGAAGATGGCTCTTTCGAAAAACGTATCAAAAGTTGACCTGCGATATACAGGGGGCAACAGAAATCGTGCCAAACCTGATGGTTTAAAATTTAAAAAATCTCGACTTTTTCAAATGGAACACCCTGTGTTTTATGATTTCATTAGATGCCTTTCTGTAGACTCTACAATTTTATAATAGCTTTCCCTATACCTAAGTTACGTAGTTTTTGCAAAAAACCCACTTTTATGAAAAATACCCGATTTGCGCACGTTCCTTTCTCGGGAAAAACGCAGTGAGCGTCTGTCACGCAATAAAATTTGTGACAATCAGTTTACATGTCATTTCTTCTTTTACTGAATATTCACGTACGAGTTTAGAGTAAGTACTAAGCGTGCATACAATGAACTATTCAAAAGAAGAATTAGTGAAAATGGTTTATGCCTTAGGAGAAGCTCATGGAAATTGTTTGCTAGCAGCACGTATTTACAAAGCAAATAATCCAGATTTACAGAGATTTCCACGTGCTGACTGTTTTGAAAATGTGAAAGAAAGATTTGAAAGAACAGCAAATGCGAATTATGAGAAAACTACCAGGAGACATGACGGTAACAATGACGATATTCAGTTTAATGTTGTGGCGTCTGCTGTTGAAAATCCAAATATTAGTGTCAGGAAAATCAGTAATAATCTTGGAGTTTCCAAAAGCTTGACAAACAAGATACTGAAGAAGAATAATTTTCATCCGTATCATATTAAAAACCATCAAGCACTGTTACCTCAAGATCACCTAAACCGCCTGCAATTTTGCCACTGGGCATTGGATAAAATTCAGGAAAGTCCAAACTTTTTTATGAATGTCTTGTTTACTGACGAATCAACATTTTCAAACACATGCTTACCCAATCGTCGCAACTTTCATCACTACGCTGACAATAATCCAAGATTATTGAGGGTACTAGATAATCAGCATCGTTTCAAAGTGAACGTGTGGGCTGGAATTTGTGGAGAACATATTGTTGGACCGTACTTTTTTGAAGGCAATTTAAATGCCAATGTGTATTTGCATTTTTTGCAAAACGAACTTCCCCTTCTACAGCTACAGAATATGCCCGCTGATTATTTGGTTCAACAATGGTTTCAGCATGATGGTGCCCCTCCACATTCCACTTTGGCGGTACTGTGATTATTTTATTGTTGTAGTACTTTTCCTATTATCTATTCATATTTCAGATTAGAGAACACCTAAACCACGTATATCCAAATAAGTGGTTAGGTCGTGGTGGTCCAGTTCCTTGGCCTGCACGTTCGCCTGATTTAAATATTCTGGACGTTTTCTTGTGGGGTTATATCAAGGAGCGAGTATACGAAGTACCACCAACGGATATGCAAGACTTGAAAGAAAAGATCCAAAATGAGTTTCTAACCATAACGCCCGAAATGTTAAGAAATGTTCACATTCATTTTCGTCATAGATTAATGCTTTGTGTTGAAAACAACGGTGGACATTTTGAGCATTTACTTTAGGTTAGCTTGCTTGTATGAGTATTGCGTATTCTTTTTTCAATACTCTATGTATATTCATCCATTTCACTAATAATTTTTCTAACTACGGTAACACTGTTTGGTTTTCAATATGATACGTATGAAACTTCTTCTTCAATATCTTATTTGTCGAGCTTTTGAAAACTCCAAGATTTCTTTCTACTGATTTTCTGATACTAATATTTTTGGATTTTCAACAGCAGAAACCACAACAATAAACTAAATATTATCGTTGTTACTCCCATGTCTCCTGGTAGTTTTCTCATAATTCCCATTTGCTGTTCTTTCAAATCTTTCTTTCACATTTTCAAAACAGTCAGCACGTGGGAATCTCTATAAATACGTGCTGCTAGCAAATAATTCCCATGAACTTCTTCTAAAGCATACGCCAGTTTTGCTAATTCTTAATTACATGTAGAGCTTTTATGATTTTTTACTTTTATTTACAAATAAATGGTAACTTTCCATAAAGACTTGTTTATTAAACTGAAATTATCTAAATTTTTCAGTTATTTTTATTTTAAGAAGTGTAAACTAATACATTTTATAAAAATAAATAGCCTTACAATATTTTTTCCGTCAAAGGAGTGCGCAAATCGGGTATTTTTCATAAAAGTGGGTTTTTTGCAAAAACTACGCAACTTAGGTATAGGGAAAGCTATTATAAAATTGTAGAGTCTACAGAAAGGCATCTAATGAAATCATAAAACACAGGGTGTTCCATTTGAAAAAGTCGAGATTTTTTAAATTTTAAACCATCAGGTTTGGCACGATTTCTGTTGCCCCCTGTATATCGCAGGTCAACTTTTGATACGTTTTTCGAAAGAGCCATCTTCACTCTACAGTTTCTGAAAAAAAATAATTTCTAGCTGTCATACAACCATAATTATGTCAACTATTAGAAGTGACGAAACATAAGAAAAAAAAATTAAAAGTCAAATATCTCGAAAACTATCAATATTTCAATAGCAGTGTTATGCACAAAGTCCCACTAATTTTTTACGTAGAATTCGATAATGCCATAAAAAATATAGGTTTCCACTTAAAAAAATGAAGTTGGTACCTGTCCAGGAAAAACTGAACACCCTGAATATGTAAATATATTTTCATTTTGTGCAGCTCGGGATATTAGACAACCCTGTAGAAAAAAAAATTAAGTTATCTCTTTTATTAACCCAGATATTGGACTTACGCGCACTAGGTGGACACCCTGTATGTATCCATAATAAATTTGTAAATATTGTATTTTATACAACATCAATTAAATATTTTTATCATATTTTCAAGTAGGCATGAAACAATTTAAAAATACGCCACGCATTATTTTATTACTAAAATGTCCTAAAATGTCCATTTCATATTTTTATTTTAATCGGTGTGCTTTACTGCTGTAGGTATATCGTATTCAATTTTGTGATTTGTGCAATACCTATCCGGTTTTTTTTTAATAATTTCTATTTTCTAGCATTTTAAATACCTACTTATTTATTTATGCTTTTGTATGGTAATGGGGTGGATATAGCCGTGTGACGTCGCAAATACAAATGACAGATAACATATATAAAAAATGACTTTAATTTAACTAACCAGGGTACTTATTTACTTAGCATAAATCTATCAAATTTTGATTTCCCCCTATTTTCAAGTATACTGAACACGTATTTTTCAAAAAAAAAAAATAATTAAAAGTCATCACCTGTATATCTTCACAAATTAATTTTAACACTAATTTGATCGCTTTGTACCTAACTTAATGTGTCCACACACAATCCACAATGCTTATAATTCATTAAATATATAATTATTGTTAAAAATAATAATATACAAACTAGTATAACTGTAAATTTAGGTAAAAATTATTTTAATTATTTTTTGTATTTATTTGGTATCTTTTGTGCCGCCATGTGACGTCACAATTATTAAAAATGACCCATTTAATTAGTTCCTTTTGATTACTTCACATAACGTACCTAAGTAAATGTTTTTTTCTTAATATACAACAAATTTATATATTTTTAAGTTATATGTTATATATTTAATTATAATCATTGTGGACACTTATATCGGGTACAAAGTGATCAAGTTAGTGTTAAATGTTAAAATTAATTTATAAAGTGTACTTGCAGAGTATGACTTTTAATTATTTTTTTACTACAAAACTACATACCTAAGACTGCAAAAGAAAATCAGATTCGCGTTCAGCATCCCTGACAATTGGGTGGGGGGGTAATTATTTAATTAGACATAAAACTCAAATTTTAAAAAATGTGAGTTTTATGCTTAATTAAATAATTACCTTTATTAGTTCATAGTAAGTGTATTGTAAAAAAAATTTTTCCTTCAATATACACCAAATATGTGTATCTTTAACAGTTACATATTTAATTATACCTAAGCATTGTAGACATATATTGTAAATTATGGAAGGATACAAGTTATGAATTTATTTTTTTTCTCGAGAAAAAAGTTTTACAAAATGTTAACTAAAAAATTAATTATACTTTCAGCACTTAAAAAATAATGTTTTACCATCAAGAATAGAGTACTTTTTTTAATAATAATATTATTAAAAAAACATCGTTTGGTATAATTACATCATCATTCCAAATAAAAAATTTCAACTTTCTGTCTCTAAATGTATTATTTCATATACAAGGGATTATCTCAAATTTCTTTACTACGTATGTATTTTCTTAAAAATAATATTCTAGAGGCTTTTGCCACCCGAAGGGTGACCCCACGCCGCAGGCCTGGACCGCTGGTAGGGCTAGAAATGAGAACGAAAATCGCGATAGCGATTTTCTCCCATTTCTAGTAATGGTGTTAAATAAAGAATATAAATAACATAATACTGGAAAAATACTTCTAACTTGTTATTTAGTGGACGAACGCCTCCGCAGACTACCTCCGTAGCCACACCTCTAACCTCTGTCACCCGTGTCACGTCTCCCACACATGGATACTGAGATGCACCTTTTTTTTTTTGTTTAAGACACACGTTTTTACTATCGACCCCGTCTTTATCTCCAAATTGAACAAATTTGTATTTGAGCATCCGTATAATTTTTGAATGCATAAATTTGATTGCTATTGCTCCTTTTAAAAATATATGTCAACCCTTTTACAATTTGTTTTCGAAGATATTTCGCAAACCTTGCCTTCCTTAATTGCAGTTAACATTTAATGAAATACTTTTGATACTGCATATTATTAAGAATATATTTTCTGATATATGGCGAATGCGCAAGTAACAAAGTATATATTGTAAAACTCACAATTCCATGCATATTGTTTTAATTTTGGAGGGATAAAAATATTGTTGCAAGAAGTAATATTCATAAAAGGTAAAATACAGTATTTGGCTTTGAGGGTTGCCTAATTTATATAGTGTCTTGGACGTGTAGTTAAAATTGTTTTCGCGGTGCTCCAAATCCTCAGTTTCCCACAGGACTAGTATCCTTCCCTATTGTATTGCCTGTATATTATATCTCATGATGGGCCCCATGTACATACAAGCCCAATTCCATTACAAGTGCTCTCTCGGAACTCAATCCTGTTAGGAGCTTGATTTAATTTAATTATGAATTGCTAGTAAAGGTAATTTCTTAATGAGAGCAGTTCTTCAGAGTCCCATATTGATGTTTGATTGTTTTATCCTAGTAGTTGGTTATTGATGATATCACTTTTAACATCTCGTTTTCGTTATCTTTTCAGACTCCAAGTGCCAGCCAACTGGTTAACGATGCTCACAAACAGCAACTGGAGCTCCAAAGAAGACAGCAAGAACAACTTTTGCAACAGCAACAGAAATTGCAGGAAATTCAGGGTCAAATATCTGCACAGTACGCGGCCAGTGGAGCAGTAGGGCCCCAGGGACTTATGTTTCTTCCATTCCTAGAACAACTACGGGGAATGCAACCTACGGGTTTACCTCCTAATGTTTCGAAATCCCCACTCAGTAATCACGTAAGTAATTTAAATTTAATAAAAAGACGTGGATAACATACATCTAATAATAATAGTAATAATATCTCTACCCCTCATTCTAATCACAAGGATTAGCCCGAAAGTCTGATACTTGTGTGGGAGGGGGGCGGCATATTATTATTTCACGGGCCGCATTTTCGCCTTAAGAACGACTTATGTTGGTAGGCCCTAACCACCATTCAGTGCTGAAATGAGGGAACCTGAAACACCTCATTAGTTAGGGGGACAGTCAAACATCAACTGATTTTAATCTCTCACATTAACACCAAGCTAACATTCTTCCCATCTCTAGGCCTTATTCTCGAGTCGTGCGAAAAGACTCGTGTGCGAAAGTATATAACGTCAATATGACGTAGCTTGACAGTGTTCTTGCTATAAAGATCTACTCATAGGCCTACGTCATTTTTACGAAATTTTCGCATACGAATGTATTCTCACGACTCGAGAATCGGGCCCCAAGATGGTTGCCAACCCATCCCTGTGAACAAGCCTTACTGTACGAGTAAGCCTAATCAGCTAACTAATCAGCAGCACGGACGCCTGGATGGAAACTCCTTTAGAGTTCATGTAGGAGGTACGGAACAGCACCTACCAGTGCTGCCAATGCCGATAATTGCGGTGAACACTGGAAGATGCCAGAGCAACAGACAAGAATTTTCACGATAATGATTAATGATAAAATACTCAATCTCCAATGTACTTATTACTACATTTTATAATTTAAAGATTCTGTCAAGATACAATTTTAGATCTGTCAAGCTGTTAGATACCAAGAATAAAGGTTATGCATGCGTTTTCTCATGGCCTGCCTAAAGGAAAAATCAATGCGTCAATAAACAAGTATTATAATAAACATGCGTTTAATAACAACTATTTCCTTTTTTTAATGTAATAGTTTCATTTTTGGTTAAACAAAACCATGTTTCTTTTATCGCAGGCATTTATTTATTTTACAATATTTTTGTATAATAGGTACATAATACAATGAAAAATATCTAGATAATGCAACAAATAAATATATATATATATATATATATATATATATATATATATATCCAAAGTATACCATTCTCCAGGTTTTTCGTTTAATTATCTGTTACTAAATCTGAATTGCAGATGCTTCCTCCCCATCAAGTACCAAGTTGGATCTCAGCTACGGCCCACTTAGCTCAAATGTCCAGTGTGACCCCAGAAAAACGATCTCCACCCCCGCAACCAACTCCCTCACCACCCCCACCTCCCTCCGATCCTGATGCGCCCCTCAACTTAACCAAACCCAAGTCCTCCAGCTCAGGCTCAGCGGGTTCCAGCCCCCAAAGTACGCCAAACTTGCCCATGTCCGATCAACCTGTAGCCGCTACTGCCCCCAAACTTATACCTCCTAATCTGATGATGCCAAGGGCCTTTCTGCCATATGCTGGACTGCCTCCACAGTTTCCTATGCCGCCTGGAGTGGACAGGAACAAGCCGAATAAAGATATGCCAAATCCTGACAAACAGCCCCACTTCCCCCTACACGGATTGTACGGAATTCCGGCGCCCCCACATATGGGGGTGCGACCCAAGGAGGATAACATTAAGGAAGAGCAGGACTTCATGGCAGCTTGTCACTGTAAGTATGGTTACTTGTTTGATATGTGACCATATTTTACCATATTTTACTAAATGAATGTTTTGATTTAAACATATATTTCGTCATAAATTCTTTTATTTCTATTATCTTTTTACACCAATTTATTTTGAACAAATTTTGAACATAATATGTTTCAAATGTAGCTATAGAACGTGACATAACACCCTAAAAGGTAATAATCTAATATATGTATATCTAATCAAAATTCATTGTATTCGCAGCCGCAAAGTTCTAAAATAAACGACTTTGCTTTAATACAACTTTTTTAGGCAACTGCTACAAAAAGTGACATTTTAGGGATCAAGTAGCGTCCGTAAAATGTTGCTTTTTAGTGCAGATCTGTCAAATTTACTTCACGGCCGCATTTACTTCACGGCCGCTTTTACTTCACGTACTCATCTGTAATACGAGCACAAAATTTATTTTGAAAGAAGGCAACTACATTAATACTGACACTATTTAATAACGAACAAATTAAACCGTTGCTAAGCAACTTATTGACAAGCATCAATTGACGCTACGTAATAGTTAAAAGTGTTAAAAATTTACAACAAGAAAACTCAAAATGAGTGATAGTGATAATGACAATCCAGCTGAAATTTACGAAGCCGCAAATAGAGCAACACTAAGTTTGTCGCCAGAGAAGTCCCGGAGAGTTTTACAGAATGGTGCCGCACACGAAAACGAGAAATTTTAATGAAGAAGTATTTCTGGTGTATTTTTCTGAAAAAAGCAAATATTACAAACCATCCACATTGTGGTCTAGCTATTCGATGCTAAAATCTACAATAATAATAAAAAATAATATTGATATCAGTAAATTTCCAAGATTGATCCATTCTAACCCCTATATTGAAACAATTGCCTAAAAAATGTTGTGTGTACCTCGGCCGAATGATTGATCTTTTTCGGCCTCATACGAAATTTGCTTGGCCTCGCCTAACGCCTCGGCCGTAACATTCGAATTCGGCCGAAAAAGATCAACTTCACAAAAGTAAGAGAGGAAAAATAGGCGATTGTCCTTTGTTTTCTAGTTATTCATGAAACATAAATTTTAGCATTTTCTCTTTAATCTAATCTTTATTATTAAAATAAATTAATGAGAATATACAAGGTAAATATATGATCTGTTGTCTCAAAAGTTGTTCAAATAAATCGCCTCCTGCCTCAAGGCAAACTTTAATAGCTCAATTAAATTACTGGTTGGTGCCCCAGCTCATATTATGGAATTGCAGTGAGAAATTTAATGAAAATTTTTCTAATAGATGGATCGTACGATGTGGACCGATATCATGGCCTCCTAGGTCTCCGGATCTTAATCCATTGGACTTCTTTTTCTGGTGATTTTTAAAAGAAAACATTTATCATGAACCTGTTATGAACCCTCAAGATATTGTAGCTCATATTCAGGTTTCAGTAACATTCATAGATGAAAACATGCTACTACCTTGAACATGTCAACAGATCCTACATTCTCCTTGTATTTTATTAACTTCTTTTAATAATAAAGATTAGAGTAAACGTTAAAATTCATGTTTCATGAATAACCCGAAAACAAAAGACAATGGGCAATTTTTCCACTTTTGATTTTCAATTTGTTTTGACTTCCTGTATAAGGTCCTCTCTAGGACCGCACGAGCATGAATTTTGGGATACCCTGTATATTAAAAAGTGATAACTTGAGGTTATACAGGATATACCATTGTAAAATATAACCTAGGTAAACAAAGAAATGTTTTCGTTATTTTTAAGAAATATGTCGTAAACAACTACAAATATATCCCCCACTATTGAATACAATGGCATGTCATTTCAGGAAGAGATTATACAGGCTGTTACAAATTGGCTTCTCACTATTGGAATCTCAAAAACTGTAAGAGATATGAAGAAGCTCAAATGGGGGGCGAAGTTGCATAATCAGCGGACCAACATAATCCCCAAAAAAAATCAAGATTAACTTGATTAGGTTTTCAGATATTTGGAAAAAACTGAAATTTTGGAAATTTGTTTTTATTTTTTTGCAATCTTATTCGCCCAGATATTGAAAAATGAAAAGCATTTCCTCAAATCAACTTTGTGTCCTCCCTCTATTGGCCATGGTATTTAGATTTTAAATGTGATATTCCGTTTTTCCAGAACCATCAACCTCATTTTTTTTTTAATTACGGACAAAAATGCATGTTCATTGTTTCCGTTCAGAATTGTAAATTTTTTTATCTACATTCTACATACCCACTTTTTGCTGATTTATAAATTCACTCATAATTATCACTCACTCAAATTGCTCATATTGCTCAATTGCCAATATTACCAAATCCAATTAGGGCCTTACATTTTTTAATTGAAAATTAAAAAATGTAAACTGTTTCTTCCAAATAAAACATTAATGGGTTCATTTCATTACAAAAAAAGTTTTTAAAAATTACATTAGGGAGATTTTGAATACCTTAAATTTTCAGTGATCATTATCGTAATCGTTATTTTGAGCATGCGCAGTGCCGAAAATTATACTCTTTTTGGCACTGCGCATGATCAGTATAACGATTACGATAACGATAACAACGTGCTAAAATTGAAGGGGTTCAAAAACTCCCTAATAACAAACATTTAAGATTTACATTAAATATTCAAGAATTTCCATTTTTAACTAGACACACAAAAGGCTATTCTTCTACAAATATTCTGCAGTGTCTTTTAAATGTTCCTTCTTTTTACGGCGTTTACAGAATATTTGCCCTCAGCTTTTCTACATTATTGGATACGTTTTTGTTACCCTATTTTTTAGGGTTCATCACAAAAAAATAATCTAATGGGCATAAATAGGGACCCACCCACTTGCAGACCGTTCGGCTACCCCACCATTTCATATTCGTTTTTCAGGAAACTGTTGGTGTAGAAAATGCCTCACATCAAAATTTATGGGCTTAATTGGATTTATTGATAAAAAATTGTACAATTCGAAATGGAAACATTGAAGATGCATTTTTTGTTCGAAACGTCTGAATATGATTTATTCTGGGATAGTATGTTGTTAGGGTAAAGGAGACTTACAAATTAGGGTTTGAAAATTCCAGGTCCGTATTTAAAAAAATGAAGTTGATGATGGTTTTGGAAAAACGAAACGTCACATTTAGAATCCACATATCCTGGCCAATAGAGGGCACAAAGTTGCTTCAAGAAAGTGCTTTTCGTTTTTCAATATCTGCTCAAATAAGGCGGCAAAAAAATAAAAAGGAATTTTGAAAATTTCGGTTTTGTTCAAATATTTCAAAATCTAATCAAGTTAGCCTTGATTTTTTTAAGGCATTATTTTGGTCCTTTGATTACGCAACTTTGCCCCCATTTCTTCGTATCTCTTACAGATTTCGAGATCCCAATGGTGAGAAGCGAATTTGTAACAGCCTGTATTATTAATGAAATGGTTTAAACTTCATTAAATCAAAATTATTAAATAATTTCAGTAATAATATGTCTCTTAGTTTATTCTCTTGACCTAATTCCTGCAAATAAATGTATAAATATCTATTTTTATCAACTGGTTAAGCTAAAATATATAAAGGTACCATCCTGAAATGGTATAAAAGGTTTATCAGCGAGCAAAATATATACAATTGCAAACCCAATAATTATATAATGATGATATTAACCTGTAGAAAGTACTCTAGTAAATATGATAAGTGGTACTACTCTATGTATGGGATGGCTAAGAAGTATGGTTTATTTATTATTTTTTTAATAACTGCATGTAACTAATATGTAAATTCTCACCTAAAAATTAGTACTTAGGTATAAATTCACACATATTGAATAGATATCCTTCTGAAGCTCTTTCTGGATTCTGGAGACCTTTTTCAAATATTTGAGTTTTATTAGTTGAATGATTATTGCATGCCTAAACTAATATGACAATTTTTCTATAAACTGTTAATGTCTCTTCAAATCACTAGGTAGACAATAGATGTAGCAAATGAAAAAGATTTTCAGAACACATTTCACTTACCTGCTAATGATATTGAATTCGTCCGTATACTCTTTTTCATTGGTAGTTTTGTGACAGTACCAAAGAAAGCTGAATGTTTTTAAATAACAAAATGTCATTTTTATAAAAAAAAAATTGTTTGATTTCCTGAAAGTTGCGTTCCCAAAAAATTTTAAATAAACCTTTTTACTTCATTCAATTACGTTCTAAAAACAGATAGAGGATATTTAGGTAAATATTTTTTTTGTTTTCCAACATTATTTTCGCCGACACCCTAATTTACATTTTAAATACGGAAAGCATAAAACTATCAAATCCTACACATAAATAACTAATTTATCTTTGATCTTTGCCAATTCTTTTCATTTTTCAATTGTGTGAAATCATTCCAGTTGGATTATCTACCTTGATTTCCTGCCAAAATAATAATTATATTTCTTTGTGTCATAAAAAAATGCTCATCGGCATTTCAGGAATAGATTTATTTATTATAGGTATCTCTATGCTCGAGTAAACCAAATATATTTTGGACTTTTAATATAATAATTATTATTAATTTCTTTAACAAGTAACAAAGGTGAACGAGATTTTATGAACTTCTTTATTTAATATATCGCCATTTTTTATTAGAATTACCTATGTACTGTAAGTTCAATTACAAATATAGGTAAATACAAAAATAAAGCGAAACTACCCAGGGGGGTTAACTTATATCTGTAAAACATGTTTTTTTATGATTAATGTGCTAATTTTACTTAGCTATCAAGTAAGTTACCTATACTAAAATTCAATCACATTTCCAGTTTTGAATCATGACATCACAATACTTTTAAAGTCCCTGCTTCTTATTAAAATTTTGATTGCTTCTTGGAGAATATCAATATAAAATTCAGTTCAAGTTTTGCTTATTCGATCAATGTGCAAATAAACTATAAAGTAGATACATATTCGCTTTAGTAACATATTTTTGCTATATCCGTCTACAGTTAGGTACTAGCATAAACTGTAAACTCCGACATATAATTTAAAACTCAGATTTGCAACTGTACCTTATCTAACTCGCTAATATATTCAAAGACTTTTCATTGCACTCAATTCTTGCAAACTGCATTTATAAATAAGACGTATTTTATTATTACTATTATTATTATTATTATTATTATTCATTACAATTTGACCAAACAATCTGAATCATCTTATCAGAAAATGTACCTTTTACAATCCCATTTAACATACAGAACATCGTTACATGTAATTTTTTATATATCTGCGTATAGCAAGATGTGTACGATGTTTTTGATACATTGAACTTGTCAAATTTTTTCAAAACATTTTGATATGTAGTTGTCTTATTTTTTTATAATGATTGAAATGCAGATTTACTATTATTACTCAACATTTAATTAAATATAAGAAAACCCTGTGCATTTTAATTCTCTACTAGCAAACGATAAATGACTATATATTGCAAAGAATAATTTATTATGTTATTTTTTGTATAATTAATCATCCTTCGTTACAAGAAAGCGTTTAATTTAAAACCCTAAATTTTGTACATATTTTGTTGCATCAGAACCTGCATTTTGTCACTTTCCCTGCAATTAAATTTGCATACGTTTTAAGTAACTTTTGTATATTTTCATTTTCAGTATGGGGGGCCCCAGATGCTAGTTTCAAACTGGACGAAAATTCAGAAAAAGCCAAAATAATCCGCCAACAGACGAAAAGAGATAACGAGAATAAGCCTCACATTAAACGACCAATGAACGCCTTCATGGTCTGGGCAAAAGACGAGAGGAGAAAGATTCTGAAGGCCTGTCCAGACATGCACAACTCGAATATATCGAAAATATTAGGCGCTCGTTGGAAGGCCATGTCAAATTCCGAAAAGCAGCCGTACTACGAGGAGCAGTCTAGGTTATCCAAATTGCACATGGAGAAGCACCCGGATTATCGATATAGACCAAGACCCAAAAGAACATGTATAGTAGATGGTATGTAAAAAGTGTTTCAGTTATTTACGTAAAATACTTTTGTAAAATATTTCAACCATAAAAAATCCCACGCTATGGAAAAAATAATAGAATAATAAATATAAATATTACATTGACACATAGACTTTCACAATCGGTGTCAAATGAAAGAAGTAGATCTTCTGGGCTATTCTGGTGTGGTCTGTGCTTATTGCATCATCTATGGTAGAAGTACGATTAACCAACTACCAGTGCAGAAGATCTATTCCATTCATACTATAGTTACTATAGTATTGTACCTACATCTGTAAAAAAAAATATCTCTAAACCAGTTATTCAGAACAAACTTAGGTAATATTAAGACCACCGTAATATAACTTTTTAGCTCGTAGTTAGGCTTAGCTGGTGCGTAGTTGGGTTAAATCCAAAGAGGGAGACGGTGTCATTAGCACCACAATGTTTAATTTACAAAGAATATTATCAATTCGGTGTCAAATTCAGCATAACTGCATCTAAATTTTGGTAACCAATAAGTTAAAGAAGTGATTATTTTGTCTTGTAGGTACATGTTGTCTGTTTGGAACACCAACAAAACTCAGTAAGTGTATTAAATATTCAAATAGTTTTTGTTTTCCGTTAACTTTTGCCAAAGTTTTAAATAAATATTGTAAAATGTAAACCTGTAAGTATTCAAACTTACCTATTGGATTCAGAATATAATTCACACTAATTTCTAGAAAGAAACAAATTAAATAGCCTTATTAGATTAGCTATATATAGCAGCTAGTGGCAGCTGATGTTGTTACGGTGGTTCGATCAACAACATCATGAAATCCAGGGAACATGTTTCGTTTAAAATATAGTTTTGATCAATTGATCCATATACTTAAACGTTCCTCTGAACCGTTACATCTATTTACATAGTTTTTTGTTGTAGGTAAGAAAATGCGCATATCAGAATACAAAATGCTAATGAGACAGCGTCGTCAAGAAATGAGACAGTTATGGTGTCGGGATAGTACTGACATGAACTTCAGCATGCCCAGTTCAGATCTTTCCTCCCCTGCCACCTCAGCTTCTGGGAGGCCGTCAGTTTCTCCTCCCTTGGGAATAATGAATGGAGCAGGACCAAGTTCAGAGGGTGGTTATTACTATTCTCAAGAGAACGCATCTCCTGATGCTATAAACTTTTCTCAAGACCATAGTATGGCTTATGACTCGAGTCCTAGGCACGAAGAGGACTGAGCCTGGCCAAACAGGGAACATATATTCCCTCAATGGTATTAAGGTCTGAATTGTATTCAAACTCAAATATATTTGTTGGTCCAGTACTGGACATTTTTAAGGAAAACTTATTTATTATTGAACTGTGTATAAAAAGACATCAAGAGGCAAAAATTCGTTGTGCCATCGAATGTGAAAAGAAGGAAAACCAAAAGACTATTTATTCAAAATTAAACTTCAATAATTGGTGTTGTAGTTGTATTGTTATGTAGATATACTTAAGATCTTCAAGTTATTTATTTATATCTAGTTATTATTTTTTGTTTTCATTTTGTATATTCTTGTAAAGTTTTATAAACAGTTTCACATTGCATTGATGATGAACATGAACATTTTTGTCGGCGCAAAATAATCGTCCAGAGGCGTCAAACTTTTAAATCGCATGTAAAATACTTCAATATTAGTCATAAATAATTTATTATCAACATCCATCATAAGTCATAGGATATAATGACATCCACCATCCACAGTGTTTAAGCATTCTTAATTTATTGATTTAAAGGTTTGAAAAAAATCAAGTGCAGTCTTCTCGTTATTATTGAACTCTTAAGAGTGTAGCTTTATTAGATTTTAATTAAAATGTATTAATTTTAACTAGAATGTTATGGTACAAATTTAATAATGAAAGACAAGGCGATAAAAAATTAAATTTGAAAAGTGCAATGTAAATTTTTATTAGTGGTTTTGTTTCTGTACTGTTGATGTTTATATATTTTAATATAAGAGCCAGTACTTTAAGTAATAGGTATTATTTATTTTCAACAGTTTTACGTAATTGTACAGTCAAACTCGAAATATGCATACCTACTTTATGGTTAGATATATACCCACGTTATGTACTTAGACATAAATTATATAAATAATCCTCATACACCTTATTTATGTATTTTAGCCCTAGAAGGCATTAACATGTAAGATTTAACATTACAGGTACAATTTTAAATAACAAACTGCCATACACAACAGACAAATAGATACAGTATGATACATGTAAACAAAAAGAGACAGGCAATTCCCAAATCATAAACTGGGTGTTTTTGAATACTGCTAAGACTTTAGATCTTTAGATTCTTCTTATTTAAACCACACATATCAAGGTTATTTTGAGAATATTTAAGAAATAGATAATATGTGAACATGGTCAATATAGTTAAAATATAATTATTCTAATTATTTATTTTTTGTTTGTATTTTAAAAACTACTTACAAATGTAGTATAAAAAGCAGGAATTCGTCTTCGATCATTCCTTCAAGGTTTGTTCTAAAGAAGCACTAGAAAGAGATCCCTTACATGAGTTGTACTGAAAATTGTGGGTACCTACTGGTTTACATTTAAGTACTTATTGATTCTATTATAGTCCTATTGGAGTGAAAATATTTATTAGTTTATCTTGAAATAATGATTATTATTCATATAATTTTAATTATTCTGCTTTCTTTTTGATATTAATATTAGATCTTTGCTTTACAATTAGGTACATTATGATTTCTACAGATTTTCATCAAATCCATTAAATAAGTTATAAGTAACTTCATTCATACATAAAAATTTGTCATAAAACTGTTCTAGAATAGCAACGTAAATTTCTTCTTTGTTTAGTTTAAAGTCAGACTTTCAACTCTTTCCAAAACAAATTAAATACAACCCCCTCCCCCTCCACTGAAATTTATACAGTCTGTTTAGTTATAAAACAGGCTACAAATGGGGAATTTTACAGTATTATAAAATGTGATTATTGTAGTCTTGTAAAAAAATTATATTTTTAGTATCTAGTTATAAAATAGAATACCAGAAGCTTTCGATTTTATACCCTGTTTGTGAAAAAAAGTATTAGGTACGCAATATAACCTCTCTTGTTAATAATGTTACTTAGAAGTTTACAACTTTGTTTTGAATTACATTAAATTACTTGCCTAATTACTCAATAAGAATTATTAATTTTTCAAATATCTGAAGAAGTTACAATGTAATCAAATTTATAGTTTGTTTAATTCCAATATTTATATAACAATTATTAATGTAATTAATTTGTAATATAAGTTATTACATAAACAAACATTAGGCCAAATTTAAAAAAAAGATAAGCAGAATAAATGGTCTACATTATCTAATGTGTATTTATGAAGTGAAATAATTGAATACTTTCATGCATTTGTCGTGGTACCTACCAATAAAATGTAATTTATTTCAAGAACATTAATTATGATCATTTTAGCAATCATATATTTCAACATCCTCGTACTTAAACTTTATAAATATACAAGATTAATTACTTTATATAAAAATGTGATACCTGTTAATTAGGGTACCTATAGTGTAAAATTTGTAGTTAAACTCAAAAGGTTAGGTGTGCACAAACTGTAACATATAAAATGAATAAAGATGAGAATGTGTAGTGCATTTATTATATTTTCCGTAACTATTACATCTTCAGTTTTCCTGTAAATACATTAGTGTTAATGTGGGTTTCTATAAATGATGTCAATGTATAAAACATTTTAAAAATATTCTTAATACAAAAAAAACATTTCTCATTTTCTGGCAAAATATTATTGCTGCTTTGTATTTTGAATACTTTTTAGAAATCTAGGACAGATATTGAGTGATTAAAAAATAGTTAAAGAAGATATATCCTATAATTCCATAATGCATTAGACGGCTAGTGAGTGTTTGTAAAAATCCCATTCTCAATGTAAAAGATAATATTAAGTCGTATATTCGAACATGGTGACAAACTGACATATTGTACTAGAAAATAGGCTCATTGTTCTTTCCTGTGCCAAATTGAAACAAATAAAGTATATAAAGTGTATGAATTGTTTTCTTTCCAAAATCCAAAATCCAAAATGTACAAGACCTTCTGCTCCTCATTATAATCACAACGATTAAACTTCGTGTAGGCGGACCCTAAAATTTAACATCAGCTGTTTCATATATATTTTTTTTTATCTATGATCAGCTGTCACATGTCGTAAATTTTAAGTCATGCCGTTTTTGCCGCGTTTCCTCTTAAGAATGCCTACCAAATGGACTCATCTTCTGACGTATATCAAGTTAGCAAACCACTTTTAACAGACTCCAAAAAAAACGATTGTAGATTTTGTTACTTTTTTGTTGCTATTTTGTTACGCTGAAAAAAATTTTGTACCTTGACCCATTTCCGAAAAATCCAGTCTGCTAACTTGAATCTCAAGTTAGCAGACTCCACGATATCTCGGCTCCTCATTCACGTACGCCAATGAAAATTATATCAGAATTTGTTACTTTAACAGTACTTTCAGAATCCATGGTCATATTTTAGATTTGAACTGTTTCTAACCTTAAAATTCGTGAAACATTGAAATAAAATAGGTCAAGTACAAAAATTGGGAAAAAAACCGTGACAGATTTTGTTTCTTTATCTATAGCAATTTGTTACACTGAAATAAATTTTGTACCTCCATCCATTTTCAAAAAATTTACAGTCTGCTAACTTGAATCTCAAGTTAGCAGACTCCCCGATATCTCGGCTCCTAATTCACGTACGCCAATGAAAATGATATCAGAATTTATTACTTTAACATTACTTTCAGAATCCATGGTCATATTTTAGATTTGAACTGTTTCTATTCTTAAAATTCGTGAAGCATTGAAGTAAAATAGGTCAAGTAAAAAAATTGTGAAAAAAAACCGTGGCAGATTTTGTTTCTTTATCTATAGGAATTTGTTACACCGAAATAAATTTTGTACCTTCACCCATTTGCGAAAAATCTGCAGTCTGCTAACTCGAACCTCAAGTTAGCAGACTCCGCCATATCTCGACCCCTAATTCACGTACGGCAATGAAAATGGTATCAGAATTTGTTACTTTAACAGTACTTTCAGAATCCATGGTGATATTTCAGGATTCATCAGTTTCAAATCTTAAAACTCGTAAAATATTGAGAAAAAGTAGGTTAATTAAAAAATTTTTTTAAAATACCTAACAGTGGTAGATTTTGTTTCTTTATCCATAGCAATTTGTTACACCGAAATAAATTTTGTACCTTCACCCATTTGCGAAAAATCTGCAGTCTGCTAACTCGAACCTCAAGTTAGCAGACTCCGCCATATCTCGACCCCTAATTCACGTATGGCAATGAAAATGGTATCAGAATTTGTTACTTTAACAGTACTTTCAGAATCCATGGTCATATTTCAGAATTCATCAGTTTCAAATCTTAAAACTCGTAAAATATTGAGAAAAAATGGGTTCATTAAAAAAAATTTGAAAAAAAACAGTGGTAGATTTTCTTTCTTTATCTATAGGAATTAGTTACACCGAAATAAATTTTGTACCTTCACCCATTTGCGAAAAATCTGCAGTCTGCTAACTCGAACCTCAAGTTAGCAGACTCAGCCATATCTCGAGACCCCTAATTCACGTACGGCAATGAAAATGGTATCAGAATTTGTTACTTTTAACAGTACTTTCAGAATGCATGGTCATATTTCAGAATTCATCTGCATCTTTGCGAAAAATCTGCAGTCTGCTAACTCGAACCTCAAGTTAACAGACTCCGCGATATCTCGACCCCTAATTCACGGTTAGGCGGGCCAACACCTCCTAGAGGTCGTATTGGGCGGGCCAATACGACCGCCCCGATGTTACGTAAACGTAACAAGTAAAATGATGGAATCAGAAAACTTCAAAATTGACATTTAATGTCACTTTTAACAAGAAAAAGCCTGTCGAAAATGTAAAATATATTCGCAATTAGTTCATTTGCAGAGGCCAAAAGTTAATTATTGTTGATCTTAATAGACTGCTAATAAAAAATATCTGTTCTTCGTTAGTATTCGCGTCAATTCTTGAGTGAATTCATTCAATATATCACACGTTTTCTTACTTGTGGAAAGTGGAAAAGTACTCATTATGGAAATTATGACATTTGTTTCTCACAGTTTTTGAACTGTTTAAAAGTTGTCCTCTACCTTGTCGAATACTCACATCTTTCACCCAATTGAAGAGAACATTCGCCAATATCGCCAATTCTTCATGATATGTGCTTTTTGGAAGTGTATGTGTATGTGTGTGTGTATGTATATGTGTGTTGGGAGATTTCTTAAGTGAAAAATTGTGTAATGCACAACATGTCAAAACGACTGTATCAATATTATTCAACTTGAAATTTATGTCAGTGTGGAAAATTCGAAATCTTGATGCAAGAATTCCAAAACTTTTTTCAGACACGTCACATCCTGGATAAACGGTATAGTTAAAAATCTTTCGATATTTAATTAGTGCTTTTCTACTATATGGCTTAATAAAATATATAGTCATTGCATAAACTCATAGCATTAGAAATTATTATTATAACTGAACTCTGTGTTTTTTTTGAATTGAAGAAATATTATTCATTTCCGTCAACAGCGCCCAAACGGTGGGTAAACTGCCACTTTCTTTAAAATTCAGTTGCGATTTATAACCACTCCTCTTCACTGTTAGGAAATTGAAACAAAACAAAAAAATATATGTTAATGTGGAGTACGTATATTGTAATTGTATTATTAATAATTGTTCTGTTTCATCGCGAATATATAGTGAATGAGAGTAACGTTGATTTCCTTACGGCATTTTCTACCCCTGCACCATCCACATCTTCATATTACCTCAAAACAACTACATCCAACACTTTGAATTGAAAGGAAAAACTCCAAGATAAGGAGATAAAGCAACGGAAGTCATGACAAGAAGATTAATTTCGGAAAACATTTTGCCGATAGACTACGAACAGTTACAGGTGACCAAATGAAATTTCCTATGAAACTTCACTTGGTGATGTTTTATTTGAAGCGGATCTGGCATTGCTAAATAGAAATTGCAAAATTGATATAACTCGGGAGAATTCTGCTTTGAGGTTTCAATAGCTTCAGTGCGTTACATCAGAAATCATACAGTAGCAGCGCCATTACCAGATTACAGAACAGTGTCAACGACATATCTACAGTATTGGACCATATATGCAAACCCCCATAGCAGATGAACCTACAACAGCCTTTGCACTCAGCAGGATAGCAATCGGACAGCAATCAACACCAACACATTCCATGCCAACAGTCAATGACACTCAACCAGATAACGTCTCTTTCGGAATATGACAACTCAAATTTTACTGGCTCATATCTATCTATCTAGTATACGAGTAGCTATCACAATCATATCTCTAACTATCGCAATATATTTCAAATTTTGACCCCGACAATAACATGAACTCTAATAATAATTATGATGGGTTAATGTAATTATTGAAACTATGGGTAACGCTTTTTTTCTTCTTTTTTGGATGTGCTCTGTTATTTTCTTTTGGTTTTTTTATTCTTTTCAATAAAGTATATTTTTCACATTTACCCTCAAGTAGTATTTTTTGGTCTCTTGTTCATAACCTTATTTTTAGATGGCTTCACAGTCTATGTTGTAATCTCACTCAATGCTTGTTTAGATGTTATAGTCATGAACTTCATATCATTGTAGCTTATTTCGGCTGTAAGGAATCTTAACTTGGCACTGAGTCTTTCGCGAACTGAAATAGTTTTTCTCATGCATGTAGGTACCTATCTTGTTTCTTAATGTAAAGCGTACAAAATTAACAAATGGTTGTAAGTTTCAACATCCAATCTCAAATAATTTCGAGTATCATCAGGTTTACTACGAAGTTCGTGTAATAATCTGATATGAGAAAATTCTGAATATTCTGATATCTTCAATAGCTATCCCCTGGACCATCTTGATTCAAGATTTTTCCTTTATTTTGATTTTTTGCAATGCCAACAGCCAACATTTATAACAGAAGAACTTCCTCCATGGAAATCGTCGTGTAGTTGAAAATTGTAACGAAGTTTGACAGTAAGATGGTAACCATACATTTTGTCCAACGATTTGCTTAACCGTTTTCCCGTGCGATTAGTCGTTGTGTCTGGACCGCCCTTAAATAAGTAAGTTGATTACAAAAACTGAAAAATTTTATTTTTTTAAATGGCGTCAATTTTTTACTTTCATTAATTCCTCTCAAAAATAATAGAGTTTTGTGTAAAATTTGTTATATCTATATATTCATGATATAAGTGAATATTTTTGAATTATTGCCGAAAAACTCATTTTTATTTTGAATATATTTACATATAAGTAAATCCGATATTCAATGGTCTTATTTGTTAATGTGCACATTAACACTGACGTAATTTTCCAGATAACACCAAAACACTATACTGCACTCGACGCGCGTTTCACCAACCAAGTTGGCATCATAGGCAGATGATTAAAACTAAATCTATGCTAACATTGTATCCTATTTAGGTATACCTAAACTATTTCTCCGGTTTAGTGAACCGTCGCGACTGGTCAGTGAACGATCGCGTTCATTCATACTATTTTTACATTTAGCAATTTTCGAACTCTCAAAAGCATCCAGTTGTCTGTTGTCACATTTATCACATTTATAAGTAGTTCCAAATTGCTACTATCTATTTTATGGTTGTTCTCAAACGCATGTTGGGCGATACTAGATTTATCTGTTCTACCATATTTGAGATGAGCCATATGTTCCTTGAATCTAGTTTGAATTGACTTTCTCGTTTGTCCAACATACTTTTGATTACAGCCTTTACAGATAATTTCGTAAATCCCCGACTTTTACTTAGTTTCTATTTTGTCTTTTGGATTGCCTAAAAGTTATAGTTTATCTCTCGATGAATAAACTACTGATATACCTATATCTTTAAAAACCTTACCAAAACCACGGGTGAAACGAGAATCGTAGGAATAGAAAGCCATACATATGAATCTTGGGTTTTCTCTTTCATTTTGAAAAGTCTAGAAATTTCGAAATGTCTTTTTAAATTTATGTTTCCTGATTATTTTATCAATAAAAGTTACAGAATATTCATTACTCGCAGCTATATCCCTAATCATTGTCTTTTACTTTTCAAACCTCTCCTTATTTAGAGGGAAGCTTAATAGGCGATGAATTAAAAAATTGAAACTCGCCATTTTGTGTTTGGTGAAGGTGAAGCTTTTGCTCGCCTTTGACGTTTGTTCATTGTTTCCAAGTGTTCCTATACCACATACCTTGGACTACCTTAAGGATCTACTCGAATCAAACAATTTCAGTCAAGATGTATTAAAAGAATATCTTCAACTCACTAAACTTTGTATGAAACAAAATTGCTTTCGATTCAATTGTAATTTTTTCGAATAACATGAGGGTACAGCAATGGGTAACTCTTTGTCACCATTCATTGCCAATCTCTTCATGAACAGATTCGGAACGGAGGCAAAAGAAGAATTCGAGTACGTTTCAGTTTCCACAGTTTCCCAATGCCCCAGGGTTTGGTTTAGATATAATATGGATGATATCTTTGCAGAGTTTGATATAAAAGTCACTGATATTGACAACTTTGTTTGTAAATTGAAAAGTTGTTTCGCGTCAGTTAAGGACAACTACCATTCTTATATGTATTAATAATTAGAAATATTGAAAATAAGCTAGATTTTGCAATATACTGAAAAAATACCAGTACTTTAGGATATATCCCTAAGGACTCTCACCATTGTACTCAACAGAAAATAGCAGTGTCAATTTTTTAATTCATCGCCTATTAAGCTTCCCTCTAAATAAGGAGGTTTGAAAAAGAAAAGGCATTGATTAGGTATATAGCTGCGAGTACCTAATGGATATTCTCTAAGTTTAATTGATAAAATAATTAAGAAACATACATACATACCGTCCAGTGAAAGTGAGTTTTCTGGTGAGATGGAACAGAATCATAACAGTATTTCTGAACAAGAGTATTCTAGTGAAGAATCAGAAGATGTCGAACCTCAAGTTAGCAGACTCCGCGATATCTCGATCCCTAATTCACGTACGGCAATGAAAATGGTATCAGAATTTGTTACTTTAACAGTACTTTCAGTATGCATGGTCATATTTCAGAATTCATCAGTTTCAAATCTTAAAACTCGTAAATTATTGAGAAAAAAATAGGTTAATTAAAAAAATTGTGAAAAAACCGTGGCAGATTTGGTTTCTTTATCTATAGGAATTAGTTACACCGAAATAAATTTTGTACCTTCACCCATTTGCGAAAAATCTGCAGTCTGCCAACTCGAACCTCAAGTTAGCAGACTCAGCCATATCTCGACCCCTAATTCACGTACGGCAATGAAAATGGTATGAGAGATATGGCATATTTCAGAATTCATCAGTTTCAAATCTTAAAACTCGTAAAATATTGAAAAAAAATAAGTTCATTAAAAAAAATTTAGCAGACTCAGCCATATCTCGACCCCTAATTCACGTACGGCAATGAAAATGGTATCAGAATTTGTTACTTTAACCCGAGACGTATAGAATCTACAAAGACGTTTCACCTTTATGGGCGACATCTAACTCAATGGCGACATGAAGCCGAAAAGTTACTGGCCATTCGTAGATGGCTCTGCTGGAATTTTACCAGCAGCGCTTGCAACAGTGTCCATTGGAACTAAATTGGATATTCTCCACAATTGTTTCCACCGTTTAATACCAGATGTCGCTAAATAAGGTTGACTGTACATGTATAGGTGCTGTCGTCGCTGTTACCGGATTCAGTATATTCATATGATGTGAAATATTATTTGTGAATATGTTTTCTTAACAGTTGTCTACCAAATACTTCGCATTTGATATGCTTACATTATAAAAGTCAAATTACAATAATACCAATTTAAAACATTCTGTAAATGAAAGTTTTGCAAATGTAGTCTACAAAAGTCTAATTTTTATACGTGTCATTAGTAACACATTTGATTATTTCATGGCGTGTCACTCGAGCGTCCCAGCAGTGGGACTCTGTGTGTTATGGAATTCTATTTATCGCCTAGAAGCGATATGATTGACACTCTGTGAAAGTTTTCACTTATAATATCCCTAGTGCTTAAATTATTTCTGGAAATTTTTTCGAGGACATGAATATTTTGAAAATTATCCCGAGCCGCAGGCGAGGGATAATTTTCTTAAAATATTCATGAACGAGGAAAAATTTCCGGTTTTTAATTTAAGCTCGTGGGATATTCGGTAAGAAAATTTCACACCATTACTTTATAAATATTATGCCAAAATTGAACATTTCAATTACGAATGACAAACATTCATTCCTCATAGTGAGCCATGAGCAATAACAAATATTTTTTACGACTGTCAAGTACGGTACCTTAGTCAACTTCCACCACTTGTCATTGTGTCATTGTGTTTGTGCAATTTGGTGATTTATTAGATTGTGTTTTTGAAAATGTTCCGCTTTGGAAAGGAAACATCATTTATTTCTGATAATTATTCTGAAGTACTTCGATTGCAAATATTATGCTTAATAAAATGTGAGTTTTCTTACTGAAACAAAATGTCATCTTCTAACATTAGTTACATACATATTTTACAAATAACTAACATATTATTATTATACTTTTGTTTCTTATTAACTTTGATCTACTAATATTGGTGGAACATCATTTATTTCTGATAATTATTCTGAAGTACCTACTTCAAAGTTTATATGTTTAATAAAATGCGAAATCTCTTGGTGAAATAACATACAATTTTCCAAGTTTAGTTACATGAACTTTTTATAAATAACTTAAAAACATATATTTTTCTTTAATCTACTAATATTGGTGAAACATAATTTAATTTTGAGAATATTACTTAAATTCGAGCATAGGAAATGTATTGATTCATTCAAGTCCCGCGTCTTTATTTTGACATTTTAAATGACAGAAAAATTTCCACTTATTAATTTGACACAACGTTAAAAATTTCCGGAAATTTTTTGGGTTGGCATGGTAACTGAACAAAAAACAAGCCTCTGATTGGTTAAAATATGGCGGTGTGAAATTTTCCATTAAATTTCCCTTTCCCCGCAACCCGCGTTTATCGCTTAGAAGTCGATACGTCTTCATGTGTTGATTTACACCATAGACGATTAATCAACCAATGAACAAGATAAAATAAATGTAATTTATGGTTAGGATTTCCCTGTTTGTTGGTTTGTAACAAGTTTATGTAGATATTGTGTTCCTAATTATTATTTACATAGAAAATAGATATAATTATTTATCATGAGAGTAACAGCAGAACACTGGAGCGTTTTTCTGCAAATAGCAGAAAAAAATCCACAACTAATCACGAACAAATTCAATGGAATCCAGGGGAAGGCACATGGAAATGCTTTGTGGCAATCGGTTTCGGACCGATTAAATTCATTAGGACATGGCCAAAAGTCTGTTATAGAGTGGCGAAGAGTAAGTACATTAGTGCAAATTTATTATAGAATAGAATAGAATAGAACTTTATTAGCTTCATAGCTATTATAACAATACATAATTACAATATCGATAGTAATAAAATCGAAATATATGTATAAATATATGACTTACTTAATTTATTAATTTACATTACAGGCTGTGACCGACTGGAAATCCAAAGTCAAAGTAAAAGCAGCAAAAATACGATGTGCTCAAGCACAAACGGGTGGAGGAGGTATTGCTTATACCCCATTATCCTCAATAGAAGAAAACTTACTAAGTCTAATGGGTAAAAAAGCTTTTGAGGGGGATGCTGAAGTTGTAGAACTAGGGCTGGCACAAGTAAATACTTTAAAATATTAATTTAGTTGTGTTCCTAAGTACTTTTTTTTGTAGAATGTAGAAGTAATTTCCACTCCAAGCACTTCTTCGGGAAATACAACACATTTAATTACATCTTTTGATGAACAAGTGGAACAATTGGATTGTTTTAATGAACATTCATATACCTCTTGTGCTCTCAGTATGAGCCGTAAAATAGCGAACACTAACAGTGAAAAATTGAGTCGGGCTTCCAAGACTGAAAAAGAAAATCATGAGCCTAAAGCCAAGCGTCGTAAAATAGGTCATATTGTTGGTATATCTAAAAACTTACAGGATATGAGTCAACAGACAGTCAATATACTTGAAAGAATTGATAAAAACATGCAGATAATCGCTGAGTCCATGCAAGAATTAATAGAAATTTTTAAAAACCAAAATCAAAATATATAACTGTTCTATACATGTTTATTTTTTTAAAGTTTAATGTGGTTATGACTTTTAGGACAATAGAAAAGGTTGTTTTGTTCTTATTTGTATAGCATATGTTTATTAGTATATTTTTTTAAAGCATAATGTGGTTATGATTTTTAGAACAATAGAAAAGGCTGTTTTTTTTTTATTTGTATAGCATATATGTTTATTATTAAGTATTATCTAGTTTATAATTATTTTCTTGTTGTGAACCTACAAACATAATTCTTCAATAAATTTGTGGAAGTTTAATATTTGTATTTTTTTTAATTGCAGTGTATATCAATGAAAACTTGTTAATAGACCAATCATTAATTCATAAACTTAGTTATAATAGGTATTGCTAAATTTTCAGTTGCAATAAGTATATCAGTGAAAGTCAATTGAAAACATTTTTATTTAATAAATGTAAAAAAAAAAATATTTACATATTTATGCATATTTACAACTTTAAATAAATGCTAACCAATATTCAGTAATACTATCTAAAATATTCATTAATCAAATTTCTTCTTGCTAAATTGCCTGCATCATTTCCTTCGACTGGTAAACCTTGAATATAATTCTCATTAGGCAGGGCAATATCAAAATCAATGTCTAAGTTGCCATTTACACATATGTTGTGCAAAATAGCACAAGCATTTACTATGTTCCCAACTTTAAGCGGGCTGTAACGTAGAACTCTCTCTCCTAAAATACATCTAAACCGGCATTTAAGAACTGCATTACACCTCTCAATACAATTTCGTGCTCTTACGTGTGCCTCAGTATAATTATATTCAGGAGTATTAGGCTGAGCATTAATAAAGGGGGTCATTACCCATGGCTGCTGGGGATATCCCGAATCTCCTAGCAACCAAGTATGATGGTCACCTGTAAATATAAATATGAGGGCAATATATATATATATATATATATATATATATATATATATATAAATATAAATAAATAAATTAACACTTACCTTCATTATATGATCTTTCCATTTGTCGCTGAATAATAGAATTTCTCCAAATAAAGGCGTCGTGAGTAGCAACCAGCATATTGTGCGTTTATGTTTAGAATTTTTAAATTAAAATCACATATCTGAAATGTTAGTTATGTTAGGCTCATGATAAGGATGACATATAAAAGATACCTACAATCTGAACGTTTTTTGAGTGGTAACCCTTTCTGTTTAAATAATTGTGTTCTTCTTGTACCGGAGCCAAAATTGCTATGTGGGTACAATCGATGGCACCTACGACTCCAGAAAATCCTGTTCTTTCCATGAACTTAGTTTTCACATTATTTTTCTCAACATTTCTTGTTGGAAAGTGTATCCACTGATTTCCAAGTTCTGTAATAATAACTGTAGCTACCTCATGTATAGCTCGAGATACCATCTGCTGCGACATGGAGATATTAAAACTTTGGCCAATAATTCTTTGATAGGAACCAGTTGCAAAAAATATTAAAGCAGTGAAAAACTTTAATTGCGCAGGAACAGCTACAGAATTGTCAGTTACATCTATCACAGGAAGAATACTATTTAACACGTATTGTGCCATATCTTTCGTCAGTCTGAATAAATTTTTAAAATGTGTGTCACTCAATGTAAAAGGATCAGAATCACAACGCATTTTAAATACCTTTCTCTGTTAAAATGTCGAATTTCCTCTAAACGTTCTTCCTCCTCTGCAGCTAATATGTTTTGAATATAATGAGGCAACATATCTAAAATAAAATGTAAATTACTACTATATACGAGTAGGTATATGAAAACCATTATAAGAAAAATGGTTTAACTAGGAAAAATATGTAGGTATATCTGTCTATTATAAGTAATTTATATATAGTTAAGAAATATTCTTATATTAAGAATATAAGAAACACAATACCATACCTACTTTTAATTAAAAAAAAACATCATACCTTTACTAATATTTGTATTTTCAAAACTTGCACTAATCTATGAAAACTTGTTAGGCAAATAAATTCCACTTCGAATACGAATTTACTGCTATGTTTTCAGAATGGTGTATAATTTTACGAACTAACACGAACCAAAGTCGATTGCAGAACAGAGTACCAATATCAACAATGGTCGCTTTCTGAAGTAGAAATCAACCAAAGAATACGATATGTAGAAAGCAATGTTGTACAGAGTGGGACCCCAGGTTCGATCCGTAGTCGATAACGATTTTTTTCTTAAGAATTCGTGCCATATGGACGTGATGCATACACATTATCTAAAAATTATGTACTCAATATCTCCACAATCTGCAAGTTTGGGACTTTTGTTGCTGTTTGTGGTGTTCGTTATACGAACACCACAAGATATAAGGTTATAGGTATACATACTACTGTGCCTACTAAAAAAGTAGGTATTTAAATTACATTACATTACATTAATATTGCATAAAGTATATGGAAATATCTCGAACTATATAAATTAGTAATTTGTGTAAACACAATGAAGGGTTGATGTGTTTATACTAAAACACTGATTACACTGGGTTAGTTGCATAGGTATAATAGTTTTAAAGAATGTGTAAAAAATTACACCGGTAAAGATCGTAGAATGTTTGAACTGTTGGTGTTTTATTTAGGCTTCTGTATCTTAACAATCTCGTTTATTTTTTATAGCTTTTTTAGGTAATAACCAAAGTGTAGGTATATATGCTTTGTAACTAACTAACTAAAATGTCAGTATTTTTTTTATAGAGGATAATTTTAGTCGCTGAAATAGAATTTTAGAACGTTGTTATGGAGTCCAATTTTACAAAATTCTTGTTTTTCGAATAAGTTCCCTTGGTGCAGCGAGGTAGGTACTTTATATACTTAGATCTACATCTGTAGGTAGGTATTCGTCGCTGCTAATACCTAACTTTTATATCGGTTGATATTCCAAAGTTTACAGAATATAACTATATCAGTTGCTTGCTCCTCTCCGTCGGAACTTTTATTTTTCGAGATCATAATTGTGCCGCCGCCATCGGCCATCTACGTTCGACAGTAAAATCTCCTCGTTACGAGGGACATTACAAAGATAGTTTGGTTTCGCGCCGAGAATATTTTGATTACTGACTGGGGTTTTCCAAAAGTGCAGCATTAAATTATATAAATTGAAATTATCCAATGGGTAGGAAGGACTATGTTCAAAAATACATCATACTAATTATTTATGTTTAAATTGTGCCTAAGTAAAAGATGAAACACTTTTGGAAACTGGTGTCTATACCGAGTGGCTAAAAGTTTCTAAGTATCCTATTAGATTATTTTAGAGACCGAGACCACTTGGATTTAAATTTTGAAATTGGTAATAATATAATGACGTCCCTGTAGCTCTTCCGGTTACACCGAAAGTTGGCGTCAACTTTGTTATTTACAATGGAACATCGCAGTTTATTATCGCATTTTTGGATTTTAGTGTTACTTTTATCAAGTTTCCCTATTCCTAAAGTTAACCATTTTCGATATATTTTATTTTTTTTATATGTTATATACATATAAAAAAAATAAAATATATCGAAAATGGTTTTATAGTTTAAAACCCCGTGTTTTTTATATTAAGAAAGATAGAGCGGTCATAATCACAGGGGAGTCAGTTAAATTCATAAGCTTTCTAATCACATCTTCAGGGTTGGTGGTTGCTTACAGGGTGGTAAAAATTTAATACCATATTAGGTCAACTGCAAGCCATAAAAACTTGAATTTTTACATAGGACACCCTGTATATTATTGCATTTTTGGATTCTACACTTTCGGTCACTTTCGGTCGGTATTACGCTCACTTTCATCAAGTTTACCTGTTTTCGAAAAATCGAAAATCCTAACTTCAAACCCTGTGTTGTTTATATCAAGAACGATAGAACGACAATATTCACAAGTGAGAGAGTTAAATCCATAAGCTGCATAAGCTTTCTAATCATACCATCAAGGTTATTGATGGATTCATGGATTGATGGATTAAATAATATACAGGGTGTTCCACTTAAAATAACAAAGTTGACGTCAACTTCCGGTATAATCGGAAGAGCTGCAGGGACACTATTATTTCATTTAAAGAGAGCATACCCAAAAACCTCAGAATACCAAATTTTAAAAATTAAATCCAAGTGGCCTCTGAAATAATCTGAATATCATTCATCTATACTATTATTTACAAAAATCACAAATCCTGTAATTTTGAATGGTTTGTATTAACTTTGCTGGATGCTGTCCCGGTTTTTATATTTTGCTTAACAAATTTTAATGTAAAATAAATAGAGGTTCTGATATAAAAATTAATAAAATAGCCCAAAGGAAAGTTTTTACCTTGAGGTATCACTAAAAGTTATATTTACGAAATGATTTTTTAGTGTTTTTCCAATATTTTCGTTGCAAACTAATTCCTCAAATTTACTAACACAAATGTCTTCTCATACTACGACCAATTATCCACGATGTTTCTAAATGGTACAATTAATACCCCTGATTTTGTGCTACTATAGGATAAGATTACAGAACGTGGCTTCTCTATTTGCTAAAATTGCTACAAATTTCACAGGAATGTTGTAACACATTTTCTTAAAAATTATAGAATATTCGGTTACAAATATTGCGAGGGACAGCTACCCTCACTATAATCTACCACAGGCATTTTTACAAAAAATAAAATAAAATAAAACATAAATATATAATCACTTGTTTTTCTCATTCTATATCAATCTCACCCAACACTTTACAGGTCGAACGTGAGCTCCTGTGTAAGTAAACGTTTGAGTGCCGAACGGTACCCGAGTGGGGTAACTTATTTAATTCTTATATAACTAATATAACACTTTTTTTAATCTTCAGTCACTACCTATATACACTATACTAACGTGCATTTTTTATATGATTATTAAAAAAACTATACATTTTTATAGTTTTTATTTGAGCCGTGACTATTTATTGCTATTTATTTATAGCCGCAGTTGAATATTTATTCTATGAGAGCCACTATATTAGAACAAATAATTAGTAAAATTCGAGAATATCTATGTATTTGATCTTATTATAGTTATTCGTACATAATAAGAAAAGCTTATCTTTATATCCAAGAAATTTTAATAATTTCATTTTAATGGGCTCATCAAAGTAAATTTTTTCAATAAACATGTACCTATAACTGTCCTCAGATACCCAGTCAGCACAGGTTCGTCCTCAGGATGTACCTGTAACTTCTCTTCAGACATATGGGATATCCTAAGGAAATCCTCCAAAAACTCCAGGATATCCTTAGGACACCCAAATGGGACAGCCCAGATCTTACTGATAATGTCCTAATGGCATCCTAATTAATCGATCAAAGGAAGTTACCTTAAGTGAAGTTCGATCGTAATTTTATGAAACCTCCAGTCCGAAGATATCACTTTAATTTACCACGTAGTACGCCCCTGGCGCTGACTACCACGCACAATATGTTTAAAGACGAACGCTCCCCACTCTTACCTGACTTCCTTCCCTCGCCCATGTACTCATTTCTTTTAAATAAAATGTATCTTCGCAATTTTAGGGTTAGATCTAATTCTTATTCTAGGGAAGGGTGGGAAGTGATATCTTCGGACTGGAGGTTTCATAAAATTACGATCGAACTTCACTTAAGGTAAGTTCCTTTGATCGATTAATTTTATTTCAACCTCCAGTCCGAAGATATCACTTTAATTTACCACGTAGATGTTTAAAGATTTCTTATTGCGAAGATTCCTAAGTATTTGTAACTTTGATATATTTTTATACATAATCATGTTAAAGTATACAAACAATAAAAAATAAGAAAATAATGTGGCCCTCTCCAATAATGTTGTTAACTAAACACTACATTATGTAACGTACATTATACAGATCGATGTATCAAACCAATATAAAATCTCTACAAGTAAACAAAACAAGTAACATATTATGTTTCAATCTGTCGTTGATGGTCCATTAATATTTAGCACGGCCGATGCAAAATTGGAAGGGTCGCTAGTGGTGAGATTATAAAACTTTGTAAACGTCTGTGAACTCCTTGACCACCCAGCAGTTTTGTGAATTAGATTTACAGACACTCCTTTCCGAAAGGCTGATGAAGTAGATGCGTGTCTAGTAGAATGCGACTTGAAGATCGCAGTATTTATACCCGCGAGAGAAATGGTGTTTTTTACCCACCTACTAATTGTATTTTTAGTGGCTATCTTAATTGGCTTTTGGTAGGTTAGAAATAAAAATTCCTGCTCTGGTACTCTAATATCCCTAGTAGCCTCCAGGTAGTATTTGAGGAGCGAAGCAACGCACAGTGCCTTGTTTCCTGGAAAAAAGGGGATATAAAGGCACGGCTGTTTCCTTAGGGGTCCTGACGTTTTTATTTTGTCTTCGATGGGAATCTGTAACCCTTCGGGCGACTCTAATATGTGTTTGTGTTTAATGAGGGAGATTGTTTGTATCCGTTGACCTGTCACCAGTACGAGCAGCGTACTTAACTTTAGCGACAAGCTTTTCATTGATAATTTCTCGTGTGGGAATAAATTTTCCAGGTATTTGACAAGAGGTTCGGTGTCCCAGATAAAGTCATATCTCGCCGTAGCTGGCCTTAAGTTAGATATGCCCTTGATGAACCTTTTAATTCTATAGTCATGGCCTATGCCTTCTTTTAATATTAAGGACAAAGCCGACCTATGGCTATTAAAGGTGCCATATTTATGACTATTTGATTCTAATAAGTGCTGCATAAATTGTATAACTTGTTCTGGTCCTGCCTCATACATGTTACCACCTGTGTCCAGACAGTACCTCCACCATAGCTTGTAGGTAGAATTGTATTGCGTTAAAGTAGAGTGTGAAATGGAGTGAAGTGCAGTATCCACTGCGCAGTTCGGGAAACCTTTCATTTGCAACGCCTAGCGGACAATATTGCGGCTACCAGGGTAATGTTTCTGGACATCGGATGTATTTCCCTGGAAGGAGAAGTGAGGAGATTACTATGAGGTCGAAAAACTATTTCTTTTGTTTAAGCTTCAGAAATTGAGGGTACCACGGTTGGGATGGCCAAAAAGGTACTACAACAATTCCCTTCGCTTCGTCAGCTATTATTTTCTGTATTACTCTTAAAATCAAGGCAAACGGAGGAAATGCATAAAAATAATAGTGGCCCCAATGACCGTAAACGCATCCACAGCGACAGATTTAGAGTCTGGATACCAGGAAATAAATAGCCTGCATTTATTATTGATGGAAGATGCAAATAAATCTATTTCTGGAATACCTAGCGTTGTTGTTATTTCGTCAAAAGCGAGTGACCATTCGGTTTCAGTTGGTAAAATTCGCGATTCTAGGTCCGCTTTCCAGTTCATCATTGACGGTATGTAAGATGCAACTAGGAAAATATTCCTTTCTTGGCACCATTGCCATATGGCTCTGGCAATTTTGTTTAAATCTGTATATCGAATGCTGCCCATTCTATTCACATAGGACATTGCTGTAGTGTTGTCTGTCCGTACTAAAATATTACAATTTTTGATGTCTCTTGCAAAGCATTGCAAGCCATTAAAAATTGCTTTAAGTTCTAGAGTATTAATGTGCAATAATTTATCTGCATCGCTCCACCAACCATGAGTGCACCAGATTTAAAATCTTCGTCTGGGGTGAGTGCTGTCCTGTCGCGAGGTCTGCCATTTTATTGGCCTCGTCTCCCTCTGGTCCTTTGGCCGACGAGCCGGGCGATACCGGTTTAACGGCTGAGCTACCTGTGACGGCCTCCCCCCCCCTTTTTGTGATAAAAATTTTTTAATGCTGTATATTTATTTCCAGATTGGGTGGCCTTTAATTCCTTACCAGCTGTTTCCAACTGCTTGGCCGTTTTTACCATTTCTGTTAGGTTAGGCCCAAACAATAGTTCGGAGGAGGGTTGGGTGGTGTCGGCCATCTCTTTCACGTTTTTACTTAATAGAGGGGTAATAAGTGCCCGTCTCACTTTCGAAATGTCGTTAAACAGGTTGGCTAGGATGCGACCGGAGTCAGAAAGATGGGCCAATAATTTTTCCCTGATATATTTAGGAAGGTTTTCCTCTCCTAAAACCAAATTTAGTGCTTGGCCTATTTCAGCCATACCCAAACCTAATTGATTCTGGTAATTCGAGTGAGAACTATCTCTAGTTTGGTTTGGTTTTGAAAGAATGGTTATTATTTCGGGGTTTATGGCCGGTGCACGTAGGCCCAAGTTCGACGGCTTTAAGATACGTAATTTGGCATTTTCCAGGTCTTTTTCAGGTAAACCTTGTGCCAGAATATGACTCCATCTGGACCTTATAGCATCGTGCAGCATATAATTTTCTTGCGAATTCTCACCTGGGTTAGCTCCCAAAATGTTAAGAATGTCGTCCGGCAAATTTTCGTCGTTATTAATAATAAGGCAAGGCTCACTGTCGTCGCCGAATCCCGTCGCTACCTGCGCAGACGGTGACACCTCCCTCAGAGAATGTGCACCGCTGTCTGTGGCAATCACCGTCCCTCGCGGGGAGCAGTCGATGCCTGGGCTAGCACGATTTGATGCCGTTTCTCTCGGAAGACGGCCACCTAACGGCGAAATAGCCCTAGATTGAGAGCGACTTCTGCCAATGTGTAATGAGCGGGACCTTGATCTTCCATGCCCGCTCGGAGCACGCGAATCATAGAAAAAAGATATAAATAATAGAAGGAACGCCCTTATGGCGCATGGTGTTCCGTCGAAAACTTAATCCCGCACCCGTTTGAGGGCGCTGCACAATTTCTAGAAAAGAATCCGCTTAATTAATTTAACTGCTCACGGCAAATGTTGCTCCCAGTTAACAGATGGCGCGATAAATGATATTACTATAGACAAACTACCAACTACTAATACTCTATGGTCCAGTCTAACGCTGTAACGCCCGATCACAGAATAAAATTTCTTCGTTTTCTGTGACCCCCTGCCGAAGACAGCTGATCAGCTGATTTAATATTTAATCTTAATCATTTAAACTAAGTATTTTTGAAGTTTTGGAAAAACTAAACTATTTAATAGTTTCAATTCCAATGTAACTTAAATATTGAAACCTGAAGCCTGAAGCCAAACCCTGAAATGACCTGTAAGAAAAAACATACAAAAAATTTGGAACGAGGATTGTGGAGAAATGCCCAAGTAAAATTTTTTAGTCTCCAAAAAAAAATAAATTTGTTTATAACTATTCCACATGTGAAGAATTTAAGGTTCAATTAAAAGGATTTTTATATTTATGAAATGTAGGTACTGAATTAGACAAATTTTCGATATGTTAACGGCAGCATTTAACCAAGATCATTTAGAAAATTTGTTTGGTTACATACGGAGTTATGGGGGGTTCGTAATGTTTATCCAACTGTATATCATTTCTCCTGGTCATTAAAAACTTAATTGTTAATAATTTTATGGCCAAACATTCACCAAATTACAACTGTAAACAAAATATGTGGACCGAGAGTTTGGATAATTTACACAGCTTAACTGGAGAAATTATATCTGGAATACAACCTTTAGATGAGGAACCTATTAATTTACAGATTTACCCAGTAACTTATCACTGATTACACAAAGTCTGCAAGATGAACACTTGTTTACATGATTGGATATATTGGTAGATTACTAAGAAAACCATGTAAAGGTTGTACTTATTGCATAATAAATAACTTCCCTAGTTTCTTCTGATTTGGACTTTGATTTTATTGAAGCTATATATAGACAGTACGAAAGGGCATGTTTAATAATACCTAATGGTTATTTAAACTTTAATATCACACTCTTTATTTCCTCTTATTTTATTTAATTCTAAGATTATGCTCTTCTAAAAATATTTCAAAACTGTTAAAACAGATCTTAAAGAAAAACTTTCATTTGAGACTTGTAAAATGTAGTTTATTTGGTGGTGCAAAAGTGAACGTCATCAATGCACGTCATCAATTATAAAATTATTTACATGAAGGTAAAGGGACAAAAATATTTATTTCCTTGTAATTTATGTAATCACATCAGTAAATCACACGACTAGTGTTAAGTTATGCTATCCATCAAAATTTAAAAAATCAATAGATATCTGGAAAATAATATTGTGGATTCTTTCTGACGTATATCGCTTGGATTCTTATTTTGAGTTTACTAAACAATTTTCAATAACCAATTAAAATATTTGTACTAAACCATATCATTCGATTGATATCAGTAAAATATAAAGAATATATAATTAAGAAGAAATTAAGACTAATGGCGGCTGGTAAATCAGATTCAGTATTTACAACTATTATTGCATTTAATATAGTTATATGTTTGTTCTGTATCATACATGTTAATTATTCGTGCTGTAAAAATGTATATACAATCAGTAGTTACCTGATATATTGTATAATATAAGTAAAACCCAGTACTCTGTATAATTCTAACACTAGTAGGGATATTTCAAAAGTATAATTTTCAACAATATAATTTATTTCAAAATCACGGCCACATAATGATTTTTAATTGGAAAGTAATATTTGTATAAGTATTTGTATATTCTTTTACAATCAACAGTTAAAACTTAACATGTTAATAGATTGTATAAATGTGGTACTCTTTAAAATAAACCTACTGGTAAAATACATAGTACTGTGTTTGTTTTTGCTACAATATTTACTTCTGATTGGCTATACTTTTTACAGTGCTATTAAAATTAACATGCATGATACAGAATAGACCTATAATTAGTATAGCCACAGATTTTAAATTTACCGCCAATTTGTAACTATCATCTTCACATCGAGCAAAGCTTCGAAATTTTTTGTTGATCATAGACACGTTAACACTGGTTTAAAATTGTTAGGAAAAGTTTTCTGTTTTGTTTTATTAATAGTTCTCCCCGCACCCGATGTGTGGTGCTAAAATCGGGCATTGAGAATGAATATTGCAGGTCTCTTTCTATTATGTATATCCTTTTTCTATGACGCGAATGTTCCCTCAATCGGCCTCGTTCTCGTTTCTTGGTTTTACGCAGTTCTTTCTCGAGCCTATGAAGTCTTTTCATCAAGTCCCTGCTCGAGATGGGCTCCGAATCCGACCCACTAGACGGTGAACGACGTCTTTTCTTTGCCATAGCTAAAAGAAAACCTAAAAGAGAGGTTTATAGGGTGTAAATGTTTATTTACTTACTTGTTAACGTAAGAACCCATGTGCGCGCGTGTCGAGCACAAGAAGACGAATGAGTACATGCCACATGGGCGAGGGAAGGAAGTCAGGTAAGAGTGGGGAGCGTTCGTCTTTAAACATATTGTGCGTGGTAGTCAGCGCCAGGGGCGTACTACGTGGTAAATTAAAGTGATATCTTCGGACTGGAGGTTGAAATAAAATTAATATCCTCAGGACATCTGGAGTATTAGATAAGGACAAATGTGGAGATGTCCTGAGGAAGAATGGTTACTGTCTTTTTAGGTTACTCAATCTAAAAGTCCAAATAGACGGCATGTGGAGCGACGCATCACACGCACAATCCACTAATCCACAGGAACTCACGCCTATCTGTTCTATAAGGGCACGTTGGCGTATCACTCTTCAGGCTGTCTATTGGGATTTTAATGCACCTTTTAGCTTGATTATTTTTTAACTTGTCGCGCCCTGAGAATTTAAATCATTTATTTTCTGATTTATACATACACTGTTGGCCATTCTACGATTACAAAGTACAGTGCACTGCACAAGACAAGAATAGAGCTATTTTTAGTAATGTTAGATAGAGAAGTAACATATCCGCAAATGCCACTGGTAAGGGTCAGCTGCCTGCTGCTTAAGTAAATTTCTATATCAATGTGCTGTCTAATTGTTTTTGTTTATCTTTAACGATTTGCATTATCCATTTCTTTTTTTCCATTACAACAAGCTTTGTAATTGTGACATGGCCAACTCTATATAAACATGAGACAATTTTTTAAATACTTAGAATCACTTTGAAAATGCACTTCTATCTATGCATTCAGTTTTTGCAAGAAGGAACTGGAAAATAAAACAATTTATTAGTGAAAATAATATATTCTAAAATATTGCGGGTAATTCATTTATTCCTGTGTAATCCTCTCCAAAAGGCAGCTTTGCTCTCGGTTGTGGTGGTCTACAGAGTATTTTAGTATTTAGTGGGACGTCCACAATCACTTTCATCATCACTGTCTAATAATCTCAAAGGTCTAACCCTTTTCTTATCCTATTATTATTATCAAAATTTTCAGAGTCCGTATCTAAGTTAGATGTATTTTCTGCTTCTTTCTATTTTGTCCGTGCTTTTTCAAAATTATCTGTAATAGGTAAAAAGGTACATAATTTAAGAAATTAATTAATAACCTACATTTCTGCAAAATTTCACGGAAGTCAATTTTAAAACTAAACTATCAAGATAAATTTCCAAATACAGCACACAAGTTTGAACATATTACATAAAAAGGTTACACCCACCTGTTGCATACATGCATCTTGTGACATTATGAAGATTCCATGTTTCTTCAAAGGATTCACCCTTTTTAAGTGCTCTATCAAATCTATTCTGATCTTTAAAAGGTGGCCAAAATACTTCCTTTTTCACAGGGGGTTAGCCACTTTTCGTGTACTATAGATACGCCACCACTTGACCACTCTACAATTACAAAGGACATGATTGCTATCCTAAAAGATATTTTATTTTTATTAACAAAATAATACATCAATCCCACAAGAACCATATTATACATACAAGTGCCACAGATCCACACACCATAGATCAGTAATCAATTCGTAGATAAATTAATTAAACTAATCATAGTAATGAATATAACAGAAACTATTATATTTTATCTATGACTATCACTTCCATCACAATCATCATATCACACATACACAAATTACTGAAACTCAGTAATTTGAGTACACGTATCCATCCATCAACATGACACTGCGCCGCAAGATGGCTACTTTCACTTTCGTTCCGTGACTTCCGTGTTCCGTTAAGACGCGATCACGTGAACAGAATTAAACCGAGACGGATGAACAGCTTCCTCACGGTATGGGATGAAAAGAAATTACGTGCCTCTTTAACCAATCAAAACAGGAAGAAGCTGTTCCTTTCCACATCATGGAAAAGCTCGCTCGACTTTATCATCATATTATAACATAAACTAAGCTTATTGATTACTAACTTGTTTCAGTAATTAATTTGTGCTCATTGATATTATTTTATTACCTAGGCATTGTTTATTTCAATATTAATTTCAAAAAAACTATGGCATAATTATTTTTATTACCCTTTTCGTAACTTAGCACTTAGCTATTATGAGAGAAATATAATAATTTGTTTTAGTTACATGCCACCTTAATTTCCTACTGATGTAGGTAGGTATAGGTACCTTATTTTAGCATTTGTTTAGATTTATCTCCCAATAAATTATAACTATTTTTCAAAATATGCCCAAAAATGGCCTCAGCAAATATTTATGGGATATCCAGACTTAATGAATATAGGACTTTCCGTTGCGGATGTTACTGGGATCATAATAGCCTCAAGAGATATTTACAGGATATTCATTCAGGACTTGCCTAGGATATCCTTTACTGGGACATTTTGAGGATGAAGTTGCCTTATAAATTTGTCCTGAAAACATCCTCAGGATAATAATCCCAGGCAGGGATATCAGCACTTGATTGGGATATCCTGTGGAAATAGTGTGCTGTGTGGGTAGGGTCACCGCATGTAACTAACTGTAACTAACCTTCCGCACACGCAAAAAAGACTCGCGGCAAGGCAAATGACAATCATTCATCTATATTTGGTACAGGTTTGGTAAACCGGAACTTTTAGTCCTCCCTCACATTTTTTAATATAACCTTATGTATAGGATGCCGTAGAAAAATGAAGCATTCGTTTTGAGGTTTTGGGTTATATAGATACTTTTTTCTTAGGTACCAGTTTTGCAATACACATTTATTTAATCCCAATATTATTTGTTAACTGTACATATGGAGATATTGTAACTGTGTCCAATTTTATAATTTTTTTTGGATTTTTCTAATATTACGAGTAGATACCTACTACCTACTATGATGGTTTTAATAATAGCAGCGAGGTATAAATAGTGTAGTAAGTACCTAATAAGGTCTACTTTTATTTATTACATTATTGAATTCATTTATGTACACGGCATGCATAAGATACATACAAATTTCTTTTTATAATGTAGTAAATATTTTACCCGAAATAGTAAGTTTAAAACAGTGTAGGGAGGTAGCTCAGTTGTAAGAGCATTGCCTGTTATGCCGAAGGTCCCGAGTTCGATCCTCGGATGCCGTTTAAAGCCAAAGCACTTTTTATTCTACCAGAATATTAAATAAATACAATAACAAAATTATTAACGTAGGAGAATTTATACTTCCGTGTAAAATTATTAAAATGATGTTTATGTTAAATCCATAGCGTTCGTTAGGTTACGTCTGACAACATTGCACTATTCTCTTAAACGTGTGCGCTTGAAAAATTAAATTTCTGTATGGCAATGCGAAGCGATAGTAGAATCCTGCACATGTAAACTACTGGTACTGTGAGGGCGCAACTTGCCGGGTTGAAATTACTCGATTTTGATTGGCTAATTGTCATCTCGTATATATGGTTGCATAAAATCAGGAAAAAGTCTATACTTCAAAAAAATACATTAGGTGGACGGTCTTTGTAGATGTATAAGTCTCTGCTTTAACAGTACTTTCAGAATCCATGGTCATATTTCAGAATTCATCAGTTTCAAATCTTAAAACTCGTAAATTATGGAGAAAAAAATAGGTTAATTAAAAAAATTGTGAAAAAAACCGTGGCAGATTTTGTTTCTTTATCTATAGGAATTAGTTACACCGAAATAAATTTTGTACCTTCACCCATTTGTAAAAAATCTGCAGTCTGCTAACTTGAACCTCAAGCTAGCAGACTCAGCCATATCTCGACCCCTAATTCACGTACGCCAATGAAAATGGTATCAGAATTTGTCACTTTAACAGTACTTTCAGAATCCATTGCCATATTTTAGATTTGAACTGTTTCTAACCTTAAAATTCGTGAAATATTGAAATAAAATAGGTCAAGTACAAAAATTGGGAAAAAAACCGTGACAGATTTTGTTTCTTTATCTATAGCAATGTGTTACACTGAAATAAATTTTGTACCTCCATCCATTTTCAAAAAATGTACAGTCTGCTAACATGAATCTCAAGTTAGCAGACTCCCCAATATCTCGGCTCCTAATTCACGTACGCCAATGAAAATTATATCAGAATTTGTTACTTTAACGGTACTTTCAGAATCCATGGCCATATTTTAGATTTGAACTGTTTCTAACCTTAAAATTCGTGAAACATTGGAGTAAAATAGGTCAAGTAAAAAAATTGTGAAAAAAACCGTGGCAGATTTTGTTTCTTTATCTATAGGAATTTGTTACACCGAAATAAATTTTGTACCTTCACCCATTTGCGAAAAATCTGCAGTCTGCTAACTCGAACCTCAAGTTAGCAGACTCCGCCATATCTCGACCGCTCATTCACGTACGGCAATGAAAATGGTATCAGAATTTGTTACTTTAACAGTACTTTCACAATCCATGGTCATATTTCAGGATTCATCAGTTTCAAATCTTAAAACTTGTAAAATATTGAGAAAAAATAGGTTAATTAAAAAAATTTTGAAAAAAAACAGTGGTAGATTTTGTTTCTTTATCCATAGCAATTTGTTACACTGAAATAAATTTTGTACCTTCACCCATTTGCGAAAAATCTTCAGTCTGCTAACGAACCTCAAGTTAGCAGACTCCGCCATATCTCGACCCCTAATTCACGTACGGCAATGAAATTGGTATCAGAATTTGTTCCGACTGAAGTCGGACTTCTTAGTGCTGATTTGTTTTAATCCGCGGTTAATATGTTAACCAGATATAACCTACCGACCCCTAAAGATTGAATGGTTTTCATCATCATATTAGTGGAGTAAAAACAAGGGAAAAAATCGCTTCCTTCTCGAAAAAAAATTTTTTAAGGTATAACCACATGAAACCTATACAGGATCATTGGTTGGGTCCTTGTGCATGTGAAATGACTAATTACGACATCTTTAGGGGGGTCAGACATTTTTTATCCCCAAAAATGTCAATAATTTGTCAAAATGTTATATTTATGTTTTTTAAGACATACCACGCGATAACTTCGAAACTAATTAACTTATAACATACGTCACACATACGCCGTGCGCCAGGCCCCGGCTAACGAGACATACATGTTTAAAAGTTTTTGGGAGACAGTTTCAGTTTTGTATGTATTTATAACATCAGCAGTCCTTTAAGATGTCTTCGGATGAAGGAAGTGTGATAGAAGAGTAACGAGTAACGAGAAAGTAAAGTTTTCCCTACTAAACCTAGATGAAAAATATAAACATAAAACATTTTAAATTGATGGTACTTAATTCTTTACCTAAATATTTGACGGTATATGGTATCAGCGTCGTAGTGTCTTCTTGCAGTATAAATTTTATTTCTATGAATTTGAACCATTTTAAAGTAATCACTTTGTAGCACGCACGATGAGGCTGCCATGATATCAACTTCGTTAATGACGGAGAAAATATTTCAGTTGTTGTTAAAATGGAAGTATTTACCAGTAAAAAGTGTTAAAGTAATTATAATGTTTAGAAGAATGCTATTATTTTTAGCATTTCCGGAAAAATAGAAGGGAGTACTTTGAAATGTAGTATCTACTTCGTTTTAAAGTAAATACTATGTAGAATATACTAATACTTGTAGTAGTAGCAGGTACTTCGTTTTTATTCATACCACCCATTATATAGTAACAGACCACAAAACGAAGATCTCAGTTCGTCAGATTCGGAGTCTAGAAAATTCAAATTTTTTTAAATTTCTGTCTTTTTTTTTGTAATTCGTGTTTTAACTTTATATTAAAAATATGAATGTAAATACAATGCAAATTTGTGTTCCTGATAGAAAATATTTATCGAATCATATGAAATTATAAAATATATATATTATACTAGAACATTAAATTATTTTTTTAATACAAAATTCTTTTTGGATATTTTATATTGGTCAGGAGATCACACCCAAGCGGGCCTTCAAAACACGTCAAGAGCGCGGTACGGTACGATAATTTGATAGCGTCTTCGAAAAGCACGTCGCGCGGCGCAGCGCGCCCCTGTGTTATTAATTTTAAATGGCGATAACTCGAAAACTGTTTGTCACAGAAGGTTGGTTCTTGTTCTAAAAACTTTTTCAATATTTTTTCTTTAATTCATACGCAGATACTATGGCAAAATTCCTTGAAATAAAAAAGTTTCTCGCTTACCGAAAATCATGCAGCAATAAAAGTAAAATTTCGAGTTTACTCCATTCTCCAAGAAAAAATACGCTAACCAGGGGACTTAAATTAGTATAGTTATGACCGCCTATATGTCCTCAATCGATTAAAAAAAATCTCATGTTTATAAGTTAATTAGTTTCGAAGTTATCGCGTGGTATGTTTAAAAAAACATAAATATAACATTTTGACAAATTATTGACATTTTTGGGGATAAAAAATGTCTGACACCCCTAAAGATGTCGTAATTAGTCATTTCACATGCACAAGGACCCAACCAATGATCCTGTATAGGTTTCATGTGGTTATACCTTTAAAAAATTTTTTTAAACATTTTTCTACCGATTTTACTCCACTAATCTGAATTGATAGTTGTATGTACAAGGTGGCCCGTTTAATATGGGCCTATACCTTATCTCAGAAACTACAAGTCCCATGGAAAAACATTATATGAAATTGTTTTTTTCAAAGTTATCTTCAATTTTTTAATATATTCAAATGTATAACCTGTTTATATACAGGGTGATTGATTAAGGCCGGCCACCGGCTGTATATGGGAAACTATTGGTCCTACAGGTTCGGGAAAAAAATTCTCATAATAAAAGTGGTCATGAAAATTTCATTAAAAATATTTTTTCTTCCGTAAATCTCCGCAAGAGGGCGCAACTGAAATTTTTAAAATTGACTTTAAATGAAAAAAGCCTCATTAACCTGGATATATTTTTTATCAGTATTAATCGTTAGTCCATTTCCTAAAACTTGTTCAGTGATATTTTTCATTTCCTCGATAAATAAATGGGTGGGAGCAGTTTTTGTTTTTAATTTGAAAAAATGCTGTATTTTCGGAGCGCTTTAACGGATTTTCTTGCAATTGGGTTTTTTTAAAAGAGAATACCTTACAGATTTAATAAATGTTTTAGTGATTGCGAAAAGTTGGTTAATAAAGGTACAAAATGGCGATATGTCGAAACCTAACCTATTTTTTAATTTTTCTTGGAAATTTTAAATGGAACGATATACTTTTTTCCACGTCATTATGACCAACATTTAGTTTAAATAAGACTGGTCAAAACCGCATCTCGATATCTCAAACCGTTTAGGAAATATTTAGATTTTCGTATTGTACCCAAAGAAGGAGAATACATTTTCGTTTACCCCCGTATCATTTCGAAACAAAACGTATATTTATTTGCTGTTTTAGTAATTTGATATTTTACATAAACCCTTCACACTTTATCCAAGCTGGGGAAGAATTACGATTAATTAAAATTAAAAAAAAGTATTGCCCCGACGGATATCGAACTCTCAACCTTTAGCACCTGCAAGCAATGAATAAATTGTTGCTTACAAACCTATTACTGAATCTGAAGTAAACATTATAAATGTTTTGGCTTACATCCATACAGATCCACATTTAAGTATTAGAGATATTTCAAGGGATTTAGGACTAACATTTTATTGTGTCTATAAAATATTAAAAAAACATAAAACCCTTACCATATTGTGCTACATTAAGGGTCCATTCTCTGTAGATTTGACAGGCATGAATGTTGGGTCGGATTGAGAGGATGGGTGGCCGATGGGTGGAGACTTATATATTCCAACTATCGAATTATTAAGATTTCGGAGGTGCACGTAAAAGGTAAAAAGTTAGCCCTCATTCCAAGGGTACCCAAGGGATCAAAAGATAAACTAGATCCCTATAGTAGCAAATTTTTGTTTAATACATGTATTTTAGAGAAAATAATTTTTGAAAATACGCTATTTTAGTACAAGATTGTTTGCCTGGAATTTTAAAAATAAAAAGAAATACCAAAAATTACTACTATAGGGACTTAGATTAAAGTCTTATCATTCAATACTTTTTTACTAAAAGTCACTATCTTTTGTAGTTTTTTTATAATTAGACACGAGACGAACGCCGATTTAGGGCTTATTTCGAGCTAGTGAATGGACTCTTAAGCATTAAACGAACAAGATTTTGATCGTAGATTGGATTTTTGTCATTGGCTTAAAGCATTGGCTCACCGAAGATGCTACGTTTCTGTCAAAAATTTTATGGGCAGACGAAGCAACTTTTAGTAGCAACGGGATAGTAAATTTGCACAACATGCATTATTGGTGGGCAACTAACCCTCATTGGTTAAGAGAGGTCGATCACCAGAACAGGTGGAGTGTAAATGTGTGGTGCGGTATTTTAAACAGACGAATTATTGGGCCATTTTTATTCGATGGTCATCTTAACGGGGAAAGGTACCTAGAGTTCCTGAACACCGATTTGCTGCTTTTATTAGAAGAGATGCCCACTGCTGAGAGGATGAACATGTGGTACCAACATAATGGATGTCCAGCTCATTTTGCCCAGAACGTCCGAAATTATCTTTACGATGCGTTTCCAGATAAATGGGGAAGTCTTTTTCCGTGGCCTCCAAGGTCCCCAGACCTCACTTGTTTAGATTTTTATCTCTGGGGCAGAATAAAAGACGTGGTTTTCAAAAATCGCCCCACAACACCAGAAGATATGAAACAAAGAATTCGTGTGGCTATAAGAAATTTATCAGGTGGCCGAAATTGAAGCAACGGTACAATCTACGAGAGAAAGACTTAATTTGTGCATCGACAATGATGGTAAACATTTGGAACATCTTTAATTTTTGCTTTTTTGTCCTCATAAACGCTGGCAAATTTGTTGTAGTTATTGTTCTACCTTATTGCTTTTCGTTTAGTTTTGTGTTATTGCTGTTTGGCCCATTGGCCTTTAAACACGCTACAATTATTATTTCACGTACTATTTGGACCAGTCCTAAGTCTGGATAAAGTATGAAGGGAGGCCGGTTTTGTAAAACAATATCAAATTACTAAAACAGCAAATAAATATACGTTTTGTTTCGAAATGATACGGGGGTAAACGAAAATGTATTCTCCTTCTTTGGGTACAATACGAAAATCTAAATATTTCCTAAACGGTTTGAGATATCGAGATGCGGTTTTGACTAGTGTTATTTAAACTAAATGTTGGTCATAATGACATGGAAAAAAATATATCGTTCCATTTAAAATTTCCAAGAAAAATTAAAAAATAGGTTAGGTTTCAACATATCGCCATTTTGTACCTTTATTAACTAACTTTTCGCAATCACTAAAACATTTATTAAATCTGTAAGGTGTTCTCTTTTAAAAAAACCCAATTGCAAGAAAATCTGTTAAAGCGATTCGAAAATACAGCATTTTTTCAAATTAAAAACAAAAACTGCTCCCGCCCATTTATTTATCGAGGAAATGAAAAATATCACTGTACAGGACGATGAATTAAAGTTCCTTTTTTTTTAAATAGCACACCCTATATATTATTACATATTTAGAAAGCCCTTCTAAAGACAAGTTCAATGATATTTGACATGATGGGTCTGACGCCCACCGTTTCGGAGTTTTTGAGAATTATCTTCAGGAAATAGCCAATATTGAAATCGTGCTAGAGAAGTTAATAATTAAGTTTTTGAGCATCAACTTGCGCCAAGACAATTCTAATTTTATTTACTTTATTATGTAATTATTCAATATTCAGTTTATAAAAAAATTTTTACCGTGTTGGCACATTTCGAAAACCATAAATTCTCACGATTTTTTCAAATGGAACACCCTGTATATTGTTATATTTCTAGCAAGCCCTTCTATCGACAAATTCATAGATATTTGATATGATGGGTTTGTATCCCATCGTTTCTGAATGATTATCTTCAGAATATGGGATTTTAATACTGGCTATTTCCCGAAGATAATTTTTTTTTTAAATAGCTCACCCTATATATTATTATACAGGGTGGTCCAACTTTTACCTGCATAAATTTCAGAATCGATAGATAATTGACAAATAATGTAAGTTTGGTTAATAAACTATGTGCGAAAAATGCTTCGTTACAAAGTTACAGGGTGTTAAAGTTTAAGAAAAAAATTCGAATTTTATTAATATCTTTATAACCAATTGAGATATTTAAATGAAATTTGGTACGTGTAGAGAGGTAATCTAGGTTAATTTTTTCATGTAATAATATTATTTTTATTTCCATCAGTGGCGTGCGTACGGGTACCGATTGCGATATTTTTAATGAATAAACAGATACGTCACTGATTTATCTCAAAATAAAAATATATATTATATTATATCTGCGATCCTTATTTAATTTGAAATAAAAAAGTACTCTTGACTTTTTTTCGAATGACGCAACATTTTCGAGTAAAAAAATAAAAATCGTCTAAATCAAATGTATTGAAAACCAACATAAAAATAACATATCATTACACGTTTTACACATTTTTAACAAATTTTACAGGTTTTTTTACAGAAACTTTTCAAAATGACTACTGTCATTGTCAATACATAATTGGCATCTTCTGGTGATGCTATTAATTGCTGCCGATAGAATGTGATTGTTACGAAGCAACTCATCACAAGCTTCTTGAATTTTTAAGACTTAATTCTTCGCGGTTTCTGACCGGCACCCTATACACTTTTTCTTTTAGGTAGCCCCAAATAAAGAAATCAAGTGGGGTCAGGTCAGGCGACCTTGGGGGCCAAGATATAGGTCCCTCATGATTATTTTCGACTTCTCCAGGGAAACGGCCAATCCACTGATTTCCGTAATGCTCTGTTATCCAGTTTCTCCCATTCCGCCCGAAATGTGCTGGTGCTCCATCCATTTGAAACCAATCATTCGCACGTAAATGAACTGGCACGTCATCCATTAAATCATTTAAATTATTCTGTAAAAAGTCTAAAAATAATTGTGCTGAGAGCCTAGCTGGTAAAAAGAATGGTCCGAGGAAATTATTGGATATTACTCCTATCCACACGTTCACACTGAATTGGTGTTGAAACTTTCTCGCTCGCACTTCGTATGGATTGTGTTGTGACCAAATATGAAAGTTGTGGTAATTCGTTATACCAGTTCTTGTAAATGAAGCTTCATCAGTCCAGCAAACCTTATGCAGGAAATCTCCATCTACTTGAACTTTATTCAATAACCAATTGCAATAGTTACGCCTTTTAACATAGTCCTCAGGCAATAAATCTTGCACAGCCCTAAAATGATAAGCCTTTCTACCATCTTTGGTTGACCTTGATATGTTAAGCATGACAGCAGCTCTTCGTGAACTTAGGTTTGGATTTCGATCAAACGTTCTTAAAATACGCCTTTCATCGGCCAAATTGTTTCTTCTAGGGCGTTGTCTATTGTTGTTTATGTTAAAAGTAGTATTTAAACCGTATTTAAACCGTAAATTAAATGAATGTCTGCGTATTCTTGGTTACTAAATAGCCGCGGCATTATTATTAACACTAAAAAGAACACTTAAATGCAACACAATTTTGTTGTGACAAAATGATTGACATTTCTGTTTTATAACCAAGTGTTTCGTTTTAATCAAAGCTAATGTGATAATTATGCGCCTTTCCCTGACAAACGTCAATCAATCCCAGTTTTCTCTTAAGTTCAAAGAATTTCCAAAACATTTTTTAAATTCAAACCTAAGTTCACGTAATTATTGCTATTGCTCATTAAATAAATTTCAAGTAGATGGGGATTTAAAAAAGATTTTAGAACTTTATTTACAAGAATTGGTATAACCAATTTCAAATGGATGGTGCACTAGTGCATTTAGGACAGAAAGTGAGAAACTGAATAACAAAGCATTATGGAAATCCATGGACTGGCCGTTTGATTCCAACTCAAGACACTTGATTCTTTTCTTGGGGCTACTTAAAAGAAAAAGTGTAAAGGGTTTTTGTTGTTTAATTTGCCATAACAAATGTGCAGCCTGCAATCACATTCTATCGGCAGCAATTAATAGCATCACCAGAAGATGCCAATTATGTATTGACAATGACGGTAGTCATTTTGAACAGTTTCTGTAAAAAAAAATCCTGTAAAATCTGTTAAATATGTGTAAAACGTGTAATGATATGTTATTTTTATGTTGGTTTTCAATACATTTGTTGTAGACGATTTTTATTTTTTTACTCGAAAATGTTGCGTCATACGAAAAAAAGCCAAGAGTACTTTTTTCTTTCAAATTGAATAAGGATTGCAGATATAATTTTTATTTTGAGATAAACCAGTGGCGTATCTGTTTTTTTCATTAAAAAGTTTTACACCAGTTTGTATCCAATTTTTTATAAAAACTCTCAAGGCCACAACATAGAAAAAGGATAAATATATGAAGTTCTTTTCATTTCATTACAAGTATTCTTTATGCCTTGGATGTTTTAGAATCTTAAAATTTTCTTTTATTGTCCTAATATTCCAATTCACAATTTTCTTAAATTTTCAAAATTTCGCTCGGGATAGAATAATGATAAAAATATACACTTTTTTCATTAAATCACAAATTTTATAATTTATGCTTTCCGTCTTTAAGATTTTTTTTTTAATAATTCTAAATCACACAAGGCGTAAATTCGTCTTTCTAAGCATTTGACACTACTTATCAATCACCATATTGCAACTTTGTCTACGAATTCAATCATAATACCTACTCTGTTTTGTGGTAACCAATATTTTGTATTTTTTAAATGAGAATGAAATTAAGAGAACACAGAAACTATCAATTTCACTTTAAATGGCAATGTCATTGCATGACAGATAACTTTAACAGTTAGTGACATGTATAACCTTTATTTCTGTACAGGTATCTGAAGTAAACAGCGCGACGGGTTGAGCTAAATTTGTATTAATTTCACTTGTTCATTTGTTCCCTTATTTATGTAGCTGAAGACAGAATCAGAAACGGAAACGAGAATCAAGTTTTTACAGTGGACCAGATCGATAATGTGCTAAAACGGCAAAACCCATATATTTCTTATTTTAGCAACAAAAATCACTTCATCAAGTATATCAAACAAGTATTTTTTATGACGACCATTACTGTCTGGAAGGAATAAAAAAATACGAATAAGTAATTAACATACAAGAAAAAAGCTCTGAAATAGGTAATGCACACTTTCATAATTATCATAAAAAGGTATTTAAGCTTTCATACCTTAAAGGTATTTAAGCTTTATTTGGCACATACATTTAAAAGACCAATACAAAACTACTGTATTTCGGATTTGCAAAAATCGGGTTCTAAGGGGATGAAACTACCCATCATTATTAAAATTTAAAAAATCCATAAAATCTACAAAAAAGTTTTTAACACTTTCATGTTTGGCTGGGTAGTTCAGAAGGCCAATACGAAACTACAGTATTACAGATTTGAAAAAATTCAGGGTCTAAGGGGATGAAACTACCCAATCATTAGTAAAACTTAAAAAATCCACAAAATCCACAAAAAAGTTTTTAACACTTTCATGTTTGGTTGGGTAGTTCAGAAGGCCAATACGAAACTACAGTATTTTAGATTTGAAAAAATTCAGGGTCTGAGGGGAGGAAACTACCCAATTATTAGTAAAACTTAAAAAATCCACAAAATCCACAAAAAAGTTTTTAACACTTTCATGTTTGGCTGGGTAGCTCAGAAGGCCAATACGAAACTACAGTATTTTAGATTTGAAAAAATTCAGGGTCTAAGGGGATCAAACTACCCATCATTATTAAAATTTAAAAAATCCATAAAATCTACAAAAAAGTATTTAACACTGTCATGTTTGGCTGGGTAGTTTAGAAGGCCAATACGAAACTACAGTATTTTAGATTTGAAAAAATTCAGGGTCTACGGGGATGAAACTACCTAATCATTATTAAAATTTAAAAAATCCATAAAATCTACAAAAAAGTTTTTAACACTTTCATGTTTGGCTGGGTAGTTCAGAAGGCCAATACGAAACCACAGTATTACAGATTTGAAAAAAATCAGGGTCTAAGGGGATGAAACTACCCAATTATTAGTAAAACTTAAAAAATCCACAATATCCACAAAAAAGTTTTTAACACTTTTATGTTTGGCTGGGTAGCTCAGAAGGCCAATACGAAACTACAGTATTTTAGATTTGAAAAAATTCAGGGTCTAAGGGGATGAAACTACCCATCATTATTAAAATTTAAAAAATCCATAAAATCTACAAAAAAGTTTTTAACACTTTCATGTTTGGCTGGGTAGTTCAGAAGGCCAATACGAAACTACAGTATTACAGATTTGAAAAAATTCAGGGTCTAAGGGGATGAAACTACCCAATCATTAGTAAAACTTAAAAAATCCACAAAATCCACAAAAAAGTTTTTAACACTTTCATGTTTGGTTGGGTAGTTCAGAAGGCCAATACGAAACTACAGTATTTTAGATTTGAAAAAATTCAGGGTCTGAGGGGAGGAAACTACCCAATTATTAGTAAAACTTAAAAAATCCACAAAATCCACAAAAAAGTTTTTAACACTTTCATGTTTGGCTGGGTAGCTCAGAAGGCCAATACGAAACTACAGTATTTTAGATTTGAAAAAATTCAGGGTCTACGGGGATGAAACTACCCAATAATTATTAAAATTTAAAAAATCCATAAAATCTACAAAAAAGTTTTTAACACTTTCATGTTTGGCTGGGTAGTTCAGAAGGCCAATACGAAACTACAGTATTACAGATTTGAAAAAAATCAGGGTCTAAGGGGATGAAACTACCCAATTATTAGTAAAACTTAAAAAATCCACAATATCCACAAAAAAGTTTTTAACACTTTTATGTTTGGCTGGGTAGCTCAGAAGGCCAATACGAAACTACAGTATTTTAGATTTGAAAAAATTCAGGGTCTAAGGGGATGAAACTACCCATCATTATTAAAATTTAAAAAATCCATAAAATCTACAAAACAGTTTTTAACACTTTCATGTTTGGCTGGGTAGTTCAGAAGGCCCATACGAAACTACAGTATTTCAGATTTGAAAAAATTCAGAGTCTAAGAGGATGAAACTACCCAATTATTAATAAAACTTAAAAAATCCACAAAATCCACAAAAAAGTGTTTAACACTTTCATGTTTGGCTGGGTAATTCAGAAGGCAGATACGAAACTACAGTAATTCAGATTTGAAAAAATTCAGGGTCTAAGGGGATGAAACTACCCAATCATTAGTAAAACTTATAAAATCCACAAATTCCACGAAAAAGTTTTTAACACTTTCATGTTTGGCTGGGTAGTTCAGAAGACTAATACGAAACTACGGTATTTTAGATTTGAAAAAATTCAGGGTCTAACGGGATGAAACTACCCAATCATTAGTAAAACTTAAAAAGTACACAAAATCCACAAAAAAGTTTTTAACACTTTCATGTTTGGCTGGGTAGTTCAGAAGGCCGATACGAAACTACAGTATTTTAGATTTGAAAAAATTCAGGGTCTAAGGGGATGAAACTACCTATCATTATTAAAATATAAAAAATCCATAAAATCTACAAAAAAGTTTTTAACACTTTCATGTTTGGCTGGGTAGTTCAGAAGGCCGATACGAAACTACAGTATTTTAGATTTGAAAAAATTCAGGGTCTACGGGGATGAAACTACCCAATCATTTGTAACGTACATTTTAATGTCGTTCCATGAGGTTCACTATTATTATGCACCCCGTAAAACACCCACCTAATTGTTGGTGGCTTAATTTCTCCGTTTTTCAATAACTCGTTGGAATGCGCTGATTGGCTAAGTAGCCCCTCCAAAACTCAAGCGAGACTCACCGGTCTAATTAGGATAGACAAATAGACAGTCCCCGTCTTCGTGGAGAGGCACATGTGAGTTATTTATGTATTTGATATATATAATTTATTCACTTTCATTATTTGTTGCGATTATAATTATTAGTACAGAAATACGATCATAGCGATTTGTTGTTATTATTAAGTAATTATATTTCATATATAATCAGGATTTACCTGGATTTTAGATAAATTATTTAGGCGTGGTCAGTGAGATTTTTTTGTCACCCTATATGGTGATCAGGAATACGATTCAGAACATTAGAATACTGTTTCAATATTACATTATAAATTTGTGAAGCTGTGCTCTAGTCTGGAGATTATAGAAAACATTGTTTTTTTTTAAACCAATAAATTTGAGTTTTCTTGCCTCCATTTTGTTTGAATCGGATTGCTACTAGTCAAAACCACGTGTTGTGCCCTTTGGGAATTAAGTACATTTATCTTATCTTTATCTTATCTTCTCTTATCTTAGCGTTATCATATATTGTATGTAAGCTATAGAAAATTGCTAATATCGTACTTTCTGCACTACATTAATTAATTTGTTTCTTTGTAATTATCTACATTTGTTTAGAGGTAGTGTGGTATTGCTTGCCTACCTCAGTATATATTTGATTTTAATAACTCACATGCACGCCGATTAGAAGACTGGAACAGTTTCTAATATTTGTAAATTCATTGATTATTGTTCTTTGGTAACAAATTTGTACAATCAATCAATACGAATATTTACAACTTGTCACTCAGTATTTGAAATATTAATGAAATATTTTTTCTCTTTTACCTAAGTAGAGTGGTAATATTTCCTTGTTTAACCGGTTATGAAACCGTTGTTTTTGGAATTTTGGGTCAGATGATAGAGGGTTTTTTTATTTAATTTATTTTTGTTCCTTCTGAACTATTGTATCTTTAAATAGTAATGATTAGAGTTTTTTATTAAGAAATTGTCGAGTGCTGAACTGTAATCAGTTCTTTTGAATGCAATTTTTTGGGTAATTTTATTTGCTTCATTCTGGGTCGGGTCACTAAAGGTTGACACCTTCCAGGTTTTGTTTTCATTTGTTTATAATTTTCCCTGTGATAATTCACAGAGTATTTGACAACAACCATATTTTATGGTACATTCCCTTCAGGAATTTATTTATAATTTTTAATCTTGGCTACACTAGCCGTCAACGTTCATCTTCATATTTGTAAATTTTGGGGCACTCTTAACACAAACAATTCTTTGTATGTACTCTTCTGAGACGAGGCTGCTGCAACCTGACTGCAAGATCTATAACCTGCTGAAAAACTCTGGACGCTTACCACCTGCAGATCCCTAGATAAGAGGATTGGACTTAGCCAGTACATGACCGTCATCTGGACTAGAGCTCTAGCTTCCCCACTTTGCCACGGCAAGTCCACCTGGATCCAATCATCAGCACAGGTTAAGGGTGAGAGTACTGACATCATAGAAGGAACGAGGTTGTAAGAGTGCCACCGAACCTCATAAATTTTGTAAAGTTAGCCAATTTTAAAATTTCATTTGTCACTTCTTTTTTTTTCTATTTTTTAGTCAATATTACATCATTTTTCAATTATTGTTAAACAGTAACTTTAATATTCCATTGTAATTTCAAGTCAATTTGCTTATTTGATTATAGTGTATTCAACTAACTTTTATATAGTTTTCTTTTATCTTATATCTAAAAATTATCCTGGTGCCCAAATAAATAATTGTCAACATTCAAAGCAGCCCTACGAATACTACGCCCTAGTGTCATAAATCTCCCTGAGCTACCGGAGCTAATGTCAATGAACTTAAGCTAGTGGAATTGCACATCCCTAGCTTAGCTGAGTTTATTGTGACAAATTGGCGCCCAACGTAGGGCCTGTGTGACAAATTGACGCCCAGCGTGTGAGGCCTGTGCAACAAATTTGCAATCCTAACGTGTGAGGCCTGTGCAACAAATTGGAGCACAACGCGTGCAACAAATTTGGCAATCTCAACGTATAGGGCTCGTGCAAGCAAGTAGTGCTTGTAGTAAGTTTTGATAGTTGACAAATTAGTTTCTGATATCGAAATAAAATAATCTCTTTCCTTCTGACCAAAATTCAGATATTTTCAAAATTTGTGTATAATAAATCGATTGAAAAGTTTTAGTGATAAGATTTATTTTTGGTATATTTTATTTGCTATTTAATATTTGTAAAACATTAAACTAGGAATTTCGTTATAAGCATACAAAATCATAGGAGGTATTTATTCTTTACCTGAGTTTTGAAAACTTTTTACTAGTAGTTTTATATATCTACTTTTTGTATACTTGTTGGTATTTATCGGTTAAAGTTTTTATAGAACGGGTTTTGTGGAATAAATAAAACGTTTAATATTTATCATATCTTATCTTATCTTATCTTATCTTATCGTATCTTATCGTATCTTATCGTATCTTATCGTATCTTATCGTATCTTATCGTATCTTATCTTATCTTATCTTGCCTATGTTTTGTATGTGTTGAGTTATTTTTGTTTCTCCCGTGAAACCACAAGTATAAATAACAGAAATTCCTAGGCTAATTGAATTGAGTGACAAGTTATAAATAGGATTGTGTTTTATATATTAGTGATTTACAGGGTGTATATTAGTTATCTTTGAATATTAGGAACAATATCTGTTTTATGTGTCTTTTGTTTTACCTATGGTTCTGTTTCTCTATCTTTCTGTTATTTCTAGCAATGCAAAGGGTATAGGGTGGAAACAATAACTATATCTATTTTAGCTATCTGCATATTATCCTCATTTTATTGTACATTTCAGTTGAATTTACAGAGATGGGTCAGAGTGTCTGTTATATGTCAGTAGTAGATGGTATCTTAGAATAGATATTGCATCTAGTCTTTATTTAGACACTCCCATTTCTAGTGCCTGGAATATGTTAGTAGTAGGTGGTATCTCATAATAGATATTGCATCTAGTCTTTATTTAGGCACTCCCATTTCTAGTTGCTGAATTAAAGAAATTGGTGATTATCTGAGATATGTAAGTACTGGGTGGTATGGTATCATAATCTGGGGTCTGAATATTATCTTTATCTTGTTTTTTTGGTTCAGACAATGATTGTTGATGGATATTGCATCTAGTCGTTAATTAGACATTCCCATTTTTTTTTTTATTTTTTTTTGTACAGATAGATAATATGACCAGTAACATCGTCAGCTGTTTAGTTCTTAGTTTCTTCTGTTTCCTTCTACTTTTATTGTGTCTTATGTTTACGTCTACTATTATTGTATTCTTGTGTTTTATGAAATGTTTACTACTAATTAATTAGTTAGTATTTTGTAGTGATTTAGTATCTTGTAAAATATTGCCGTATCTTATCGTTATTTATCTTATTTTGGCCTAATTTTGAAAAAAATTAGGTGAGTGTCGCCACCTTTCCTGTATTGTCTTCTCTTCTTTTCTTTGATCTACGACACTCGGGATGTTAAATGGGTGGGTTACGTTATTTTAAGTATTTAATGGACTGGGGAAGCGTCAGAGCAATGAATGGAGATATAGTGTAATTGTATTATTTAGTACATATTTTTTGGGTATATCTTATCTTTATTATCGTATTATCTTAACCCTCAAAATATTTTATTATCGGATTTTTTGGTTATCTTAACTAAATAATAAATGCATTGTCGTAAGTTAGTTATTTTGCTCACCCAGTATCCATTAAATTTGACAACAACATCGTCGAAATTCTTTCTTGTGTGATGTCCTTTCTTTTTCCTGGTTTATTTTCACCGTCTGTGTTCGACAATTAGATTAAAATTCTCGTATCCCAAGAGTAGGTCTACCGGTGCGATTATTCAAATCTGATAGTTGACTATGTTCATAAGTTTCTCAGTCATATACAGAGTAGGTCTGTGATGTGATTGTCGATCTTATGTTATTTGCTTATCTGTTTCTCTTTATCTTTGTTTGTTATCTCTCTATGATTGTTTATCTTATGTTTAATTTCATTAGTGAACATTATCTTAAATTCATAGAGTGTGAATTCAACATTTCCTAGTCGAGTCGTTACCTATTATTCGTGTATCTTTTATGAGTTACTTTAATATGAGACATTTAATATTTAGTAAAATTTAAGGTTTACCATAGGACTAGATTAGTAGTAGTCGGTTTGTTTTAGATTCGTGGGTTCAGGCATACCTACCTCCTACTTGTGTAATTGCTAGTTTTATAAATTTGGCTGAGAGTTTCTTAGCATATTAATTAGTGAGGTTCACTTGAAGGGTGGTTATCGTTCTTGTTACTTTTCGAGTCTAACTCGGAGCATGGCTCTATCTTTTAAATCTTTATTCTCTATAGTCCATATACAGTTACATTACTGGTAACCTTACATAAGGGATAGTGTATGTATGAGTACATATAGTACTAGATATCGCCTAGGATATCTATTGTTCCTGCTTGGTCATTATTGGTTGGTTTAGATGTGAACATTCCAGGGGGTTTATGTGTGTGTAGTCATTGTGATGGGAAGGAATCAGAGACGAGGCTTCTGCTTGCATTTAATCAGTTGCGCACTTTGCATTCTGTTCTGGTATTACTATTCATTATTTGTTTGAACTTATCTCCCACATTGTGTCTTCACGCAAGATTGATTCTCTGGGTTGTTCATAGCTGACCAACATTCATGGATTCGTACAGGCTTATGAGAGCCTTTTCAATTTAGTTTTAGGTTATTTTAAGGTTTAGGGACTGAGATGTGGTAGGGACCTCCTCATTTCAAGAATGCCGATGTTTTCGGATAATCTGATGGAAGGATCGACATGGGGGGTGTTATTTTTGCCAGCCTTTATGATCATGGTCATTCTCGTGTTGGGTTAACCAGGCGGGATATCACTACTGTGTGCTTTCTGAGCTCCATTATAGCGTGCTTGGTCAAATTTTTATATAGTTGTAATTTGCCAGATTGTTTTAGTTTAGTTAACCCAAGGACACTTACAATTTTCTGCCGGCTAGCAGTTGTCTGGCTGGGTCGGAATTCTTGATTTGCAATATTCTTATTTACCTGTTTTTTTTTTTTTTTTTTAATGTAAAATTTGAAAAGTTTATAGTTGTTAAAATTCACATTATTTATTTGTCTAAAAGACTTTACTGGGGGCACCACTGTACTTTAATCGTAAAGAAAATTTAAGGTGTATTGTGAAAGATACAGAAAACAATACGTAACATTAGCTCACCAAAAATGCACCTGAAAAATCTGTCGGAGAGGAAAATCAAACAGTTACTTGAGTAAATGATTTTTATCTCATAAAAATGTTGATTAATTTTTTATCATTATGTTAATTACAACAAGATAGCAATTGGTTGAATTGAGTATGTATTATAATAAAAAAAGTTTCTAATAACTTGATTCACATGTAACAAAAATCAATTGTTAGATAATTACCTCTGGTACCATTGGTGTACATAGAAAAGTACTTAGTATTAATTTAAAAGCTACACCAAATTTTACATTGGATTTCGGAATCCTTATTCCTGAAAATTTATCTTTTTGTAGTAATTTATACCTGTCCTTTAAGGATTGGTGATTAAAATGATGTAAATATACAATATACAACTTTCAAGCATACAAGATACAACATCCAAAAATACAACCTGGATTATACCACTTGCTGTCTACTTATAACTGCTATAGGTACTGCGGTTCTGGTCCACTTCAAAAACTAAAGGCTCAATCCTCCAAAATAGGAAGGGAAAGGGAAATGCAATTCAGGTCTACTGCATCCAATTAAAACCAATAAAAAATGTTGTAGGGTCATCCAGCAATTTCAGCATACTGCAGTCGCAATTCAAAATCATGCTTCAAATAAACCATGGATGATCAACCCAATCAGATTAACTCCAACAAAAATTATATACCATCAAATGGATAGATACAACCAATAAATGCTATCACAAGTATGGTTTTATCTTCAAATGGATAAATTCCATAAAGAATATATATCATCACAAACCTACAATTACGTGAAATTGTTAAAAAATTATCAAATAAAGTTGAATTAGATGAAACTTACCCTTTAATTCAAAAAGGGTTTGCCATGTGCTTTTAACGAAGAAGATTTAAAATGGAGGCTGAAACGTACAACACGTGTGCCTTCCTCGATGCTTGCAACGTAAAAGAAAGTTAAACGGAACCCAACGTTTCCAGAAAGCAATTTTGAAAAAACTATTCTGAAGCGCATGTCTGTTTACGAGTTCGAAGCCTATGGGTCATGGTAATGGCAAAAATATAAATCTTGTGGAAGAAGAAGAATTTTCCTATTCGCACTGCCTTTTGACATTTCAGATTATAAACCTTGCAAAAGTTTATCTATGGTTTATGGTGATCTTAAATAAAATTTATTTAAACTAGACAACTAATTGTTTAAAAAATGTGGAAACTGTAGAAAATAACTACTACATGGAGACATGGAGAGAGTAAGGTGACTTACCACAAACAGGGAGATCTGGTGAAAACTGAAGTTTTAGTGAAGTGAAAGTGTTGCAAAAAGGACAATTTTAAGTGAAAATTGTGATTTAGTCTCTGTGAAATGTAATGCCAATATGTCTAATGCATGTTAAGTAGTTTTTTTTTTAATGCATGATTGCTTGTTAATAGTTAAAAATAAAAAATTTATATTTGAAACGTTTTGTTTACCAACCCTTATTTGTTTAGTTGAACCATGCAACCAACAATACAGTATTTGAGTCTTTCTGGTTGTATTTTTATAATATCTAGGGGAACTTCCAACATAAATTAATTTAATAAATATCTAATATCAGCAGTAAGCAATTTCAATTGCTACACACCCTTCACCAACCAAAAAAATATGACCTCAGGTTATATTTTTGATAAATTTAAATTTGAGAAAAGTTTAAAAATCATTACTCCTTTTATAGAATTTCTATATTAAATCTAATGTTAGTAATTTCCTAATCTAAGCCATCCTAAAATTTATAATCTAAATTCTATAATTGACTTTATCAAAACTTACTCACAAGTATCATAATTGACTACAATTATTTGCAGTATTCTTAAACTTCTAAAATTCAATTAAACTATTTTAATTAGCTTAATCTCAAAAACTATGGATATTAACACTTCCACAATAATAATGTAAAGGCCATCAGCTTGTTACAGGGGATGTACTGAAAGTACAAAATCTATTATATACAAAAATGGTAAGAAAGTAAACGAACTTGCTACCAAAATTAGACATGTCATCGTACTAACGTACTCATACTGACAAAAAGAGAAGGATACGAAGAAACTTTTACCTTGACAAATTCACGTGCCCTTCCTGACGAAAGACAATAACCCACTAGTCCATACCTAACCAAGAGCTCGTGACACTATCTGAAGATGTTAAGCGACAGGTCAAGTTCTAAGTTGCGCTACCTCAAGACGCTTGAGGTGCCTCGTGCAAAGAACCTACCAAAATGGTACAAGATCTCAGCAGAAATTTATAATAGGTGACTGTACCCCGAAAAGAAACACAGGTAAACCGTCAAGAAAAAGGAAAAGAAACCATAAAATTTAGGAATACTCCAGGGACGTGGTTTACTATCCCACCAGCGATAAAGTGGCTGACACACTGAAACACTACTAAGAGCGAAAAAAAACATGCGACGGGGTTGTTCCCATATGTGGCTCGACATGCAATCTCTCGGAGCGGCAGGTATATGAGAGCTGAGGTAGATTGTGGGATGCAAACCAGCCAGAGTATCCAGCCTCGACTGAATAGTCTATTACCAATCTGCAGCACCACCTACCCTTCTTAAACACCCTACTATTAAAAGCAGCCCTCCGATGACGAGCATGTCCCAATCACAAACGAGCCCCTCTGCTACAACAAAGGGTCCTTTTTGAGGATTTTTACCTCACGCAGGTTTAATTCCACGGTGGCATAATTCATAACCCACTACCACAGGGCTTTACAATTAAAATATGAGAAGTACCGATGTACTATACTAGAACTACATACTAATTATAACTACAGGGAATATATGAACACAAGGAACACGTGTTTAAAGAAAAATTGTTCGAAGAAAAATTTGTTGCAACAATTAGTTTTTGGTTCGAAACCAAAAAAAATAGGTACGTACTGGGTAGTACATCTAACTATGCGAAAATATAGTTTCCTACTATATATCGACACAAATAACACTTTAAAGTGACCATTGCAATACTCTTGCATAAAAATATGAGAAACTCATAGTAATATGAAACGAACTATACCCATGTTACATTTTCTATTGGTAAAAGTAGAATGTTTTACAAAATAAACTAAGTAGGTAGATATCTAGGTAGCAGAAAAATTTTACTCTGATAAATCAGAATTCGATCCTAGATAGGGTTTTAATTGACTAATGTGCCAAGATCCTACATCATTACCTTGTATGTCGTCGAGTTCATATACTAATCGAGATTTCACGTTACGTACTTTACAGAGTACATATCTAGGTGCTAGTTTGGCTGAAAACTGCTTCGTAGCATCTGATAGAACATGATTCCGTTTCCAGACCTTATCACCTACATTAAAATTAATATTCCGCCTACGTAAATTATATTGTTTAGAATTTCGTTGATACATTGTATTCAACATATCTTGTACTTTTTTATACAAATCTGAAAAATTAGCTAGATTTTCTGCATAGTGATCTGCGTATCCAGGTTCTAAATTAAAATCTACGTTATCTATATGTTCACCATAAAAATCACCCGATATTGGAATTTTTCGTCCAAAATTTAAGAATGCAGGGCTATACCCAACCACGTGATGATGAGATACTCTCATAGCATGAGCTATTTCATAAATATCCTTGTCCCAATTTTTATGATTGGTGATGAAGCAACGAATCGATGTTAATAAAGTTCTTATCGAACGTTCAGCTGCATTATGCTGTGGATGATATCTAGCATTATATAAAATCTTTTGAACTTTATACTTTTTAGCTAGTCCTTTAAATTCCTTTCCGGTAAATTGAGAACCGTTGTCACACACTAAGAATTGACTTACTCCATACACTAAAAATACTTCATTTTCTATATATGAAACTAACGCTTTAGCAGTAGCAGCACGTATTGGCTTTACCAAGACATATTTTGTGAAATAGTCAGTAACGATTATTGCATAACTATTGCCTCGTGGTGAACGTGGATACGGACCAAGAAAATCTATAAAAATACATTGAAAAGGTGTGGTAATTTTTCTTTCTGTTCCCATTAATCCCATAGGTGCGGAGTTTGGCATTTTTTGACTATGACAAATATCACAATTCCTAATATACTTTAAAACATCTTTTCTTATTTTAGGCCAATAAAAATCTTCAGTTATTTTGTTTAAGGTTTTGTAAAAACCGAAATGTCCCGATGTGGGAATGTCATGACATTGACTAATTACTGACTTACGTTGTGAAAGTGGAACAACTAATTTCCATTCTGATATATTAGATTTTAAAGGAATGTTTTTAGGAAGAAATTTATAAATGTAATTATCTTTTACGGTCCAGTGTGGATAATTTTCAGGGTGGCTATTAATTTTATCTCTTAATTTTAAATACCAAGGTTCCAAATCATCAAGCAAAACTCCTAACACATTTACTTCCATAGGGAGTGGTGACCTAGACAAAGCATCTGGAACAACATTTAGTTTACCCTTACGGTGAATTATATCAAAGTCAAACTGTTGTAATTGAGCTGCCCATCTGGCGAGTACACCAGTTGGTTCTTTTAATTTTTGAAACCACAACAGACTGTAGTGATCTGTTATGACAGTAAAATGAATTCCTTCGATGAACGGTCTGAATTTAGTTATTCCAAAATAAACAGCGCCAAGCTCTCTCTGATAAGTTGACCAGTTTCGTTCAGTACGCGATAGACTGCGGCTTGCAAAAGCAATTACTTTTTCTTCTCCGTTTTGTACTTGTGTAAGTACAGCGCCTAAACCAGTAGCACTAGCATCGCACTGTATAGAAAATTTTTCATTAAAATCAGGAGATGTTAAAATTGGAGCGGAAATTAAAGCTTGCTTGATGTTTTGAAAAGCTTGTTCGGCTTGATCATTCCATTTAATAGGAAGTTTTTTACCGCGACCCTTTAATAGGTCGTTTAAAGCTGAAACGGTTGATGAAAAATCTTTTATAAATCTTCTGTACCATGAAGCCATGCCAAGAAAACGTTTGACCTCAGAACTATTTTGCGGTCTGGGATAGTTTACCATAGCCTCAACTTTATCTGGATTAGTCCTTAACCCATCCTTATCCACAACGAAACCAAGATAATTTAAAGATTCACGGAAAAAGTTACATTTGCCATAGTTTATAGTCAGATTAGCTGATTTAAGACGAGAAAGTACCTCATTTAACAAATTTAGGTGGTCTTCAAATGTTTCTGATACTAAAATAACGTCATCTAAATAAGTAAAAGCTGAAGGCTCTAATTCTGGACCTAGAACTCTATCCATCAATCTCTGTTGTGCTTGGGCACTATTAGATAAACCAAAAGGTACTACACAAAAATGAAATAAGCCCCTTCCGGGTACACTAAAAGCGGTTTTTTCTTTACTGTCTTCTGACAAAGGTATTTGCCAGAAAGCACTTTTCAAATCTATACTCGAAACAAACTTGGCCCCTTTCAACATATTCAGTATGTGATCAACTCTAGGAAGTGGATAGGAATCTTTTTTAGTGACTGCATTCAATTTTCTACCATCAAAACAAAAGCGATATGTCCCGTCTGATTTTTTTACTAATAAAACAGGTGAACTCCAACTACTAAAAGATGGTTCTATTACCTTTAACTTTAACATTTCATCTAACTGTGAATTTAATTCTTTTAATAGATATGGTGATAGTTGATATTGTCTTTGTTTACAAGGTATCGCGTCCCCTGTGTCAATATGTTGAATTAGTTTATTGGTTCTACCTAATTTATTTTCAGGTGACAATTGTTTGAATTTAGCTAATATGTTCTCTATTTGAATTCTTTTATCTTCGGTGAAGGAAACTGTATTTCGAAGGCCTTGATCACTAATATTTTTAAATGTTTTAACATCTATCACATTTACATTGATATTTGTTCTTGGATCACTAATTTCCCAAGTGTTGTTTTTAAAATTTAGACAAAGATTAAATAATCTGCAAAAATCACTACCTAGGATCAATGAATGGTTTAGTGATGGAACTACTAATACCTCTAACAATTTACACTCCTTATTTAAACAAATTGGTAATGAAACTGAGCCGGATATGATTTGTTTTTGACCATCTGCTGTAGTTACAAATTTCGTTTGAACTGGTTGAATGTTTAATTTGAATTTATTTATAATGTGTACACCTTCGGATCCAATAACCGATTTATTTGCTCCTGAATCAAGTAAGGCTACTAGTTCCTTATCATAGACATTAATAGCTATATATGGACGATTATCGTGAGGTCGCTCAACAAAGACTGGTAAAGTTTCTGGTACAGTATTATTTAATTTATTATACTCATCTTGTACAATAAAATTATCATGACTATTTAAATAAAAATTTTTAACTTTGTTTAACCAAGATTGCCATTCGGTTTGAGATGTTAAAATCTTAGATTTAAAATTATTAAAATAGGGATGAAAAGCAAAATTTTTACCACGAGAATTTAAATGATTAAATTTAGAATTAAAAACAATTTTAGACGGAATAAAACGTACGGCCTTATTTACATGTGGCAAACAGTGGCCAAAATTATTTGCCTTTATTATTAGTTTTTTGAACACTTTCTGCAGTTTCGAGATATGACGTCAGGATTTCCGCACTTGAAACAAAATATCTTACGTTTTTCTCTGCATACCTGGTATCTATGATTTGGTTTATTGCAGTTCCAACCAGTAACAGTGGAAACATTAAAATTTCTACGAAATTGACATGTTCTACCCGTAGATGTGCTTGCTAATGTAGTACTAGATTGCGTTAAATATGCCAAATCAGTTTGTAAAACACTCGTACTTTTTGGAGGGGGAATATAATTATTTTTTATGCGATCTGCTTCATCCAACTTTCTACAAATAGTACACAACTCATCGGTGTTCTTTACATCAACTAAAGCTATTCTCGACGTATAGCGTGGTAAAATTCGTTCTTTAATAATTTTAAGTTTTGTAACTTCTGCTGGAGGACGAGATAGTCTATCGAAGTATGACTCCATCGTAGCAACATATAAAAGGATTGATTCTTTGTTACCCTGTGTTCGTTTTTTGATTTCGTCCCACAGGTCATCATCAAAACCGTCCGATAAAAAGTCACGCTTCAATAAACGTACTAGACCTTCCCAATCAGTAGCTAGTTTTTTACGTTGAATATTTCGAAACCAAAGTTTAGCTGGACCTTCGAAAAGATCAGCTGCTGACTCAAATAACTCTACATTACTTACATTACGAGTCACCGATAACTCTTGTACTCTCTCTAAAAAGGTATGTACACTCATATTTTGTGTATCATATTTTAAATCCCATTTATAAACAGGTACTGACTTTCTATTATTTTGGTTGGATGAACCAGGCATCTGTTTAGGAACATAAGAGGTGCTTACATTTATGTCAACGAGAGGTGAAATTTCTGATTGTTGAATTTTTTCTCTGAGATCTGCGTCATATAATATACAAGTGGAATGAGAATCGTCTTTAAAGTCTTTTATTTCTTTATTTTCTCCAGATGGCATTCGTAAAATTCTATTATAAACATGTATTAGACGAGTTTCAATACGCTTATACATAGAATCAGAAGCAGGTCCCTCAAATTCATCAATGAGATTTTTTATTGACTGTAAAATTTCTACAATTAAGTTTTGTTCAACATTAAAATCAAACTCAGAATCTACTAACTCCGTCTCTCGTTTACGTTCGGACTCTAATAATCTATTTAATATTTTCCGTTTAGCCGCAGCGTCTTTTCTACCCGCGTTTACACCTCTTATACGTAATTCATAGTTCAATTCCTCACTCAGGAGATAAACTGGTTTCATCTTACTAGATTCCATTTTACTAGGATTTAACCAAATTAATTAAAGAATTCCAGCATGCAACAGCACAATCAAGTACAATAAAAACGCAAGAAAAAGGTATGTGCTCAAACCTATATATTCAAAGTTCTAGTGAATCCAGGCTGTTATTATGAATTTTAATTTCTCTCTCCGCAGATGTAAGGTAAATCTGTGGTGGCTACTATATATAAATTATTTAAATTTTAATAAGATTAAATAAAACAATAAATATACCATTGCAAATCGGGCCCTTGACGTTGGTGCGTCACTTTTGTATAGCGTGCTTGGTCAAATTTTTATATAGTTGTAATTTGCCAGATTGTTTTAGTTTAGTTAACCCAAGGACACTTACAATTTTCTGCCGGCTAGCAGTTGTCTGGCTGGGTCGGAATTCTTGATTTGCAATATTCTTATTTACCTGTTTTTTTTTTTTTTTTTTAATGTAAAATTTGAAAAGTTTATAGTTGTTAAAATTCACATTATTTATTTGTCTAAAAGACTTTACTGGGGGCACCACTGTACTTTAATCGTAAAGAAAATTTAAGGTGTATTGTGAAAGATACAGAAAACAATACGTAACATTAGCTCACCAAAAATGCACCTGAAAAATCTGTCGGAGAGGAAAATCAAACAGTTACTTGAGTAAATGATTTTTATCTCATAAAAATGTTGATTAATTTTTTATCATTATGTTAATTACAACAAGATAGCAATTGGTTGAATTGAGTATGTATTATAATAAAAAAAGTTTCTAATAACTTGATTCACATGTAACAAAAATCAATTGTTAGATAATTACCTCTGGTACCATTGGTGTACATAGAAAAGTACTTAGTATTAATTTAAAAGCTACACCAAATTTTACATTGGATTTCGGAATCCTTATTCCTGAAAATTTATCTTTTTGTAGTAATTTATACCTGTCCTTTAAGGATTGGTGATTAAAATGATGTAAATATACAATATACAACTTTCAAGCATACAAGATACAACATCCAAAAATACAACCTGGATTATACCACTTGCTGTCTACTTATAACTGCTATAGGTACTGCGGTTCTGGTCCACTTCAAAAACTAAAGGCTCAATCCTCCAAAATAGGAAGGGAAAGGGAAATGCAATTCAGGTCTACTGCATCCAATTAAAACCAATAAAAAATGTTGTAGGGTCATCCAGCAATTTCAGCATACTGCAGTCGCAATTCAAAATCATGCTTCAAATAAACCATGGATGATCAACCCAATCAGATTAACTCCAACAAAAATTATATACCATCAAATGGATAGATACAACCAATAAATGCTATCACAAGTATGGTTTTATCTTCAAATGGATAAATTCCATAAAGAATATATATCATCACAAACCTACAATTACGTGAAATTGTTAAAAAATTATCAAATAAAGTTGAATTAGATGAAACTTACCCTTTAATTCAAAAAGGGTTTGCCATGTGCTTTTAACGAAGAAGATTTAAAATGGAGGCTGAAACGTACAACACGTGTGCCTTCCTCGATGCTTGCAACGTAAAAGAAAGTTAAACGGAACCCAACGTTTCCAGAAAGCAATTTTGAAAAAACTATTCTGAAGCGCATGTCTGTTTACGAGTTCGAAGCCTATGGGTCATGGTAATGGCAAAAATATAAATCTTGTGGAAGAAGAAGAATTTTCCTATTCGCACTGCCTTTTGACATTTCAGATTATAAACCTTGCAAAAGTTTATCTATGGTTTATGGTGATCTTAAATAAAATTTATTTAAACTAGACAACTAATTGTTTAAAAAATGTGGAAACTGTAGAAAATAACTACTACATGGAGACATGGAGAGAGTAAGGTGACTTACCACAAACAGGGAGATCTGGTGAAAACTGAAGTTTTAGTGAAGTGAAAGTGTTGCAAAAAGGACAATTTTAAGTGAAAATTGTGATTTAGTCTCTGTGAAATGTAATGCCAATATGTCTAATGCATGTTAAGTAGTTTTTTTTTTAATGCATGATTGCTTGTTAATAGTTAAAAATAAAAAATTTATATTTGAAACGTTTTGTTTACCAACCCTTATTTGTTTAGTTGAACCATGCAACCAACAATACAGTATTTGAGTCTTTCTGGTTGTATTTTTATAATATCTAGGGGAACTTCCAACATAAATTAATTTAATAAATATCTAATATCAGCAGTAAGCAATTTCAATTGCTACACCATCCAGGTGCAGTTCTTGAAGGATTGGATGTCGTGCCTCATCTCAGAACACTCCCGCTATAGTATATTAATTGCAAGTACCACAACTGGGAGCAAGTTGTAGGTCCAGCATTTTTAGCTCCATATTTTTGTTGTTTGCAAGTACAACAGTGGATTAGGCAACTTGTTGTCAAGCATTTTAGTGCCTGTTTCCTTTCACAAGTGCTGTAGTTTCAGGACGCACTAATAGCCATGTGTATTAAGTCCTCTATCTATTTTGTTGGTATTGCTTTCACAAGTGCTGTAGTTTTAGGACGCACTACTAGCCATGTGTATTAATTCCTCTATTTTTTTTCTTTTGGGGATTTTTTTTATAAACCCATTTTAGTACTGGCAACAACTATATTGCTGCTGAGGCGTCAGACCGATGTCTCGGAAGGTATAACTTTCAAGATTCTTTCACCATTTTCATTACCGTTGTTCCTCTGTCGTCTGCTCTAAAATTGGCCTATGTAAAAATTTATAACTCCTAGAGTTATCAATTTTTATTCCCGGGGAAGGGGGGATATGTAACGTACATTTTAATGTCATTCCATGAGGTTCACTATTATTATGCACCCCGTAAAACACCCACCTAATTGTTGGTGGCTTAATTTCTCCGTTTTTCAATAACGCGTTGGAATGCGCTGATTGGCTAAGTAGCCCCTCCAAAACTCAAGCGAGACTCACCGGTGTAATTAGGATAGACAAATAGACAGTCCCCGTCTTCGTGGATAGGCACATGTGAGTTATTTATCTATTTGATATATATAATTTATTCACTTTCATTATTGGTTGCGATTATAATTATTAGTACAGAAATACGATCATAGCGATTTGTTGTTATTATTAAGTAATTATATTTCATATGTAATCAGGATTTACCTGGATTTTAGGTAAATTATTTAGGCGTGGTCAGTGAGATTTTTTTGTCACCCTATATGGTGATCAGGAATACGATTCAGAACATTAGAATACTGTTTCAATATTACATTATAAATTTGTGAAGCTGTGCTCTAGTCTGGAGATTATAGAAAACATTGTTTTTTTTAAACCAATAAATTTGAGTTTTCTTGCCTCCATTTTGTTTGAATCGGATTGTTACTAGTCAAAACCACGTGTTGTGCCCTTTGGGAATTAAGTACATTTATCTTATCTTTATCTTATCTTCTCTTATCTTAGCGTTATCATATATTGTATGTAAGCTATAGAAAATTGCTAATATCGTACTTTCTGCACTATATTAATTAATTTGTTTCTTTGTAATTATCTACATTTGTTTAGAGGTAGTGTGGTATTGCTTGCCTACCTGAGTATATATTTGATTTTAATAACTCACATGCACGCCGATTAGAAGACTGGAACAGTTTCTAATATTTGTAAATTCATTGATTATTGTTCTTTGGTAACAAATTTGTACAATCAATCAATACGAATATTTACAACTTGTCACTCAGTATTTGAAATATTAATGAAATAATTTTTCTCTTTTACCTAAGTAGAGTGGTAATATTTCCTTGTTTAACCGGTTATGAAACCGTTGTTTTTGGAATTTTGGGTCAGATGATAGAGGGTTTTTTTATTTAATTTATTTTTGTTCCTTCTGAACTATTGTATCTTTAAATAGTAATGATTAGAGTTTTTTATTAAGAAATTGTCGAGTGCTGAACTGTAATCAGTTCTTTTGAATGCAATTTTTTGGGTAATTTTATTTGCTTCATTCTGGGTCGGGTCACTAAAGGTTGACACCTTCCAGGTTTTGTTTTCATTTGTTTATAATTTTCCCTGTGATAATTCACAGAGTATTTGACAACAACCATATTTTATGGTACATTCCCTTCAGGAATTTATTTATAATTTTTAATCTTGGCTACACTAGCCGTCAACGTTCATCTTCATATTTGTAAATTTTGGGGCACTCTTAACACAAACAATTCTTTGTATGTACTCTTCTGAGACGAGGCTGCTGCAACCTGACTGCAAGATCTATAACCTGCTGAAAAACTCTGGACGCTTACCACCTGCAGATCCCTAGATAAGAGGATTGGACTTAGCCAGTACGTGACCGTCATCTGGACTAGAGCTCTAGCTTCCCCACTTTGCCACGGCAAGTCCACCTGGATCCAATCATCAGCACAGGTTAAGGGTGAGAGTACTGACATCATAGAAGGAACGAGATTGTAAGAGTGTCACCGAACCTCATAAATTTTGTAAAGTTAGCCAATTTTAAAATTTCATTTGTCACTTCTTTTTTTTTTTCTATTTTTTAGTCAATATTACATCATTTTTGAATTATTGTTAAACAGTAACTTTAATATTCCATTGTAATTTCAAGTCAATTTGCTTATTTGATTATAGTGTATTCAACTAACTTTTATATAGTTTTCTTTTATCTTATATCTAAAAATTATCCTGGTGCCCAAATAAATAATTGTCAACATTCAAAGCAGCCCTACGAATACTACGCCCTAGTGTCATAAATCTCCCTGAGCTACAGGAGCTAATGTCAATGAACTTAAGCTAGTGGAATTGCACATCCCTAGCTTAGCTGAGTTTATTGTGACACATTATTAAAATTTAAAAAATCCATAAAATCTACAAAAAAGTTTTTAACACTTTCATGTTTGGCTGGGTAGTTCAGAAGGCCAATACGAAACTACAGTATTACAGATTTGAAAAAATTCAAGGTCTAAGGGGATGAAACTACCCAATCATTAGTAAAACTTAAAAAATCCACAATATCCACAAAAAAGTTTTTAACACTTTCATGTTTGGCTGGGTAGTTCAGAAGGCCAATACGAAACTACAGTATTACAGATTTGAAAAAATTCAGGGTCTAAGGGGATGAAACTACCCAATTATTAGTAAAACTTAAAAAATCCACAATATCCACAAAAAAGTTTTTAACACTTTTATGTTTGGCTGGGTAGCTCAGAAGGCCAATACGAAACTACAGTATTTTAGATTTGAAAAAATTCAGGGTCTAAGGGGATGAAACTACCCATCATTATTAAAATTTAAAAAATCCATAAAATCTACAAAAAAGTTTTTAACACTTTCATGTTTGGCTGGGTAGTTCAGAAGGCCCATACGAAACTACAGCATTTCAGATTTGAAAAAATTCAGAGTCTAAGAGGATGAAACTAACCAATTATTAATAAAACTTAAAAAATCCTCAAAATCCACAAAAAAGTGTTTAACACTTTCATGTTTGGCTGGGTAATTCAGAAGGCAGATACGAAACTACAGTAATTCAGATTTGAAAAAATTCAGGGTCTAAGGGGATGAAACTACCCAATCATTAGTAAAACTTATAAAATCCACAAATTCCACGAAAAAGTTTTTAACACTTTCATGTTTGGCTGGGTAGTTCAGAAGACTAATACGAAACTACGGTATTTTAGATTTGAAAAAATTCAGGGTCTAAGGGGATGAAACTACCCAATCATTAGTAAAACTTAAAAAGTACACAAAATCCACAAAAAAGTTTTTAACACTTTCATGTTTGGCTGGGTAGTTCAGAAGGCCGATACGAAACTACAGTATTTTAGATTTGAAAAAATTCAGGGTCTAAGGGGATGAAACTACCTATCATTATTAAAACTTAAAAAATCCATAAAATCTACAAAAAAGTTTTTAACACTGTCATGTTTGGCTGGGTAGTTTAAAAGGCCAATACGAAACTACAGTATTTTAGATTTGAAAAAATTCAGGGTCTACGGGGATGAAACTACCCAATCATTATTAAAATTTAAAAAATCCATAAAATCTACAAAAAAGTTTTTAACACTTTCATGTTTGGCTGGGTAGTTCAGAAGGCCAATACGAAACTACAGTATTACAGATTTGAAAAAATTCAGGGTCTAAGGGGATGAAACTACCCAATCATTAGTAAAACTTAAAAAATCCACAATATCCACAAAAAAGTTTTTAACACTTTCATGTTTGGCTGGGTAGTTCAGAAGGCCAATACGAAACTACAGTATTTTAGATTTGAAAAAATTCAGGGTCTAAGGGGATGAAACTACCCAATCATTAGTAAAACTTATAAAATCCACAAAATCCACGAAAAAGTTTTTAACACTTTCATGTTTGGCTGGGTAGTTCAGAAGACTAATACGAAACTACGGTATTTTAGATTTGAAAAAATTCAGGGTCTAAGGGGATGAAACTACCCAATCATTAGTAAAACTTAAAAAGTACACAAAATCCACAAAAAAGTTTTTAACACTTTCATGTTTGGCTGGGTAGTTCAGAAGGCCGATACGAAACTCCAGTATTTTAGATTTGAAAAAAATTAGGGTCTAAGGGGATGAAACTACCCATCATTATTAAAATTTAACAAATCCATAAAATCTACAAAAAAGTTTTTAACACATTCATGTTTGGCTGGGTAGATCAAAAGGCCAATAGGAAACTACAGTATTTCAGATTTGAAAAAATTCAGGGTCTAAGGGGATGAAACTACCCGATCATTAGTAAAATTTAAAAAATCCATAAAATTCGCAAAAAAGTTTTTAACACATTCATGTTTGGCTGGGTAGTTCAGAAGGCTAATAGGAAACTACAGTATTTCACATTTGAAAAAATTCAGGGTCTAAGGGGATTGGGGCGACCTTTGGTCGCTAACGGTGATCGCGAAGCCATCCCCGCTCGGAGGTGATAGCTTAGAAACTTTGTAGACTTAGCGATGGAATTTAGAGCGAGACAGAATCAACGCGTTTTAATATATACGGATTCATATATTAGAGGAGCTTCATAAAATTTTGTAAAAAATAAAAGGGAAACGATAGAGACTTGCCGTTTTTAATATTCAATGAAAAAACATATATTTTATAAAATAAACCAAAAATCGTATCGGTATCACCCCTAATTATTTTTTTATCGATTTGGGTCCAGCAGTTTGAGTCTTGGCCACTTGTGTACAGCGGCCGCATCGGGCTCGTAGTCCACGGCTTCTCGGATTAGCGGGTTGCTGTGCGTCCGGCACGCGCGAGGACTTGATTCCGCGCCTCCTGATGACTTCTAGGACTGGGACGTAGTTGAGGTCCCGATATATTATCGGTTGTCCGCAGGTATCAGGGTGCACCTACCGCGATCCTTAGCGTGATATTTTCGACGGCCTCGATCTTCTTCATATACGTAAAAACCGACGGCATTTTTAAAATCTAGAGAGTTGATTTGATCATACTTTCCACTTATATCGATTTCTACATAAGATATGTTAAAACCAACAACATTCTTGAATTTTGATAGGTTTATATCTGGTAATTAAGTGACAAGTGTCTCGATAATTATATGACTAAAATTACTAATGTTCATACAGAAGGGTGTGAACATTAATAATAGAAATAGAAAATTTTATAATTATAATTGAAAGATCAGTCGACTTACCTTAGGAGAATCCAATCTTAATTATTCTTCACATCTCCGTCCTTCTATGATAGCATTGGTAGGTACATTTTATCGGTGACACACGCACAGTTTTTATATAGACTAAACAAAACACAGGCTCTCTTCTTTAGTTGGACTCGCATAATCAGTTCATTTCGCCGAAACGACCAGCATGCTTTAAGGGAATCATCGAAGAAAGGGTGGGTTGCTATCATAGAAGAACTACGATGTTCGAATAATTAAGATTGGATTCTCCTAAAGTAAGTCGACCAATCTTTCAATTATTCTTCACGTCTCCGTCCTTCTATGATATCATTGGTAGACCTTCAAAGGGTAATGAATGTATGCTGGAGAGTCTGATGTGATGTGTGAATATCCAATATATTACCAAATACTTTTATTGATAACAAAATACAAAATATAATTTATATTACCCAATGAGAATTAAGGATTTAGAATGTATATATTCTTGTTAAATAATAGAAATTTATAACATTAACTTAAGAGTTTGACCTAGTACACTGAATAATTGAGTTAGCAAAAGTATCTGGAATATGTACTAAGGGTCTATTATAGAATGTGTTAAATACACATGAATTTTCTGACCAACCCGCTCTAGATCGAATTATATCTATATTAATCCCAAAGCGATATGCAGTTGAAGTGGCTGCATGGCGAACGCTATGACTGGTAAATTTAGTGATATCAATTCCACTTTGATGTAGTACATTCTTTATCCACCTACTAATTGATTGCAATGATGCAGGGTGGTGAGGCTTTGCGTAAGTATATAGTAAAGGATTGCTTAGTTTACTACGAAACGTTTTTGTTTTATCTAATAATCCAAGGTAGAAGCAACACATAATGAATAATTTTGGATTGTCTTTAAAATATAGAAAAATAAGTACAGGTTGGGTTCTCTTAGGACCAGAAATTTTAATTTTTGACGAAATTCTTTCTATATACGTGCTTTATCTCTGATAATATTATCTATGGCTATTAATGAAAGGGTCTGCACCCTATGAGCGGACGTGAGAGCTAAAAGAGAGACTAACTTTTGTGTTAATTTCTTGAGTGTAAGTTTCTGTAACGGGTATAAACTTTCAAGGAAATATGTTACCGGTTGTGGGTTCCAAGTTGTACAATATTTAGGACTGGTGGATTAATATTGTAACTAGAAATGGGAGAAAATCGCTATCGCGATTTTCGTTCCCATGTCTAGCCCTACCGGGGGTCCAGGCCTGCGGCCTGGGGTCACCCTTCGGATGACAACAGCCTCTAGAATATTATTTTTAAGAAAATACATACGTAGTAAAGAAATTTGAGATAATCCCTTATATATGAAATAATAAATTTAGAGACAGAAAGCTGAAATTTTTTATTTGGAATGATGACGTAATTATACCAAACGATTTTTTTTTTAATATTATTATTAAAAAAAGTACTCTATTCTTGATGGTAAAACATTATTTTTTAAGTGCTGAAAGTATAATTCATTTTTTAGTAAACATTTTGTGAAACTGTTTTCTCAAAAAAAAAAAAATAAATTCATACTTAACAAAGTGTTCTTCCATAATTTATTATAACGGTAACTTGATCACTTTATCCCCAATATATGTCTACAATGCTTATAATTAAATATGTAACTGTTAAGATACATAGATTTGGTGTATATTGAAGGAAAATTTTTTTTTACAATACACTTAACTATGAACTAATAAAGGTAATTATTTAATTAAGCATAAAACTCAAATTTTTCTAAAATTTGAGTTTTATGCTTAATTAAATAATTACCCCCCCCCTCAATTTTCGGGTATACTGAACGCGAATCTGATTTTCTTTTGCAGTCTTAGGTTTGTAGTTTTGTAGTAAAAAAATAATTAAAAGTCATAGTCTGTAAGTACACTTTACAAATTAATTTTAACATTTAACACTAACTTGATCACTTTGTACCCGATATAAGTGTCCACAATGTTTATAATTAAATATATAACATATAACTGTTAAAAATATATAAATTTGTTGTATATTAAGAAAAAAACATTTACTTACGTTATGTGAAGTAATCAATATGAACTAATTAAATCGGTCATTTTTAATAATTGTGACGTCACATGGCGGCACAAAAGATACCAAATACATAAATACAAAAAATAATTAAAATAATTTTTACCTAAATTTACACCAAGTTTGTATATTATTATTTTTAACAATTATTATATATTTCATTAATTATAAGCATTGTGGATTGTGGACACATTAAGTTAGGTACAAAGCGATCAAATTAGTGTTAAAATTAATTTGTAAAGATATACAGGTGATGACTTTTAATTATTTTTTTTTCTTGAAAAATACGTTAGACCGCAAAAAAATAATTTCAAATTCGTGTTCAGTATACTCGAAAATAGGGGGAAATCAAAATTTGATAATTTTATGCTAAGTAAATAAGTACCCTAGTTAGTTAAATTAAACAGTCATTTTTTATATATTTTATCTGTGATTTGTATTTGCGACGTCACACGGCTATATCCACCCCATCCCCATATAAAAGCATAAATAAATAAGTAGGCATTTAAAATGCTAGTAAAAAAACATGTAAACCTATTTTTTAGATAGAGGTGTATGAAGTAGAAAATAAAAATTATTTAAAAAAAAACGGATATTGCACAAATGACAAAATCGAATACGATATACCTACAGCACTAAAGCACACCGAGTTAAAATAAAAATATGAAATGGACATTTTAGTAATAAAATAATGCGTGGCGTATTTTTAAATTGTTTCATGCCTACTTGAAAATATGATACAAATATTTAATTGATGTTGTATAAAATACAATATTTACAAATGCATTATGGATACATATAACTCATAAATGTGTAGATTGTTTAAATTATTAGATAGGTAATGAGAATAATGTGCAAAATTGAAAAATTTGAAACAATTTTTATTTACCACATCATGTAATTATAATGCTTATAACGACTTTTATTAGGAAAACATAAGTATAACATGATTAGCATGTACCTACCCACCTACCAAATGCCAAAATTTGGTAAAAATAAAAGTACCTAGGTATAAAAATTTGAAATTGAAAATAGGTTAGGTACCAGCGAAAATTTGAAGACAGAAAAATAGTGTGAAGCATTGCTCCTTCATCACAGAAACTACAATTTTGAATAGCAAAAATTAAGATTAATGCATTTCCTAAATTACCACCTACCTGCCTACATGCTAGTAGATAATGAAATACAGGAACGTTTATTTGAAAAAAAGGATATAAGTAAAATGTAGGTAAACACTGTATGCACTGTATATATTTCAAGTATAAAGTAAACACATGGGTGAATCTCGATGAAGAAACTTTGTATAATGCATTCATGCTGAGATGCGAAACAAATATTTTCCATTTCAAAAAAGGTTATCCATTATTAAAGTGTGAAAACTGTCGTTTGCTCTCTTGACGTAGCCTGTAATAAACAACGTATAAGTATTTGAATTTTATAAGTAATAATAAGTACAAACTTTTTGACACTCTGCGGAGACAACTTTCTGGACAATGTAAAAGTGAAAAGTGTGTAATCAAGTATACACATAAGTGACGTGGACCGTGGGATCGTACACATACACAGTAAGAACTCACAAGTTGTTGGTTGAACTGTTTATTACTGAAAGCTGTCATAGTCAAAGCGAGCAAATTATTTATAGTAATATTCTGCAACTCTGCATTTTATTTATGCAGTTCATCAATTATATATTTATAATTATTAGTTATAAAAAGGAATACAATTATTGATAAAATATATATAGGGTGTCTAACGACTAACTAATATTACTCCTCCCGCCGAAGTGGGTTCTTCATCTCCTGATGATGGGGACGAGCGTTTGGCGTCAAACTTGACTGTTGGGTTCCTCCTTGGAACATGGGTTGGAAAGCATTGAAATAAGCAGGGACATCGTTTTCGGCAATACCTCAGTATTACTAAGGCAATGATAATGAATAGTATTACCATGACGGTTGTTGTTAGCCAGGTGTTGGTTGATTCCAATAGCGTGGCAGGTTCTGGGTTGAACTGGGCCAGTTTAGTGGTTCTAGCTAGGTTTGCTATGGACTCGATGTTGGAGATGTCAATCTCTTTTAGTTGTAAGGGTTTGTCTTTATTGACCGTGAGGTTCCACAGGTACGGTATTTCAATTCTGGGAATTTGGAATATGGGGAATGTTATTGATGTTTTGGTAGCGGAGAATCTTTGTCCGTCTATTGTAGTGGTGCATCCTTTTGGTAGGCTTAGGATTGCTGGTCGTGTTATAGATTGTATTCCATTTTGACAGTCTGGAATTGGTAATGGTTTGACTGGTACGACTAGAACTTGATTTTCTTCTATCATCATAACCATTGGTTTGGTAACTGAAACATAGTGGACATGGCAATAACTGTGGTTAGCCTTGGATAGTAATTGGATTATGCAACTATCATCGTGAGGTTGGCTCGGCGAACTACAGATGTACGTGTCTTCTATCTTGGGACATGCTTGCAACGTTGTGATGTAACTTTCGGTGCTCATTCCTAGGTATGGGGTAGTTGGAATGATGGTAAGGTTTTGAACAGGGACTGGGATTAATCGGTAATAGGAATAAATCTCAGTTGTTAAGATTGGCAAGTTAATTACAAAAACTATGAGTTTATCTGAAAAGTGAACTGATGTGCCTAAATACGAGTAATAATTCTGGAAATGATCTAATTCTAGGATACTTTGACTATTGTATAATTCTCTAGCTCTTTTTAAAATATACATTAAATTATGTTTAGGCAAGATTGAATTATGGATTAGATTCCATGAAGCGAATGTAATGGCGTTTTCTAATTCATCCAAAAATTCATTTATATAATTTAGATTAGTAAATAATTGTAACAAAACATTTTGTATGCAAATTGTCGATAACACATTGGTGATTCGTCCACTGTATTCGGTAAGTGTATTAGTTAAGAATTTTTGAATTGATTTTTGATTTTGTGATAGTGTAGTAATAGTTTTATTATATTCATCTATTAATTTGGTTGTTAAACTAATTTGAGATTCTAACTGGTATTCAATATGATTATTATTTTCATTAAGTTTTGTAATTGCCTTATTAATTGTTTTCCTGTCTGAGTCATCTAATGTGCCAAAAAGCCATTTATATGCTGTGCCTACTACGTTAACTAATCCTCTTTTAGGTCGTTTATGTGATGCCAGATTCCTTTGTGGTGCCAGATTCTCTAATTTGATTTTTGTCTGAGAGACTAGCTGTAACGCTTGCGAAACTGAGGTTAATAAACCAGTATCAGTACTTCTGTTGTTTATGTCTTGTACTCGTTTGGTAAGTAATAGTAATTGTGATTTTGTTGAATTTAATTCTTTTTCTATTGGTTCTAAATTTACATAATGAATGAATTTGTGTTGAGTTTGGATAGATCTCATAGTGCCTAATTTGTACGTTAGTAATCCATTTTCTATTGGGGTAATCTTAATCTGACAGAGGGTTGTTGTCAAAGAGAGAAATAAGGTTAATGTCGGGATCGTTATTGTTGTCATTTTTCTTTGGTCGTCCGCGTCGGCGTGTACCTGCAACAATACGTTTTTTCTTTACTCTTTTCTTATGATAAGTTCCACGGCGTGTTTGAACTTTTTCGTTTAGGTCTTGGTCTACTTTAGTCTCAATGAATCTAGGGTTGGTTTTATTTCGTGTCTGATCATTTTTTATGAAAACAGTGTCGTCTGAGTTTAGTTGTTCAGGATCAGTACGGTGTTGATTTATGTTTTCCGCGCGTTTTTCTTTTTCTGATACCATTTTAGTTTGAATGTTTTGGTAGATTTGTTGTGAATTCTTTGCATGATTTTCGATGTAATCGGTTAGTATATTTTCTTCGTTAATATCGAAAGGTAGGGTTTGATTTAGGTGACCAAATAAAATTTCAAAAGGGGTATGTTTTGTGCTACTGTGGGGTGTGTTGTTATATCCGATGATGGCAAGTTTCATAAGTGATTTTATGTTTTCGTTTGGTTTTTCTTGCGTTAAACATCGCATTTGATCTAATAGTGTTGAATGTAATCGCTCTACTGGGGAATTGGAAGTTGAGTTATGCAAGGTGATATAGTGTAATTTAATTTTATGTAATCTACAAAAGTCCGTTATCAAATGATTTCTAAATTCAGTGTCGTTGTCACAAATAATTTCTTTTGGTAGGCCTGCAAATGAAATGAAGGTCATTAGGGCTTCCATTACTTCTATGGCAGATTTTTGAATTATTGGTATAGCTTGCGCAAATTTTGAAAAAGGGTCTATTATTGTTAGAAAAGTGTTGTTATTAATGAAAAATAAGTCGATGTGTATAATCTCTAAAGGTTTGGACGGTGTGTGTGTAATTTTCATTGGAGGGTTTTGGGGTTTTCTTTCGTATTTACATGTTTGACAAGTATGGCATGTATTTATGTAATTCTGAATATCTCTAGACATATAGGGCCAATAATAATTTCTAGAAAGTGATAACAAGGTGGCATTTATTCCTTTATGTTGTGTTTTACCTTCATGATGATATTTTAATTTTTGGTGTCGTTCTTCTTCATTAATTACATCGGTTACGAATGAATTTGAAATGCTTAAATTTAGGTTTGTGAATTGTTGTTGCAATGTTCTAATTATTCTGAGTTTTAATGAGTCGTCGCGATTTGTTCGAAAGAATAGGCAATAATGTCTTTTGGGATCAATAGTTTTTCTGAATAGTTTTATTATTTCTTCTTCGGTGGCTGTTGACTTTAAAGTTACTTTGTGTCGTGTGTTGTTGAAGACTGTTTCGTGTATTACGAAATTTGCTGTGTTGTTACTAGATTCGGTTATTATTATCTGGTTTACATATTGATTTATACATTTCTTGGTGTAAGGGAATTCTTGAATCGGATTCTCATGAGCTGAATGTATGGTAGCTGTTTCGTCATTTTGTTCTGCGTTTCGGTGTTCTGCATCTCGGTATTCTATTACAGCGTAAGGAATTTGTGTCTCAAAATCTTCGTTCTGGGTTGTGGTTTCCGGATTTAAAGTGTCTAAGACTTCTTTTAAGCTTGCGTCGTCTACGTCTGGTATGTCATTTACATTGTTGAGCATTGATAATAGGTCATCTTCTAATGGTGTTGTGTTTGCTCTTGTCAGTGCATTGATTTCTTGTGGAGTGTTGTCAATTTTAATTCTGGATAATGCATCTGCAACGTAATTAGATTTTCCTTGTTTGTACTTAATTTCGTAGTCGAATTCCTCTAAATGTAGTCTCCATCTAATGAGTCGTGTGTTAGGTGATTTTAAATTTGAAAGCCATTCCAAGGGTTTGTGATCCGTGAAGATGGTGAACTTACGTCCGTAGATATAGGGTCTGAAGTACTTACAACTCCATACTATGGCTAATAATTCTTTCTCTATAGTTGCGTAGTTGGTTTCTGCAGGGTTTAATGTCCTTGAAGCATATGCTATTGGTTTTCCATCTTGTGAAAGGACTGCTCCTATTGCATAGTTGGATGCGTCTGTTGTTAATTCGAATTGTTTTTCGAAATCAGGATATGACAGAATGGGTTCATTAGATAAAAGGGTTTTACAGTATTCGAAACAAGATATGTATTCTGGGGTTAACTCAATTTTTTGGTCTTTCTTTAAACAAGAAGTTAATGGTTTAGTAATTTTTGCAAAGTTTTTTATGAATTTCCTATAATATCCTAATAGTCCTAAAAATGATTTAATTTCTTTGTGTGTCTTTGGAATAGGGAATTTTCTAATGGCTCTAATTTTATCTGGGTTTGGTCTAATACCGTTCGGTGTAATGATGTGTCCTAAAAATTCAACATTTTTTTGTAAAAATTCAGATTTGTCAAGTTGTATTCTAAGGTTAGCTTTTCTTAAGGTTTGGAATATTCTTTTTAAATTAACGATATGTTCCTGAAGGGATGTGGAAAATACAATTATGTCGTCTAGGTATACAAGACAGGTTTTGTTGATGTGTTCACGAAGGACGTTATCAATCATACGTTGAAAAGTACTAGGGGAATTTTTTAATCCGAAGGGCATTCGTTTGAATTCATAATGACCGTGTTCCGTGTTGAAGGCAGTTTTCTGAATTGACTCTGGTTCCATTTCAATTTGGTGAAATCCTGAGGCGAGGTCTAAAGTGGTGAAATAACAGCTTCTTCCTAGTTTATCCAATATATCAGTGACATTAGGTATTGGGTATCTATCGGTGATTGTTTTTGCGTTCAATGATCTATAATCCACAACTATTCTCCATTTTTTCTTTCCCGATGCGTCTAGCTTCTTGGGGACTACCCATATCGGTGAGCTCCATGGTGATACGCTGGGTCTTATGATGCCGTCGTTTAACATCTTGGATAGTTGGGTTTGGACTTCTTCCTTGTATATATGCGGGTATCGGTATGTCTTTGTATAGCAGGGAGTTTCGTCAGTTGTCTTAATTGTATGTTTAATAGTATTGGTAAATGGTAATTTATCTGTGGGGTTTTGGAAAATATCAGAATATTCTTCACATAAATTTATAATAGCATGTTTTTCTTCTTCGTTTAAATGATTTATTCTAATAGAATTTTGAATGTCAATGTCAGATCTGTTTGTATTTGAATCAACTTCGTAGTTGAAAATTTCAAAATTTTGTTCATCAAATGATTCAGAATCTAAAGGTTCATTAAAGTAAATAGTTCGGTGTCTGTTAGATACATTGTGTATTTCTACTTCAGCTAAATAATTTTCACTATTCGTTAAAGTTTCAGGAATGAAAAATCTATCTAATTGAAATTTTTGAATTAATGTTGGTCCATGTTCTGTTGTTACGGGAATTTGGATTCTTCTAATTTCTAAAGGGCTTAAGTCATAACTAATTGAATTAAAATCATCTCTTGCGTAAAGTGGAATTTGAACATAATCATTTTCTAAAGTTTGGTTTGATAAATTAATATTTAATTTTGCGTTAATTAAGTCCTGTAGTCCTATTAGTCCGTCAAAATAATTATGGAAGTCATATAATACACAATTTATAGGGGTGTCAGATTGAAATTCTCTAAAAGAAGGAATGGTTGCTTTGTAAAGAGCTTTCGTTTTTCCTGTGCAAGTTTGTAAAACAGTTGGGCTTAAATAAATTGTTTTTGGAAAATTTTGTTCTATAATTGTTGGTCTAATGATGGTAAATGAACAACCTGTATCTATAAGAAATTTGTAAGATTGGTTTTTTAACGTTATAATAATATAAGGAAGTGCATTGATGGCGTTTAGGTCGGGTATTGTGTCGTATCGGCATCTTGAAAATTTTCATCGAAATCTTCGTTTCTATTATGTGGTGTTTCTTGAGTTTCTTCTGTTTCTTGGTATTCATAAAAAGCCGGTTCTTGGTTGCTATAATTTAAATTGGTTACGTCTTCGTATCTAAATGCTTCGTAGTCCTGTTGTTCGTGGTAGTCTTGAGTAGAGTAGGGTGGACATCTTTCTGAGGTTTCCGTGTGGTACATGTTAGTATAGCTTATTCCTGACATCGGAGTTGGTTTAGGTTGGTTAGTGTATGAAATTCCTGACATAGGGGTTGGTTTCGCAAAATTATTTTGTCTTGAAAAATTTGGGTTTGGTTTAAATACATTCGTTTGTACATTTTGTTTGTTTGGTGGTCCAAAAACTTGTCGGTTGGTAGGGAAATTTTGTTTAGTTGGTCGCGATGGGAATTGAGATTGACCTTGGAAATTATTCCTAAATGGGGTATTATTTTGGGTTTGGTGGTTATTTCTAAATGGCGTATTATTTTGAGTTTGGTACCCTGATGCTTGTGCAAGATTGGGATGCGGATTGAAATTTGGATTAAAATTAAAATTTTGATTCCTAGGCAAAGGCATTTGAGGTTTGTTAATTTGATTTGTTTTATTAAAATTATTGGGAGTTTGATATAATTTTGTGAAGTTTTGAAATTCTTCCTCTTCCAATACATAATTTAAAGCGTCTTCGAGAGTGGCTGGGTTTTTCAGTCTTATTACAGTTTGATAATTTGAAGGAAGGTTAGTAATGAACATAGTTTTTACGATATTGTTATAATTATTTATTTGCAAAGCTCGTGTTGCGGCGTCCTCAATGTCGTCATTTATTCTAGAGATTAAAACCGCTCTTAATTCTTGTAGGCGTATTCCAAAATCATAGGGACGTTCGTTTTTATTGGGTCGCAATGAAGTTAACTGATGAGTTAGGTATTGCAAATCACGTTTATCTCCGAAGGTTAATTTTAAAAGCTGCTGAATTTGTTCCCATGTAATTAAATCGTTTCTACTAGCTATTAAATTTTGTGCGCGTCCGCGTAATTTATTTTTAACCGCTTGCAATATCAGGTTGTGGGTGATATGCTGTGCATCATCTGGGAAGTTGATGAATGTGCTACGTACAGAGTCTATGTAAGAATGAAGCATTAAACTATTTCCGTCAAAGAATGGTATTGTTTCAATGTACAGTTTCAAAAGGTTAGTATCTAGCCTATGTACTCTATCTACTGGTGCTGGAGGATCCATTGTGTTATCAATTCACTTACTGTGGTTTTATTGTGACTTGACTTTATTTGAATGAATCGAGAAAACTGGTTTGTTTGTTTCTAAATCTAAGTTGTTTTTCTTTTCTAAAATAATCACTACTGTTCGCTAGAATGATCAAATCAGAATTTGTGTTTCTTTAAACCTAATGGCTAATCAAGCCGTTTTTCTAAACCTATTGGCTAATCAAGCCGTTTTCTAAAGCTAATGGCTAATCGAGCCGTTTTTTTCTAAATCTAATGGCCAATCAAGCCGTGTTTTTGCCAATCGGGCAAGTGAGATTCCAGTAATAAAGGGAGTTAAGCAAAGGAACGGAATGAGTACTTACTTTGTTTTTTGTTGTTCTCTCGGTGTAGAATCAGTAGACTAGGAATGCGTTGAGCCAGCACGTGTTATTCGGACAGGTAGTGACTTCGCTTGGCCTATCTAATCTTCCCCCCGAGTGCCTTGACTGCGCCAGTGACGTGGACCGTGGAATCGTACACATACACAGTAAGAACTCACAAGTTGTTGGTTGAACTGTTTATTACTGAAAGCTGTCATAGTCAAAGCGAGCAAATTATTTATAGTAATATTCTGCAACTCTGCATTTTATTTATGCAGTTCATCAATTATATATTTATAATTATTAGTTATAAAAAGGAATACAATTATTGATAAAATATATATAGGGTGTCTAACGACTAACTAATATTACTCATATTACCACTTTAAAATTTACACCGTTTAAAGGCAATAGCAACACGTAACAACTGGAAATTGGTGGATCGACCGTGGAATTATGATTTTTTGATTAGAATTTTTTCGCGCTGTCGGCTCACGGTCTTTAAACTAATAAAAGACCGTGCTGTCGGCTGACAGTTTAGGTTATGTGTTTTCTATAGTTATGTGACGATACAATACAGGTGGAGGTGGGTCATGATACAAATAAAGAAAGGTATGACATTGCGCATATCCCTCCCACATCCGTGTCGTCACCGAGAGCGCAAATTTGACATTTTACAGTGTTTACATATGTAAAGGTGTGAAAGTTTCGTGGTTTTTACTACATTTTGTGTCCTCTAAATTCATTTTTTTGGCAGAGTATTTGTATAATTCTAGTGTATACTAATTATAATCATATGTGAAACATATGACATATAATTTTATATTGACACGTAAACTAAAAGTGCAATAAAAATGCGTTGTGCTGTGTGCTTGTGTAATAGTGACAATCGCAACCAAGAGCCCAATAATTTAAATAATATTAGGTAATTATATTGCTACGATATTTAGACAATGTAAACATTGCATTATCTATTATGTTACAAGGTTTTTCACGTTTCCACGGGATGAAGTAATAAAGAAACTATGGGTGGTAGCTTGCTGTCGAGCAGAGAAGTTTAATATACATACTGCTAGAGAATATGTTCCAAACACTAAATATGAATTATTTCTTACATACGTATAGTCTAAGTCTAATAAATACAAGCTAAAGCCAGTAATAAATTATATAACCTGTAATAGATATGGTTCTGTAATGTGGTCATTAAATAAAAAAATGAGACACATTTAAAATTTTCGAATAATTAAAAAAATGAATACATTTAACGGTCAATTTAGAATCTTAACCGAGCGTAAGGAACAATTTTCACTTTTAGTCGTAGGTGTAAGGCGAACGGTGAAATATATGTTTTTAAGTTAACTTGTTGCCCACATCCTATGTTTATAAAGCGTTTATCCTATATTTAAGTACCTATTAATCATTTTACACACGAATCAGAATAACTAATTACTTATAATAAAAATTGGAATAATCACCGATAACAGTTATTATTATTGAAGTAGGTATAAGAAATTAAAAGAGCCAATTTTAAACCACCAGGGATTACCAGGGCATTTTGTATATGATAGATACCTACCATATTATGGAGTATATATAATCTGTGCTTATGATTATTAAAGAACACATTTAAGGACACTGCTTAAATTTCCCAATATTTTCCTGTTCGGGACATTGTTTTGTGCCAATTATATGAAAGTTTTGATAATGTTTCCATTGAAATCGTATATAACTATCATTCTGCGCTCTCGATGACGTAATGCGCATGCAGTGCCCTTTATTATCGGTTACATTTGTAATTTCAAATAAAGGGTTTTTTTGGCAAATTTAATTAGGGAATATTGGCGAGGGCCGTTTAAAAAGTCGTTTTGAGGCCCTCCGCTACGGTTCGAAGCCGCGCCCGCCCTTCAAAAAGGTGTAACGGCGGCGTTAAAAATATATTGCTGTCATAATTGTTGCAACAAATAAATATTGTTGAAGATATTTATATTTGTAAGCTAAAAATGATGAATTTTACAGACCGCCAAAATGAACGAATTAATTCCAAACTTTACCTGCAGAAAGAATAAAAACTACGGGCAATGAAACAGATAACAGCTAACCACTAATATCAAAGTTTACATATTAGGTATAATAATACTAATAAATAATTGGGATAAAAAATTTTAAAAAAATTCGCCTTCGTCGTGATTCGAACTCGCGATATCAGGATTACGAAGTTGGAACACCATTGCGCTAAACCTACTCTTGTCACTTCATGCGGCAAAATCTGTTAGATATGTAAACACTACGTGTTAACCTGAACAATTAATTTTTACGGATATTCTAATTAGAAAAGCATTTCGCATCAGTATTTTGGCAATCAGAAATGTTTGGCAGTCGGTACTATCGATTCCGTTAGCAATATTTCTCATAGGAAAATAACCTATTTGAAGTTTAATTAATTTGACAGTTTTCGTGGGAGGTGCTTGTCTCGTTAGTGCGATCTCACATGGGCATATAAAATGAGATAGAAGTTGAGACGGATGCGCCTCGAGATTTTCGAAGACGAAATAGACGTAGAAGGAGTCGACGTACGGTCTCGAAAAAAATCTCAAAGGATTAGAGATAGGACGGAACTTTCGCGTGAAGCGATTCTCGAAGCCGTAAAAATTAGAAAAAAGTCTCGGGGGTCCCGCGAAATGTCGGTATTTTGGCGGGCGTGACGGGACCATTATGCGTGAGGACAAACGCCGGTACTAGCCGCATCTCTCTCGCCGAACGGCGATCGACGAAGATTTTGCAGAAGTTTTTTCAAAAGGCGTTTAAATTGGGAAAACGCGTAAAAACGGGACCAAAATACCCCTACGCATTGGAGAAAGGCCGGGGGCGACCTCCGGTGGTCCGCGGAGATCGTTCCGAGATCGCCCCTCGGAGGAGATAGCTTTGAAACTTTGTCGATTCGACGACGGAATTTAGAGCGAGACAGAATCGACGCGTTTTAATATATATGGATGGATGGATAGCTCCTCAGGAAGTATTAAGAGTGCAGTACGATAAATTTTCTTTTACAATATGTACAAGAAAAACTAATGTTGATTGGATATTGATTTGAAAAGGAATAAATTTTTTGCTCCTGACAGTAATAGCACCATTTATGGTAGCAAGAAGTATACTGCTTTATGGTTTTTATGGAAATAGAGTCTAACAAAACACGAATCGCTTCGTTAGGTACATTTCCTCATTGGAAGAAGTTTTAGATAAAATCCCTGCAACCAGGGAAAGGGAGGGGATGCTGCCTAAAAAGAGAAATAATTATGTTATTTCTGGGAGGGAAAATTATAGGCTCTGTGATTAAAAGGCTATTGAATGTAGGAAACCACGAAGCCGATAGCCAATATGGTGCAATAACAATGCCTGTTGCTTTATCAATATAAATTTTTTCGAGTACTTTATCAAGTGACACAAAAGGAAGAAAAGCATAAAAGTAAACACCTGCCTAATTTAATGTGAAAGCGTTTACGGTCCATTAATTCGGATCTGGGTCCCATGAAACATACTTGCTGCATACTTATTTATTCGAGACGCAAACAAGTCTATGGAAGGTGTTCCAATTTTATCTACTATGTGATTGAAAATTGTTTGATTAAGTTCAAATTCGGTATTTGTCGATTTACAACGAGACAATATGTCGGCCTTAGTGTTCTCTTCTGTCTTTACATAAGCTGCATAAATGAAAATATTGCGTTCCTCGCACCAGTGCCACAGCTTCTGAGTTAACATTTGCAGATGAGAATACCGTATACTACCCATTCTGTTGATACACGCAATTGCAGTAATATTGTCTATTCTTAGCAATAAGTTGACATTTTGTTTATACTTTGCAAATGATTTGAAAGTGGAATTTTCAACAAATTATTAAAATTCATATTGTTTGCTTTAAGGCAACGCTGTTTAATAATTTCAAAGGGTTTTGTATGAAGCCAGCCATAAGACAGTGTTGGTGATGCAGAAACCAATTTGCCTATTAAGGAATTGTATGATTTTACAAAATCTTTTTTGACGGAAATTTACTAGTTTTCATTGTAATACTTTTAGCTGTAGGTAGTTTAATTATTATACTCTGTACTGAATTAAAAAGATATCCTAAATATTCTATACTAGTCGAAGGAATCAAACAGCTCTTATCATAATTTATCATAAATACTAAGTATATTGCTAACTGTACCATTGACGATTTTTAAACAATCATCGTAAAAACCAGAGACGCTATGTTAAGGCCAAACGGTAGGGAAGTGAATTAATAAAAAGTGTTTCCAAACTGAAATCTTAAATATGGTCTAGATGCTTTATGTATTGGTAACAAAAATAAGCATCTTTTAAATCAATTTTAGCAAAATAACAGTCTTTAGTTACAAGTTTGCAAGCCGTCTTATAGATTTCCATTTTAAAATGTTTAGTAGGAATAAATTTGTTTAACTTTTTTAAGTTGAGAATAAACCTGTCAGAATCATTTGGTTTTGGTACTAAGAAATAAGAAAGGAGGATAAGAACTGACTATCCATTGGTTTACATTTCTCAACAGCTCCCAAATCTATTAAATTATTTATAGCTGATAAATATCTTTTAAACTTTGATAAGGGAATAGAAACTTTAGGGCATTGTTTCTGATTCGGTTTGTAAAGGAATGGTATTCGCACACCTTTAAGTCAATGCATAATTTCCTTGCTTCCTTTCACTCCTTTCCTCGATTTCTTTCCGTTTCACCTTAAAAGGCTGGACGCTTGAAATTTAAAGGTCTGACAGAAGGACCTGGAGTGGTATAAGTAGTTTTTTTTTTTTGTTGAGCAGCAGTTTTTTTTTCTTTACTTTAACGTGAATTTAATTTTTCAGTAAAGGTAGATCCAAAAGGCAGACTATCAATTGGGCTCTGCGCAGTTGCCGCTCTGCAGTCTGCATTTAAAAACTGTAGGATGTCGAAACGACGTTTTGGTGAAAGCGCATAGTGGACAGATGCAAAAATCTGAGCCGTATCCGCCAAGGATTGAAGGTGATACTCTGACAAGACCCCTTTATTATGTCTATGGACAAAAGCATAGGGTTCTCGGGATCTTTTAACTTCTGATCGAGAATTTTTGCAGTGGCAGTTAATCCGGCTCCAAGTTAATATTGTAAGTTGATTAAAAAATAATCAGTTTTGTTCACCTGGCTAGTAAGAACTGACTTGATTTTGTCGTTCATTTTTAGAGCACGTAGACCCGGACAATTTCCCGGAATTGCACATTTTCTAAAAACGATTTTCGTGCCTCGGAGGTATCCCATTTGTTAAATACGCCAACTATCTAACCGTTAACTCCTCTATAATTCAATACTCACAATAATTAGTATGGTATGTGGGCAATACCTATTTTGAAAGTTAATACATGCTAACAATAATTAGCATGGTATACAACAAAGTTAATATTGAAACGCTTAGCTCTATGGTACCCTTGGAAGCAGTAGGTACCACATTCAGAGTACAGTTTTCCCCGCTGCTTTCCTGGGATAAGCTTCGTGACCCTGTGAAGAGTAACAGAGGAAGCGATAGTTATTTTTTATTTATGTATTGCAAACAATAATTTGCAGTTTTGTTACAAAGCTTTTAAATTAATCAAACAATAATTGTAATTAATCCTGTACTAACAAAATTAGTATGGTATGTGGGCAATAACCCTTTGGCAAGTTAATACATGCTAACAATAATTAGCATGGAATACAACAAAGTTAATATTGGAACGCTTAGCTCTATGGTACCCTTGGAAGCAGTAGGTACCACATTCAGAGTACAGTTTCCCCCGCTGCTTTCCTGGGATAGACTTCCTGACCCTGTGAAGAGTAACACAGGAAGCGATAGTTATTTTTTTTATGTATTGCAAACAATAATTTGCAGTTTTATTACAAAGCTTTTAAATTAATCAAACAATAATTGTAATGAATCCTGTACTAACAATAATTAGTATGGTATGTGGGCAATAACCCTTTTGCAAGTTAATACATGCTAACAATAATTAGCATGGAATACAACAAAGTTAATACTGGAACGATTATTTAAGCGTATAATGCATTAGATAGTCTAAAATAGTCCGTTTGTTTTATAAACATTTTTATGAATAGTCTCATGGAAATCTTGCGACGGTGGACAAGGTCGCCAGAAATCGGCAACATTTCTCAAATTAATTTAACCTAATAGATCTGCAAATTGTGCTAACAATAGTTAGCCGGTTTTGTGGTCAATAAACCACCCAATCAATTTGCAAAATAGAACAATTTCAAACTTAAAAAAAAAAAGAAGAAATCCATAGATATATAAATAACTTTTTCTTTAGAAGTTTAAATTCCATCGCAGCATGTCGCTTCTAAGAAAATTTAGGCATTTTCACACACTCACTAATCAACTGTACGTGACGGCACAGAAAAATGAACTGATTATGCGAATCCAACTAAAGAAGGGAGCCTGTTTTTTGTTTAGTCTATATAAAAACTGTGCGTGTGTCACCGATAAAATGTACCTACCAGTGCTATCATAGAAGGACGGAGATGTGAAGAATAATTTGCATAATTACTGAAGCAATAAATACTTTTATAGTGTTTTGTTGTCCAATAACGTAATGCATACGATATTGTTAGCACCTGGCCCCTCAGCTAGCCCAATTCCACCACCACTGGAATAAAAGATGCTGCCCAAAGCATTAATAGCAATTGCGACTTGCCTGTCCAGACGCGGGGATACTCGATTGCGCTGGTCTGGCGAAAGGTCGACTTTACTAATCATTAGTGATTATCAATAAATTAGTTCTAATTATTAATTGTTCAGGTATTTATTAATTATTAATAAATTCAGTGTTTATCAGTGAACTTTCTGTGTGTTCCCATTAATTTCTAACAGCAGCGGTGGGATAGTTTCCACGTTTTCCGAGTCTTGATAAGACTAACAAAAAGAAAAATGGAAGAATTGCTGACAGAAGTGTTGAGAAGTTTCAGAACAAATCGAACAGCCCCCGAACAGGTTGATTTGCCCCTGTTGTTAAATCTTCCGATGATGATGCCAAGCAATGGACCGAACAGGTTGATGCGATAAAAACTGAATTTGAATGGTCTGAACTGCAAACTGTGGTAAGAGTTGGACGCTTTTTAACTAGTGATGCTAAAGCTTGGTTTGAAAATTGGTCTCCAGTTGTACGAGACTGGGCTACTTTTAAACGTGAATTTCTAGAGTCATTTACACCAAAGAAAATTCTTGGCCGTTTGCTTTATGAGGCTTCTATTTTTAATAGCTCTTCGTATAATACATATGCTGCATATATTCATAAAAAATTAGCTCTACTCAAAAATTTACCTGCAAACTGGAATACCTCTGATTTAATTGAATTAATTATTTATGGCATTCATGATAGCCAAGTACAAAAATCTGTTTCGATGCGGAATTTTGGTACCATCTCCGATCTGATTGCTTATTTAAGTTCAATGACCAAATTGTCACACGGCGGTGTTTCAGTAAATAACTCTGAGCCTAAGCGACCTAGATTAGAACTATCGGAGACGTCAAGGGGCCATTTGTCATGTTTTAAGTGCGGGCGTATCGGGCACGTACAAAGAAACTGCAACGTTACTGGAAATCAGTTTAAGAGGTATGTAACTAATCGACTCACGAAATTCCATAATAATGACCCATTTCATTCAAGTCAATTAACTAATAACAAGTGCAAGTTTTGTTATAAAACAGGTCACGTAGAAGAAAAATGTTTTATTAAAAACGCAATCGAACAGAGGCGCAAAGTAAATTTTGTTTGTACTCATAAAGCGGCTGTACCCACAGCGATTAAAATTGATAAACAAACATACATTGGATTAATTGACACTGGTGCTGATGTTTCTTTAATGTCTGATAAATTTCAAGACAGATTTTCATCAAAATTAGTTGCACAAATCTTTCCATTACAGGTATTACTCCTGGAAATATTTTATCGAAATATAAATTTGAGGCTGACGTAGAAATTACAGGCCAGCATGCAACATTGACTTTCGTAGTGATTCCTGAGGATCACCTTGACTATGACGTAATTATTAGGAGCAATTTATTTACAGATACTAATCTTGCTGCTGTGACAGATTGTGACGGTACGCGTGTCATTAGTAAACGGCTTCCACGAATTTTACGAGCTTTGACAGATTTTACTAAATTAAATGTACCAGATGAATATTCTGCACAAATCAGCCATTTACTTGAGAAGTTCTCAGGTATGGTCTCTTCAGGTACTGCCGTATCTGAGGTGACTACTGCATCAATGGAAATTAATTTAATTGATAATTTTATTGTTACCCGACGACCTTATAGACTCTCTGTTACTGAACGCGCTGAAGTACGCAAACTTGTGGATGATTTACTTTCTAATAAAATAATACGAGAAAGTACCTTGCCATATGCCAGTCCCGTGTTACTTGTAAAAAAGAAAGAGGGTTCGTATCGTTTGTGTGTTGATTTTCGTGAGTTAAATGCACACACAGTAAAAGATCGATTTCCTTTACCTCGTATTGATGATCAATTTGATCGACTTGGGCGCGGTAAATTTTTTACATCCCTTGACATGGCTTCTGGGTTTCACCAAATACTTATTCATCCCGATTCAATACATAAAACGGGTTTTGTAACTCTTGATGGCCATTATGAGTACTTAAGAATGCCCTTTGGTTTAGCTAATGCGCCTGCGCATTAGCTAAAAGAGCAATCTGTACTACGTTAGGTAAATTACAACATACTATCGCTCTCGTGTATATGGACGATATTTTAATTCCGTCAGAAACAGTTGAACAGGGTTTGATATATTTGAAGCAAGTTTTAGAAGTTTTGCAAAAATCTGGATTCTCTTTGAATATTTCAAAGTGTTCATTCCTTCAATCAAAAATTACCTACCTTGGCCGTGAAATATCTGCTGATGGTATTAGGCCTAGTGATCGAAAAATTGAAGCCCTAACCCGTGTTCGTTCTCCATCGAATGTTAAGGAAGTGCGACAATTTATGGGGTTAGCTGGTTACTTCCGTAAATTTATTGCCGATTTTGCTAGACGCACTGCTTGTATTAATCAACTAACTAAAAAAGATGTCTCCTTTAACTGGACAGATGAACATGAAAGGGCTAAGCAATACGTTATAAATTGTTTAACCTCTAAGCCTCTATTAGTAGTATTTAATCCTGAATTACCTACCGAACTCCATACAGACGCGAGTTCACTCGGTTATGGAGGTATACTTTTTCAAAAATATGATGGACAAAATAGGGTTGTGGCCTATTTTAGCAAGCGGGCATCACCAACTGAAGCCAGATATCATTCACACGAACTTGAAACACTAGCTGTTGTCAATTGTTTGAGACATTTCCGTGTTTATCTTATAGGTATTAAGTTTACTATTGTGACAGACTGTAACTCGGTTAAAGCAACAGTTAATAAAAGAGAAATTGTTCCACGAATTGCACGATGGTGGACATATCTCCAAGATTTTAATTATGACATTATTTACCGCAAAGGTAGTACCTTAAATCATGTAGACTTTCTTAGTCGTAATCCAGTATCTGTCTTAAGAATCTCGAAGTATGATTCATGGTTACATATTGAGCAGAAAGGTAATGCAGAAGTTAGCCAAATGTTAAATGACTTGCGTGAGGGTAAATTAGATCCTAATCAGTACACCGAAAGAAATGGTCTCCTCTGTCATCAACAAATTTTGCCAGGTAAAGCAAAGGTTGTCCGTTACTTTGTGCCTAGACAAAGCAGATTGGGATTATTGCGTTTGTTTCACGATGAACAATGTCACATCGGTATTGATAAAACGATTAGTTCGATTCTCTTGCATTTCTGGTTTCCTAGGCTTCGAAATTTTGTGAAGAACTACATAAAACATTGCCTAGTTTGTGTTGTTAAAAAGACCCGTACAGGCCCCTTGCAAGGTTCAATTTTATTACCTGAAAAGCCTATTTCACCTTTGCATACTATTCACATAGATTGTCTTGGACCACTACCTGTATCAAAACATTTTAAACACATTCTTGTTGTAACTGATGCTTTTACAAAATATTGTAATTTAATACCTTTGAAATACCTATTTCATGTTTTGGTACTCCTAAACTCTGTATTATGGACAGTGGTACTAATTTTCGAAATTTGTCTGTATGTAAATTTTTGGATGAGTGGAACATTCAGTATCATTTTATAACTCCGGATATACATAGAGCCAACGGACAGGTACATGCGTACAATTATGAACCTGATCCGAATTGAAAGCAACATAAAAAGGGAATGGCCGAGCGTTTTGTGGAAAATTCAGTTAGTTTTGAATACCACGGTACAAAAAACGACAAATTTGACACCATTACAAGCATTGATTGGCATCGAAGCTACCACTCCTCTTATACAAGCAGCTCCTAATGACCTATCTCAAGATATGTCCCTAATTCGCAACTTAGAATTGGACAGACAAAGATTAAAGGAACGACTTCAAACAAGTGACAAAGTCAAAGACACTTTAAACATGAAAAGACGGAACAACAAACAGTATTCAGTCGGAGATTTTGTGTTACTACACAGAGCAAGTAAATTACATGCTAGTAAATCAAAATTTGAGTTTCTAGGTCCTTATGAAATCATAAATATTACTAACCTGGGCAGGTATGAATTAAGAAAAATTGGTCCTGGTAAGAAAAATATTGTCAAAGCAGCCAAGGAACAGTTAAGATTATGGCCTACTGATTGGTCGTTAGCAACTGATATGAGCGACTTGTTGGACCTTTTTCTATAACAATATAGCCTGTTGTATTGTTATTGTTTTATTTTGAGATGCTAATGTTTTCAACATTATTTTACAGCATGAACTCAAGGTTCTATGACGGTAATTTTAATAAATCAAAATTTTTTAGTTTATGATAAGACTGGACTTTAGATCTGTCTTGATTTGTATCGACGTTTTGATATGAGATTTGAAACGATGTTTGAGATTTTTGAGTCTGTGTGCTTTAGTCATCAGACTGAGATGTGAGCTAGTCATGCTACATCTATGGAAGTTTGTGAAATGAGATTTGAAACGACGTTTGAGATTTTTGAGTCTGTGTGCTTTAGTCATCAGACTGAGATGTTAGCTATTGCTGCATCTGTGAGACTGCTTTTGTCAGTCGAAAGAGGATTTTGTTCAATACTGATTTGTTCCTCTTTCTCTGTTTCAAGGACTGCCCGAGAAACCTGAAGGTGGATGTTCCGAGAGCGAAACATCTGTCAGTATGGCCGTGTTAGCACCTGGCCCCTCAGCTAGCCCAATTCCACCACCACTGGAATAAAAGATGCTGCCCAAAGCATTAATACCAATTGCTACTTGCCTGTCCAGACGCGGGGATACTCGATTGCGCTGGCCTGGCGAAAGGTCGACTTTACTAATCATTAGTGATTATCAATAAATTAGTTCTAATTATTAATTGTTCAGCTATTTATTAATTATTAATAAATTCAGTGTTTATCAGTGAACTTTCTGTGTGTTCCCATTAATTTCTAACAATATTCTTTTTTTTTTAATTATTTGTAGTTCTGATAAGAACCGATTTGTTATAGATGTTCCGATCTATAATTTATTTATTTCTATATTTACTTTATTTCGATAACTTTTTTATCGCAGATAAGATATCGCATATTTCTATTGTTTATGTTACTCTATTATGTATTTCTGTCTTCGTTCTTACTTTTAATATTGATTGCTTCGTTTTCTATGATTTATCGTAGGTAAAAAAATTGTTCTTTTTAAAGAAAATAATAATTTTTTTTAATTTGCGTGATTTTTAAAAACATTTATTTTTCTCCGTTTATTTTTACATAAACGATTTTCTTTAATCCAAAATTATTTGCGATTCTGAAAAGAATCTTCATATGTTGAAAGGATCATTATCTGAAACATAAATAATTATGTCAATACAAACGTTTGCTTATTTACACATCTGTTATTGTTTTTTGACGACTGTTTCGACTTTCCTTAGTCTCGTCAGCGTTGTACGGTCCGTTGAAAGAACGGGCAACAACGGACAGTCGTCCCTGGGCTGTCGAAATATAGCGAACACGTCGCTTCCACCGAGACGTGTTCGAAATATTTCAATTTTGAAAAAAGTAAAATTTAACCGAAAAAGTGACTTGGGATCTTTTTTTGATGTACGGTCGTAATGATGTACGGTTTAATAGGAATTTTTCTTCATTGATTACTCCCTTCTTCTGTGTGTGGTTGCATGCCTGGCCTAACCCTTCCCTCCCTTCTCAATCAAAATATTACTTGCGATTCACAATACAACATTCAAAATAAGACGGACGTTAGAACGACAGAATGTCCTAGAGAGGTTAAAGAGGATGAATACAAATATTTATCAAATGACCTGCACGAAGGAGCGAGGAGCAAGGAACTGAAAAAAAATTCGAAATTTGGCAAATTACATATACTTGAATTAAATATATGAGCGCTTATGTTTATGATCCTGAGACTCTCAAAAAAATAAAAATTATTACAGGAGAAATTATTCACGGAGCAGTTTTACATTTTATAAACGAAAAATCTTAAACGAAAAATCCATACGCAGAACCGATTACCGAACAGGGATCTATGATGCATTAATCAAAATAATTATCACATATTTTTAAATTGTAAAAAGTAAAAAGATTTTTATATATATTATAATGACAAAGTCTACATATATTCTAATATCTAGACTTTGATAATGATGACAGATTTCACTAAAAAATCACATGTGTTGGAACATGGATAAGGACAATAATTCAATTTTGGTTTATTAATTTCATGAATGAAACTAATTATATATCGTTAGTTTTCAAAAAAAAGAAGACATACATGGATACAAACGATGCCGCATTACCCGTAGCACTTGCAGAATCTGTAACGAAAAATTCAAATATCGACTGATGCAAATAAAACCTGAAAAAAATACGCTTACGCGAACCTGAAATAAAAATACAAGACCTACCGCGATGGAATGCTCCAATTCCTACAACCCGAAGAACCTGAAACAAAAAAAACCCAATAGAACGAAAATTCCTGCACGTCTCCTCCATCCCACGAACCTGAAACGAAAGAAAAGATATACAACAACGACGACAAAGGGATGTATCACTTCCTATCACTCGTCGAAGTAATTTGAAACGATAAAAATCTGAAATCACTGAAATTTTCCCACATCTGAAACGAGAAGAAGCTCCAAACAACTCGTACAAAAATGAAACGGGATGCTTCGCTCAGTCGGAATCCGATCAAGATGAAGACGACGACGACGAGTGCGACAACGGACGTTTGACAGGCGGCGTCCTAGCCAGACCGCCGCCGGTGATGCCGGGGCGGTTCGCAGTGGATACGCGAGTCGCCAACTTTCTCCGCGTACGATAAGGCGCTATTTCGACCGGCAAGTCGCGTCTCGGCTCATCGACATACGGGTCTAGAGATGGCGACGGCGCGTTATTCGCCGCTTCCACGCCCGGGACGCCTGTATTGGCGGCTTCTCTGACGATCTGCGAGACATCCAACAATTCGAAGATGTGGTCGTCTCTATTCCCTCCGAAAATTTCGTCTAATTCTGCCTGTTCGGCAACATCCCCCCTGGGGACTATCTGCCGAACAGAATGAAGTGCCCGCGGAATTTGATCGCCCAACAACGTATGGTAAACCACGTTGCGGGTAAACTTCTTGCCGCCCTTATGCCTGAACGATCCTTGCTTCAGGCCTTCTTCAACAAATACCTTGATATTCTCGGAAGCTCCCACTCTCGAGAACGCAACGTAGAGTTGGCCGTGCCCGAAGCAGGAACGTTCCAAGTATAGGCCGACTTTTTTCAGAGTTTGACCCTGAGACTTATTGATCGTCATGGCGTAAGCCAATCGGATCGGAAATTGAATCCTGATGACGTCGTTGGGAATAATGGTATCTCGGGCGATCATCTTGATTTTGGGCAACCAGACTTTGCGTCCCTTACTTTCACCAGTCAACAACTGGCCCTCGACGAGATAATCACCCAGCCGAGTGATCCTCATTCGCGAGCCATTACACTCCCCGTGTTCTATATCCAAATTACGCAGGAGCATGACGACGACTCCCACCTTCAGATGTAGTTCATGAGGAGGTAACCCTGCCACGTTCACCGAATGTAAAACATCAATAGGAATATCCAGTTCGTCCTCCTCAGAAGATTGATATACGTCGACGCTGACGTACGTCCGGCAGTCACCCTCTACCATTGCTAAAATGGAATCATTGACGGATTCAACCATGGCGTTGGTGGGACAGAGTACGGCTCTATCGCCGATGTCCTCCGCCATGACGCCGTCCGGATAAACGAAAGTAATTAAATCCTCTAAACTGGGAACAAAGAATAGAGGGGGGATTTCGATTAGATCAGCAGGCAGCGATCTGATGCTTGTGAAACTGACGTAGGGCAACCTGCCTTCGCCCAACGCCAGTAACCATTCCTCGAATGATTTGTTTTGCAACTGGGGGATGATGGGCTGCTGCGCCTCCACCACCGGCATCGCCGCCGTCGTTTCCGAAGCGAAGTTGACGGCAGCGGCGGCGACGGCAGTTTCTTCTTCGCGTCCGCTCATCGCCCTCGTCACAACCCTGACGTTGACGGTGAGTTTCAACTGGGTGATACGAGGCCATATTTGCCACCTCTTGAGACACGCATCGATGATAACAGCCCTGTGGCTACGGGGAATGACCGGAAGGACTTGACGAAAATCACCCCCGAAAACCACACACTTTCCGCCCATGGCGGCGACGTCGTCGTCAACTCTCGCCCCGCTCACCTCGCGCAGATACCTGTCGACCGCCTCGACGGCGTACCGGTGAGTCATCGGAGCCTCATCCCACAAGATCAGAGCTACCCGTCTCATAGCATCAGACTCGTCGGACTCCAGAGGCCAGCCGGCAGTGGTATTTGGACGCAACCTGATCGGCAGCTTAAAACCGCGATGAACGGTCTTGCCGCCTACCAGAAGGTTGGCAGCGATACCTGTCCACGCCACCGCCACCACGGACAGACCCAATTCATCCGTCACATAACGGATAAGCGAGTTGTACAGGAAGGTTTTTCCCGTACCGCCAGGTCCGTCTACAAAGAAGAGATGTTCTCGCCTCCGACAATCGGCGGAGACATCGTCGCCGAGATCTTCGTACATATCGACGGGAAGAGTTCTGCCGGTCGTACGAGATACGGCCTGGACAATACGTAAGAAGATTTTTTTCTGATCGGCGTTGAGCGCTCGAGGACCGTACTGAAGAGGTTGTACGTTGTCGTCCTCGTCGTCGCCGCTGTCACCATCGCTTTCCCTTTCGACGTTATCTACGACGGCACCATCGCGAACTCCCATCCGTCCTCTGTCGTCGTTATTCTCGTCGTCGTCGTCATCACTTATATGTTCGGGAACGATGACCCCCACGGCCGCGCAAGTCAAGTCGGGTCTACTCCTCCTTAGCACCTTCCCTATATGACTCACGCACCTGAAGATCGCCTCTCTCCGACTCAAACCCCTCCTGACGAAATCCTCGATCATACTGCTCCTATATTTGCGCCACAACAAAGGAACTTGTGCCATGGTCTCACCGTTTAATATACAAACGATCAGTCCGAAAAGACGACGCAGCTGATGTGGGTGCCTCAGCAGCGCTGCCTCCCTCAGACACAGATCGTACTCGTCGACGTGGCTCAGAAGATCCAGAGCAGCGCACGCCTCCTCGAATGTGCCCCTCTCGACACCGTCGACGGTCCTGAGAGCCTGGAAAGATGTGGCCCCGGCAACGTGACACAACAACATTCTCAAATAGAATAATTCCATTTCGCCGCATGCGGGAGTGACGTTCATCACGCAGCCTATCATTTTTCCCACCTGACGACGCGGCCGCCACGAACAGTCACGGTTTTCCCACACGAAATGTTCCGGAATCTGTTTGTAACGATATCGTCGAGCGCTCGGGTTAGTTTCGTTCAGATGAAAGTACGATTCCAACTTTGACCTCCGATCGAGCCGTTCCTCCAACTCTTCCAAGTCGTCGTCCTCCTCGAACACGATGAAATTCTCTCCGGGTAGATGAACCGGCAGATTTATTACCGCGTGCGACCGATCCAACAACTTAAATCCCAGGAGACGCCAAGTCGCCTCCATCGAACTCACATACCTACAATCTACATAATGGCGCACCTCGTCGACTTCGAAGCGACCTGTCTCGCTGCCGTCGCCATCTTCACATATAGAGATGCAATCTGGCCCCTTCGTCACGTACTTGTACAAATATTTTAGGGTGTGAATAGACCCCACCACCTCGAAGTTGATGTGAGTGTGGTATTTTGCGAGAGCGAAAGGATTGTACGGCACAATCCTGGTATTAGTGATCGTACAATCCGAAAGTCGTATAAAGCGATTGTCCCTAGGTCGTCTGTAGATAGGAGGGCTGTCGTTGCCGGCGTCCAAGATAGTATGATCTGCGTACGCTTTTGGAAAAAACTTCTTACATCTGCCGTCTTCCATGCAGACGGCAGCGGGATTCATTAAACCGCACGGGCGGTGGACCTGATGGGCGGCCACCAGCCTGTACAGCCGGGGTTGGACATTATTGTCGGGAATTACGGCGGAAATTACTTTGTCGACCTGCTCCACCGTAAGCAAATTGTCTTCAGGTCTAAAGGTGATGACTATGTGGGCGTGCGGGAGGCCACGTTTCTGAAATTCGACGACATAATGGTAATTTCTAACGACCCCATAAATCTGTTTTTGTACCATGTCGTCGATAAATTCCAATAATTTCACTCTAAATACGCGGCACAACAGATCCGGCCTATTTTCCGCTTTTTGATGATACTCTAAATTGTTTTTGATTTCCGGCCAGTTCGGATTACAAGTAAAAGTTATAAAAAGGTCGGGTTTGCCGTGTCTGGCCACCACGGCCATGGCGTCGTAATATTGACGCTGCATGAAACGCGGTCCTCCCGTAAAAGCTGAAGGCAAAATTACTGCGCGGCCCACCCTTTCTCTGTATTCCGGATAATTTTCAATGATTCTATTTATCGTGCGATGAGCCGCGTACCTAAATCTTCGTTGGTGTTGCCGGATCCACCAGAGTTTGTTGGCCTCCACACGTACCCACGCGTCTACGAGATATTGTTGAAAGAGTTTCCCACCGTTGTGTAATAAAGAAAAAAATTCTCGACATTGGATCCTGAATCTATAGAATTCGGTCATGGTAATCTTATGACCGTTGTGCCTTAAAAATATGAAATAGCCGTCCTCGGCCATGGGAAACAACAGTGGGTAGACCAGGGGGTCGCACATTGGATTTAAATTTTTAAGTTCATGCCGCCTTTCAACATTGGTCCCATCTTCCCCTACCGCACGTCTAGGATACAACTTAAGATCGACGTTGAAAGGCGGTTCCATGCCATAGAAGACGCTGGCTATCTCGCTTCTACTTTCGGGCAAACTGGAATCCCTTCTCAATGTGTTCATGTTGCCCGTTCTGGAAAATGCTATTACGACATCCCTAACTGGCCTAACTGGTCTTCGATAAGCCTTTTCACGTAAGACCTCTCCGACGGTTTGAAACGCCCTGATATACCTATTGTGCCGGCGTAAGCACCTCTCCAATTGTTCTAACGTTTGGGGGGAGACCCTATTCTTCAAGAAATTGCTCCTCCTCTCCAGGACTTTCTCGACATCTAAAAAGTAATAATGCGATAAAATGGGCCGCAGCAATTCTTCGGACGAGGGAACGCCCATGGTAAAATGATAAATTTGGCCACAAACGCCAAAACACCACCGGCCTTGACCCTCCACCTCTTGATTCGGACCAGAAGTTTTGAACGACGCCATCGCGAAAAGACTGTTGGCCGCCCTGATATTAGCAAGAAACTCATTGCTCCTCTGAGTGTTCTCGGTGTACAGGGGTCTTAGTTCGGGGGGGCAACGAGGATGTTCGACAAAAACCCGCCCATTCTTACAACAAGACAACCTGACGCCCGCCCTATTTTTCGGTTCCTTTTGAAAGAATTTTGCCCCGCATAGACGGCAACATTCGTCCATGGGTCCGCAGGAATGCGGATTATAGGCGACGACTTCCAGTTCGGCAGCGGTCTTGCCTACGCCCGTCTGGTAAGTGACGCGGCGAGGTATGACGGCGTGCCTACGCCTAGGTGGCGCGACGACGGCAGCTGGAAGAACAGAACGACTACTAAAAGTAATGGGGGAATTGCTGCCGGCGATACCTCTATTGACTGGATAGGAAGATATGGGTCGACCGCTAGGAGTCGATATAATAAGAATGGGGGAAAGGCATCGTAACGAAGAATGTTCCGCAGCAGCAGGAGTAAGGGAAAGAGCGGGCGGAACGGATAATGCGTCCTTCATCTCGGAACGGATTAACCGTACCACCAACTCTCTTCTCCTTTGAACAGAAGGGGGTGGCACGTTCGCGAACGACACCACCTTATCGGAACGGGTTCTTCTGATAGTCGTAGATGATACGACGTCCGTGCGACGTCTTCCTTGGAAATATGAAGGACAAGAAGACGTCAGAGTCATACGCACTTCCTCTTCGAATCGAAGAGGTTCCAGTCTTCCGATTAGATCCCTGTTTATAGCAACTGCACCACTGACATCCCTAGACCTATTATTATTGCCTGTTGCTATTCTCAGGCTGTCCCCTTTACGTCTAAAATTGGTAGGACGCGATTTGACTCGTCGACGAGAACTGCCTACCTTCTCCGCCGTGATGGAAGAAACGATACGAGAAGCGTCGATTCTCACCAGAACCACCCGCAACTCCTTACCAGTTGACGATGCCGACGATGTTCGCTCACCACGAGAAACACGAATGTTTGATGGTATGCCATCCGTTTGACCATAAATCTTCGTTTTTGAACATTCACCTACCTTCGCAACTTTACTACTGCCGACGGGCCCACAACTTATGGATATCATGGAAGACATATCCACTCGTCGCAACGAGACACTTGCCCCCCTTTCCATACATTCCTCAGACTTTAACCTCTCTAATCGGACAAACAATCGTCTAACCTCCGTCTTAGCTGGGACCTCCTTCCATTTGCCCCCCTTCTCTTTACCCTCCTTACTTTTTCCTATCGCTACCATTTTAAATAATTTATTTTATTTTAAATTTAAAAAAACTTGTTCCTTTAACTCTTCGACTAATTTTTAATTTCCAACGTCCCAATGTGTTTTTATCCTCTTTTTTCGCAATAACTCCGTTTCTAAAAACAAATAAATAAATTACTAAACTATTCTTTACTTTTTCCGGTTTTCTTGCATTTACAGCAAGTCTTGCAACAGACTAAGTATACTGATTGTCATTTCCATTTTCCCCTTTATTACTCATTAGCGTACATATAAATTGTTTCAATCATGTTTTAAAATATCCAATGATTTTCATAATAGATTTATTTTAAAAATATTCTTGAACATACACAATGGTTCGACGAATATAAGATAATACCTTTAAATAGTTATTATATTTCACATTTGTTTCCAATATATAACACACTGTAGTATATTCACGTCAGTGAAAGTGTCCACAACGTACAAAGATATTTATTTTTCTCTCCCAGTACATGCATGCCGTCCCTCTCGCCCTGGGTCTATTCATATCCACTCATCATTATTCATCGTTGTGCGAAAGTGTTCACACGTGACTATTAGTGCAGTGTCAAAGTTTCAAGATACCTAAAAGAAAAGCAGAAAAACTTGCCAGGCCTTCCAAAAAATCCAGAAAGAAGGAGAAAAAATATAAGAAAGTAATAAAGCAGTTGCTGTGGAAAATATCTAGTTCTAAGTAAGTAGTAACATTAATCATGCATTTTTGTTTTTTTTTTCCTTGAGCAGAAAAGACTGTACGTGCAGTAACTTTACTTAATGTGGGTTACATAAGAAAACATTCGTACTGCGACTTCATGTGGCATAGAATGTTTCACGTACAGGCTACTAAGCTAATGAATTGGATTATTTACATATTATAAAACTGCTGTTTCGAGTCTAGGTATCGGTCTAGGTATAAGTGTTGACATCAATCATACATTTTTGTTTTCTCTTGAGCAGAAAAGACTGTACGTGCAGTAACTTTACTTAATGTGGGTTACATAAGAAAACATTCGTACTGCGACTTCATGTGGCATAGAATGTTCACGTACAAGCTATTAAGCTAATCAATTTGATTATTTACATCTTATAAATACTGCTGTCTCGAGTCTAGGTATCGGTCTTTATCGCCGGCGCTAAACACGCAAATTTCTTGCACTTGTTTTTTAAGGCCTAGCCTTATCTATTCCTGTAGCGCTTTGTCTACGCAGTGAGAAAATAAAACTAAATAAGCCCAGTTCGGTGAACTATCCTGAGAATCATTTTATACTTCTCAAGGTGACTCAGAGTCCTCCACAAGTAGTTCAAAAATACGCAGTAACTCTACTTTATGTGGGTTACGTAAGAAGGCGCTCGTACTGCGACTTTATGTGGCATAGAGCGCTTCGTATTTTGATTTTGCTTAGCCCAGGCCAGCGACCACAGCGTTTATCGATATCGATCGGTCGGCAAACGATTTTTTTTAAGGTACAGAGTTTCTTATCACCAGGCTAACATAAATATTGCCACATTCTTGGGCTCAGCTGGTTCTTTATGTTAAGTCAGCACAGCATCGAGGAAACCTTTTACACGGTGTCTCAAAAAAATAGAATAAATCTCCTAACAATGTCGCTGCTATGTTACTAAGGGTTGGTTTTTTCCACGCTTTCAGAAAATACTGATATATTCTTATCAAAAATACAAAACAATCTGGGAAAAGGATTGACGGCTCTCGGCAAGGCACTAAATGAAATGATAGATATACTCGAAAAGAGTGAAGATACAAAAACTTTGATAAATGCAGCAAAGTTCATAACTGACAGCATTTATTACATAAACACCCATAGAAGATTTTTAATGTCTTCGAAACTCTCCACCGTGGCTAGGATGGTAGCTCAGGAAATCCCCGCTGGAAAGTTTCTATTTGGAAACGATTTCCAAGACAAATGCAAAATCGCAAAAGAGGTTGCCTCAGAGTGGGTTAAATTAACAAGTAGCACTTTTATTTTAAATTGCATCAAAGGTTACAAGATGCCCTTCTGTGCTAAACCCAAACCAACACTCTGGCATCATCAAAAATTTATTTATTTATTTTTCTTTTTCGGAAATTATTGCTATTAACGATATAATAGAGGATTACATAGAGAAGGGTGTTTTAAAAGTATGTAAAAGTACCAAAGGTGAATTCCTTTCACCGTTCTTTCTTAAGGAAAAAAAAATCAAATAACACTTTTAGATTTATTTTAAATTAAAAAAAAAAAAAATCTCAACCAATATATTGGTGCACCCATAGACATATAATACTAGGGGAGACAGAACATTCCATTAGAAAAACACCATTTGTTTACAATCATACACACTTTCACACTTGTACATAAGTGGGAAGGAGATGGGTTTATAAAATGGCAATATTGTAACCTAGGCGTCCACGTTCGATGTTATCTTTACCAGTGGTGTGGAGTTTTTTTTAGGGATCATTACAATAAGTTGTTAGGAACTGTTTAAAATAAAAACTGAATAAACAAATAAATGAACGACTTGGCTTAGTTTGAGATTCAATAAATGACGTGTTCTGTTTCATGGTATTATTCTTTGGGTAGATTTTAGCTGACGATGTGAATGTGGGTTCCTGCGCCATATACGGGGAATTAATACTGATTGAGTATTCATTCAGAGTAGTGAGAGTAGAGATACTGTGTTGTGAGATGTGAATACGCTCTTAGCGATTAACTAGTAAAATCCTAGTAATAAGAGTATGTAATTAGGGCAGATCTGTCTCTATATATAAATATATGTTATTGTGATTATTGTGTCGAATCAAATGAGTGAATGATGAGGCCGAGGGGCATAGCGGAGGGGCACGTATCCAGGGGCACAGCCGAGAGGTACGAGAATGAATGGTGAGGCCGAGGGGCATTAGCCGAGGGGCGCGTATCCAGGGGCTTAGCCGAGAGATACGGGATGAATGTGGTGTGTGTGTGGAGTTTTGATTACAGGTGATCCAGATGCATGCACAACCTACAACGCGGATGCTTCGTGCGACCACACTATATGCATGGAACCAGGAGATAGGACAGCGAGGGGCGGGGCGCCCCCGGTGAGTGTAAACCATAAATAGTCATAATTAGAACATACAGCAGTACTTGTTTTGTTACATGTTACTGGTTGCTGCCAGGAACCTCAATCACATCTCACATCTAATCTGCCGCTTGCTACCTATGTTTACACATACGTACTACACCTGTAAGGTAATTTAATTATTTTATAATAAATAAGATCCGCTCGAAAACATTACCCTAACAAAGTTTTAATTTAAAAGTTTATTTATGTTAGAACTGAGATTTGTGTCGGAGCAAATAAGACATATATTACTGCTTGGACCTATATATTCTCAATACTCTACAAAATCATTATTAAAATCTCAGCAGAATGTTATATAAACAATTCAAAACACTTATAATGGTGTTTCATTCAGCTGGTCCTAATATTCGGCCTTCCTGTTGGCCTGTTGGTCCTGTTGGCCTAAAGTTAGGCCTATTGCACCGAAGAAAGTTTTGCCCATGCTTAAACGGATCCTACCTGTAACATTTTAAAAGACAGGTATGAATGATTTTTGTGAAACTATTCTGCATAGTAGAGCGCTATACACGCATTTCTCTACTACAGGTTTTCATTTTGTTTAGTGTATGGCAGTCAAGCGCTATTCACACATTTCTCGACTGCAAACCTTATAAATGCAAATCATTCATTATCAATATAATTTATTATTTAATTTCCTTATTATTATTATTCAATAGCTTTAAATTTCCAAGCTTATAAACACTAATATTTATACACTATTGCCTCAGTCGTTTCACAAAAATATAGTTGGATGTTTATACAACTATAAAAAAAAATATTTATTTTTGTGGGCGCTATTCACGAATTCCCACTCGTATCTATTTTTATAAACTTTTACCTAATACATATCCTTATACATTTAAAGGAACACATTGGCATTATCCAGCTTTGATTTATTATAATAAACAATTAGATAAAATGTTTTTCTATGGCATGTCCAATTAATTGTAATAATAGCTGAAAAATGTAATAATTAATTAATAAACGGGTTAATTTTCACATAAAATAATAGTTTCAACACTCTAGCAAATCAATCAATTCATCTATGCTATTTAAGTCACTATCAGAACTAACGTCTAAATTATTTATCTATTTTCTTTTTTAAACTATCTGCTGCTACTTACAACCACACACCTTTTGTAACCTTTATTACCTTTTTACGGAATAATTTCCTAACTATTATTTCCCAGTAGCTGTAGTTACCTTGTACAGCCCGCCATATTTTAATTTTCCAGTTACCTCTTTGCCGTCTGTAACAGCACTAGCCCAAAGACAAGATCACTTTTTGTAAGTAACACTTCTTTTTCTTCTCAAACCTTTTCTTCATTTCTCGACTGAAAAGCTTATGAATGCAAATCGTTCATTATCAATATCATCAATGATCAAGTTTTCTCTTTACTTTATCTCTCATAGCTTGAATTTCTGTATTATCTTATTGGATTTGTTTAAACATTTACATTGACAGTATTATTTATACCCTAAACTCCATCAGGAAGCTTTTCCAACCACTAAAATATCCACATTTGTCTGCTCTCAGGATTAACAGGAAAGCTACAACAATAATATTCTGTATTAAAATATAACAAACATCTAATAGGTTTATTTTTCTGCATTTCAAATAGTTGCAACAAAATTATTTATTGTTTAAATACTGGAAATCCAGCCTGGAATTGGACAATAATTTTATTACAACGCTACTACATCATTTTTCGGTCTAAAATCATTTAATTCCAAAAATTTTATACAAAACAGATAAATATTTTTTGCAATAATTTACTTAAAATTTAGTTAACAACACCACTGCTTACGCTAAAAAAACATAACCTTACTTACCGCCGAAATACCAGTCCGGGGTTAGAATAGTCGTCTTTTTTACAAACCACGCACTGTTGAACTATTGTAGATTGATTATAAAAAGCTCTAAATACCTCTACTGCCAAAAAAACACTGTAAATAAATAAAAAATCCCAAAAGATCACAAACACAGCACAGCAACATTGTAACGTCATCTTTTGACATAAGAGCGTCATTTGATAGCAAAACAGCCGTACAGCATTGCCATAGTATTTCCCTAACACGATAATAATTTTATGTTGTTAGGAAATTATAAATAATTTTAAAAGTAGAGATTATATATTTTCACTAAAAAACACAGATAAATATTTAGTATATTATTTTTTCTTAATTACACATAAAAATTCAGATAAATATAATTAATATACTCTTCGTTTTCAAACACCGTCGGTAGATCTAGGGCAATCCGCATAGATTTTACATCATTGATTTTTGTTGAAAACGATGTCTGATCGGCATAAAATGTAAACAATTCTGTCTCCCCCTTCTTATGTCTATGGGTGCACCACACTTTAAATTGGAAGATTACAGAATGGTACAAAATCTGCATCATAAATGTTACATGGCTTCACTAGATCTTAAGGATGCTTATTTTTTAATTCCCATAGCTAAATGCCATAGGAAATACCTGAGATTTTCATTTAATCGGAAAATATATGAATTCTCTTGTCTGTGTTTTGGGTTGAATATAGCATCATATATTTTCACAAAAGTTTTAAAACCAGTCATCCATGAAAGGCGATCTCAGGGCATTCTTTCAATAATATACCTTGATGATATTTTAATAATTGCTAAAACCTTCCAAGACTGTAAGCCAAAAATTAATAAAGCGAGGCAATTTCTAGAAAATTTAGGATTTGTAATCAATTGGAAAAAAAGCGTAACCAAACCCTCAAAAAAATGCAGATATTTAGGTACTATTTTCAACTCTGTAAACATGTCACTGGCACTACCTCTTAACAAAAAGTAGAGAATACTAAAAATGTTAAACAGGTAAAAAAAAAAAAAATTGAAAGTCTTGTAGCATTCGCGTTTTTTCCAGACTCTTGGGCCTGCAATACCATATGACTGGTTACATACTAAAAAATTAGAAAGGCACAAATTCCTATATTTGAAAAAAAAGAGGGGGGGATTATAATAAATACATGCTTCTTCCCGACGACTTACTGAGTTTAATTGGTGGATAAATTTACTAGGCAATGATTGTAAAATTCACTTTAAATGTGACGATTTCGTAATAGAAATATTCACAGACGCTTCAAGAACTGGTTGGGGGGCTTACGCTTGTGGCGAACGCACCCACGGATTTTGGAGCGCACAAGAAGCACGTCACCTTATAAACTTTTTAGAACTCTTAGCCGCTTATTATGGACGTGTTTCGCTAGGGACAAAGTAAATTGCCGTATTTTGCTCCAACTAGATAACACCACAGCTATCTCAAACATTAATCGCATGAGGGGAGTCAAGCACATACATTTAAATTACTTAACATATAAAATTTGGAGTTGGTGTGAAAAGAAAAAAAAAAAAGGGAAATAGTCATTTTTGCATCATATATAAACACACATGAAAACGTCGAAGCTGACGAAGAATCAAGAACATTAGCTAGTGAGACCAAGTTTTGTTTAAATGAAAAAATGTTTAATATGATCACGGAACAATTGGGCACACCAAATGCAGGTCTTTTTGCATCAAAATCAAACTAAAAATGTAAAAAATACATCTCCTAGCATAGTGGATCCCGATTCTTTTGCCATAGACGCTTTCACTATATCGTGAAAAAATATATATTTTTTTATGCATTTCCACTTTTTTCACTGATACCTCGAGTGCTCAACAAAATAATTCAAAATAAAGCCACAGGGTTGTTGGTAGTGCCACATTGGCCAACTCAAGCTTGGAACCCACTTTTTAAAGAGCTACTACTTTTTGATACAATTTTACTAAAACCCTCAAAAGCACTATTATTATCCCTTTTTAGAGAATCTCACCCTTTGAGCGCAACCCTTACCATGGCTGTTGGGAAACTCTGTGGCAAACATTTTGCTTAAGAAGCGCCCCTGAATGTGCAGTATCAACACTCCTCGCATCCTTAAGTGAGAATACACGTAAACAATATAACACAACATATGGCTGCGGGTGGCGGTGGTACAATGACAAAAATGCTACACATTTTCAACCTATAACCCAGAACATCTTAGCATTTTTACATGCAGAACAAGAAAGAGGTTCATCCTATACGACACCCCACACTCACAGATCTGCTTTAGCTTTGTTATTGAAATTTTCAGAAGAACAAAGCTTATTAGTTAAGAGATTTTTTAAAGGTGCATTTAAAATTAAGCCAGTATTTCCCAAATATCAACATACTTGGGATCCTACCATAGTATTATCATTCTTAGAGAATCAAGTTATAGGGCTCTTGTCAGTGCCTAATCTAACATTAAAATCAACTACTCTAATCGCCCTCACAACGGCTCAAAGAGTACAGACGCTAACAAAAATTAAGCTTGAAAACATAAACATATATGATAACGAAAAGGTAGATATTCTCATTTCAGAAGTACTAATAAAAAACCTCGGCACCTTCTAGAAATCAGCCAGTTCTTTCATTTTCATTCTTTAAGGCTAAACCAGTACCAAGTATGTGTGTCATCTACACTGTTGCGCTACCTGGAAGTCACGGTACCAGTCAGATCACAAAATGATCAACAATTGCTTTTGACATTCAAAAAACCTATTCACCCTCCTTCCTCACAAACAGTAAGCCGGTGGATCAAAACCGTTTTGGAAAAAAAAAACGGTGTTAACACAAATATATTAAAGAGTCATTCAACGAGACATGCCAGTACTTCTGCAGCAGCTCGAACCGGCTTGAACCTACACCCAATCAGAGAGGTGCCAGGGTGGATTAAAAAAATCTGAAGTTTTCGCTAAATTCTATAATAGAGTATTGTTAAACACTTCAAAGTTTTCGGATTCTATTCTCTCTATAGTAGAAGAAGGGAACCCGATTCTTTATTTGTTATGTATATACTAATTTACATTAGAATAAGATAGGAAAAATAATTATTAGAGTAGCACTTACTTCTTAGCATAGATAATATTTTATGTACGGTGCACTCAAACAATTACGTTTGTGAAAAGTAGACGCTATTATACACAATAATTATAAATTTATAATTATCTATTTCAAAAAACACTTTCCATTAGATCGTTACTTTACCTTAAACATCTACAGTGTGTTATATATTGGAACCAAATGTGAAATATAATTTAAGGATTAAACGACTTACCTTAAGGAAGTTCAATCCGAATTATATGAACATTTGGTTCCAATATATAACCTCCCTCCCGTCCCTTCAGTTTACTTTTACAGAACCCCCAATTTTCAAACGATCTACGCACAACTAATAATGACGGCATGCATGTACTGGGAGAGAAAATTAAATATCTTTGTACGTTGTGGACACTTTCACTGACGTGAATATACTACAGTGTGTTATATATTGGAACCAAAGGTTCATATAATTCGGATTGAACTTCCTTAAGGTAAGTCGTTTAATCCTTAAATTATTTTTCAATCGATATTCTTTTAATTTTTGTAAATGTAAAAACTTTTTTACATTTACTATATCCTTGAAACATTATTAAAATTGATATTATACAATATATCTAAATATTTATATGATTAAAAAAATATAACATTATTTCATTTTTTCTATATTCAGTATATAGAATATAGAGTCTATTTTCAGTATAGTGAACTCTATACGATTTCTCTTACAAAATTTAATTTCCACATACACAATCAATATACTATAATGGATCATTTCGAAACAAACATTTTAATAAAATAATCGATATTAAGTATTCCTTTTTTTTTTTTCAAATACCTTGACTAAACGATTGCTATATATTTATTTTCAGTTTTATTTATTTATTTTCTTTTCTTTTTTTTTTTTGAAATAACTGTATCTCTATTTATTTGTCTTTTAAACAACTCTAAGATTAATCATATTGAGATATGTTCAAGTTTACCTATTTTTAAAAAATAACGGAAAAGGTATATTCTCATACCTTTTTTTAATATTACTCATCGATATTTTTGTTTTCTATTTTCTTTGAATAACTACACAAAAGTTGATCGGGGTTCTACCGGGTGAAAAGAAAGTCATGGCAAACATATCAGTAAAAAAATTTAAAAATCTTAAAGAAATGTAATGTAACTCTGTATATTTTTATACCATCAGATGTAGAATTAAATTCTCTAAAACTTTCACGAAGCTTTCCCTATATTTAGTCCATAGTTTTTTGTATATCTCGGTTTTTTGGAGAACTGGCTGTTTGCCATAGTTTTTATTAAATAAACATAGTCCACATTTATATATGTACATATATATAATCACTAGAAAACTGTAAACTATATCAAACCAGAAAATCATACTATAATATGTATAACATATATTTTTATATGTAAGAACAATTTTTTTAATACGAGTTAAGTTTAGTTTGAGATTTTAAAAATCTTTAATTTTTTCCCCATTTTCATGTGAAATAAACTGAAATTGTTTAAATACAAAATAAATAAAAAAACACACCTATGACATAATGACATTTTTTTCCATTTAAATTTGAGACACGTCTTAAAATAGTTATTTGTTTGACTAGTACAAAAAATACACGTTTTCGGGACGAGGGAAAGGGTTGCCGGAGGACGCGTAGCGAAGTCCGGCAATTTTACGAGTCCCGAAAATGTATTTTTTGCGCGAGTTTAACATAATATTTTTTATCCAACCGTTTCTAATTAGCATCTCCAGCTTACCGATTCATCAGGGTCACTATCTGTTTCTATTTTTCTATTTAATTAAACTTCAATATATTATGTGAGCAATGTCAATGTCAAATTACTTTTCGATACTGCAAAACTGTACAGAGTGTCCAAAATAAGATCCTCTATCCCCTTATCTCAGAAAGTATAAAAGGTAGAGAAAAAAGTTAAATACGAAAGTTTTTTGTTTTTACCTGAATTTTTTATTTTTATAACTTTCTTGAATACAGGTTGTTCAGTTTCTCTGATCCAGGCATCAACTTTCGTTTTTTAAATGGGACACCCTGTATTCAATTACATTTTTGTACTCTTATTAAAATTCTAGGTCGACATTGTTAAGGGTACCCTATACCTATCATTTACCGTTACGAAGATATTAGCATTTAAAGAAAAAAATCTGTAAAAAATACCTGCTCAAAAAATCTCGGGAAAACAAATAAGATATCCAAAAACAAGGTAAATAGGATTTATTTCGTAGACAATTAGACTCAGAAATTACTTCAATGAATCGATATTACCTGACAGATATACAGGGTGTTTTTGGCAGATGGCTCAAACATGTATATGTTAAAACTCCAGAAAATCGAAAATCTCTTATGGAACATCCTGTGTATTATTATATTTTTGGATTCTCTATTAAATTTTAACCTTACTCTATATAACGTTCCCTATTCTTATTTTGCTTAGTTTTCAAGATATTGACGAAAATATGAAAAAATCTCAGCTATTAATCATTATCGGCTATTATAAAAAATATCTCTACTATTATTTGGTATATTATATTAAGTGTGCCTTAATACTGATTAAGAATATATTATTTTATTAAAAACTAAGATTTTTAAAATTATTTTATTAATTAACTAATATAAACCAATCTATGTTTGTAAGTTAAACCACAAATAGCTAACAATAATCATAACAAATAACAATAAAAATAATAAATTAAATCAAGTGTCCTATAAGTCCTCAATTTTTAGCTATGCATGTTGTGTATATAACTGGTAGTTTTCTTACAGCGCAATCACTTTAATTGAGCGCTTCAATTTACATCCTGATTTTAATCTATAAATCATCAACATTATTACTCTGAATTTGATAAACTCAGGCTTTCAATGTACCCCATAAAAAGTTATCAAGTGGAGTTAAATCTGGGATCCTCGGGGGCCATGGGATATTCCCGTTTGGCCCTATTCCTTCCACAAAATAGTTGTTAATAAAATTCTTTACAACTGCAGTATTGTGGCACGGAACTCCATCCATCTGATAGATGATCTGATTGGCATCTTCTTTGGCATCCAATAAAGGTAAAATGCAAGTTTGTAATGAATGCCATTTCTTGGTATTTTACCTAAGGTACCTAAGACCATTTAAATATTGGCCAAGAAAGACAGGGCCTAAAATCTGTCTCTTATAAATAGCGCACCAAACATTTTCCTCAATATCTTGAAAACTAAGCAAAATAAGAATAGGGAACGTTATATAGAGTAAGGTTAAAATTTAATAGAAAATCTAAAAATACAATAATACACAGGGTGTCCCATAAGAGATTTTCGATTTTCTGAAGTTTTAACATATATATGTTTGAGCCATCTGTCAAAAACACCCTGTATATTAATCAGGTAATATCGACTCATAGAAGTAATTTCTGAGTCTAATTGTCTACGAAATAAACCCTACTTAGCTTTTTTTGGATGACTTTTTGTTTTCCCGAGATTTTTTGAGCAGGTGTTTTTTACAGATTTTTTTCTTTAAATGCTAATATCTTCGTAACGGTAAATGATAGGTATAGGGAGTATAGGGTAATCTTAACAATGCCGACCTAGAATTTAAATAAGAGATCAAAAATGTAATTGAATATAGGGTGTCCCATTTAAAAAAGAAAGTTGATGCCTGGATCAGAGAAACTGAACAACCTGTATTTAAGAAAGTTATAAAAATAAAAAATTCAGGTAAAAACAAAAAACTTTCGTATTTAACTTTTTTCTCTACCTTTTATACTTTCTGAGATAAAGGGATAGAGGATCTTATTTTGGACACCCTGTACAATAATCTCTTTTTTGTACAGTTGCCATGGCGATCTCAAATAGTCCCGAAATGGCCCTCTTTTTATACAAAATAATTGAATGTTATAGTGTCTTCACAGCTTAAGTTGTGGTGTCTTATTCGTATGGTTGGAAAAAAAATAAATTAATACAATTTTTCATCTTTTAACATCATTTTCAGTTTAAAATTGTCACTAGTCTTTTGATAGCTAATAAAAAAACAATGTACAGATCTTCGGAAAAATGCACATGTGGCATGATGAAAAAACAAGATATAAATTATTATAGACCACAGAAAAAATATCTTGTCCCTTTTTTAACATGTTTAAATATTTTATATGGTTCTTATTTTTCCAAGTGATTTTAATTAATTAGAATTGATTATAATAAAAGTAACAACATTGTATCTTTGCAAAAATACATAGAGATAATGTTATAGGAGTATATTTTGAACTTTTTTATTTTATGGAAGGTAAGGTAGGTAAGTATATTTTTTAAATCAACAATGTCATAAAATGTTATATTTTTCATTACTTTCCCACATCATCGTTTATAAGAATATTATCATTATAATGTTGACTTTGTGTACCAATATGCTGGTAATCTCGTATTGAAATAAGCTGTGCATGATGATCTGATATATCAGGATCAAAGTTTACTATTTCCAATGTATCAGCACTTAAATTAGAAATGATATTATCTAGATATGATGAGGAAGTCATAGTGAGCCTAGTAGGAACATCAACCAAATAAGACAAACGATAAGTATTCAAGATATTTACAATTTAAACTTCATAGTCAGTGGTTTTGTTGTACTATCATCTAAATGTTGTACATACTTATACATCTATCAAATAAAATTTGAAAAAAATTGATTTATTACTGTCGCAGATATAAATAAAAAAAAACATTTTCTTCCAAATTCAACACCCAGTATTTTATACGATACAAATTCGGAAATAAATTTTTATAACAAAGTTCCATTATTTTACCAGTTATAGATATCTCAAAATTGGTCCAGCATGCAACTGGGACAACCTGCATATAAATATGGAACATTTAATTTATTTTTTCATTGGAATGTTATATCACGAAGACAAAAAATACAGGTTTATTTCATACTACCAGTTTAATTTTTTTGTCATGTAGAATTCTGCCTGGGATATAGCTAATTCTTGTGAAGTATATAACATTTATTTTAAAATAACCTCAAGATGACTAGGTATTACCTTAAAATAATATAGTCCAAGAAGCTTAAACAGAAATCGGATTTACGGATTCATCGACGATGCCTAACGTTAGTCCGACTAGCGAAGGTTACGCGAAAAATTTGCACCCTTGTTGCGCGGGTTAAAATAAAAGGTGTAGTCGGCGGGGCAAAGTTGGTTAGTCCGACTAACGCCTTACGCCCCTTTCATGAATCCAGGTGTAAGAAATTTATTAAACAGAGAATCTCCATCCTTCTGAACGAAGAAGATAAATCCATTTGCTTTGTACCGAGACTATTATATTTTTACTAGTATTTCCTAACTATAAATGATGGATACTGTGAACTTAAAAATATGGCCCACAAATCTATATATAAACAAGAATTATAAAGTCATAAATGAAATAAATGTCAGGGACACTTAAAAAATTGCCTGTGTCTAGGTATACCGACATAAATTATGTTGAGTAATATCCTACATTTACAAGAAATACAAAATGATTTCTCAAACGTCAGGCTGAGAAATGTACATTCTAATATGGTGATCTTTGACAAAATTTTTGTATTTCTTTAAAAACGCCCTTGATATTGGACACCAAAAGATAAGAAATAATGTGTTTGCTATGCAATGAACATACAATAGCAGTAATAATAATTCCTTCCATATGTAGGAGTTCTTAAGATAAGATGATTTTTATTTGACTCAGTTTGTTGCTGTTTTTATGCCCTATTCCTTAGTATTCAATTAAAGGGTGGTCGCTTCCCCCTTCTATCCTTTTTTAAGTTATAGTATTGACTTATAAGGCTACTTATATCGCTGCGTTTATGACAATGTACAACATGGATTAAATTATTTGTATTCTAGATCAAAATATATACTGTACATTTATATGGTTGTTTCCGCCAATTGCTATTTTTTGGCTGTTTTAAATCTTCTGCCTACTTTTGTGAGGTGCTAGCTACATGTTCCCATCTGGATTAGATATTCATTTAATATTAGGTAAGTGAAGTGAAGATAGATGGTGCTACGTTACACAACCACAATAAATTTAAAAATATTGTACAGTATGTCATCCTCCATTTCCATGCAGCAGGTCCATCTTGTGCAGCTTTAAATTTTTTCTCAAACGATGTAGATATTGTTAGGGTTGTGGTTACAACTTTTAGAGATAATTGGAATTTTTTTCTTATTTTCGCAGTTTCACGCGCGGTGTTAATGTGAGATATTAAAATCAGTTGATGTTTGACTATCCCCTAGCTAATGAGGTATTACAGGTTTCCCTCATTCCAGCACTGAATGGTTGTTAGGGCTTACCAACCTAAGTTGTTCCTGAGGTGCAAAGGTGGCCCGCAAAATAATAATATGCCGCCCCTCTCCCACACAAGTCTCATACTATTGTGTCAATCCTTATAATTAGAATGAGGAGTAGAGATATTATTACCATATTATATTATTAGTACAAGTTTAAATTTATTGTTTATTTATTTATTTAATTTTAATTTATATATCTTTCATAATATATTCTTTTATTTCATTAAACTTCAGCCAAGCTGAATCGTTAGAAAATTTAACCCAGTGGTTAAATATTTATGGATAATTCACACATTTACCCACGTTATCTACTTACCGTAGTAGCTTGACTAACTGAAGAGAAACGAACATTGCTACCAATGGAAGTTTGATAACTAGCAGCTGCAAAAAAGTTTTAATGCTACTTAGGACCTTGGTAACTTTGTCCGCAAAAGATCTAGTGGATGCGATCAAAACGTCGAAAATATTTATCAGATAGTTCGCTAAATCTTTGGTCAGTCTAAAATGTTTCATAAACGCGCGTCGAGTGCAGTATAGTGTTTTAGTGTTATCTAGAAAACTACGTCAGTGTTGTCTTCACACCAAAGGTTCCAACCCCTTTCCAGAATACTTGGTTGACACCAAGAAGATAATGAAATATAAAATAAAAGTAATATGTGCTATAAAAGGCATCTCCCGTCAGATAAAACATAAGTATTAGCTCCGCTTGACACGAACAAGAACAGTGCTTGTGATGTGGCTGAAGACAGAATCAGAATCAGAAACAACAAATGAAATTTTGTAGTGGTTCAGATAAGTAGTGCTTAAAAATGTCATACGCGCAACATTTTTTAAAAATTTTTGTCAACAAAGACTAGAGAAGAGAGGAACACAGAAGGCCATTATATAATTCGTCATATATAAGTCGTATAGATATATACGATTCAAGAGAATAAATAAACCCAAAATCGACAAAAATAGTTAAGAGTTTTGTACATCTCCATATTCTACCAGGTAATAGTATAATATATGAGAAATTTCACATCTTTCTTATACTATTATCTGGCAGAATATGAAGCTGTACAAAACTCTTGGCTATTTTTGGCGAATCTTTTAAGTTCTCAAATCTCTATTCACCTCACTTACCCCCGCAATATTTTCGTTTCTCTAATATATTACATTTCTCATATCTTATACTATGATCTGGTAGAATATAAAGGTGTACAAAACTCTTAACTATTTTTGACGAATTTTTTAGATTTTCGAATCTACGTTTGCCTCACTTACCCCTGCAATATTTTCGTTTTTCTAATCCATATATATTAAAACGCGTCGATTCTGTCTCGCTTTAAATTCCGTCCCCAAATCCACAAAGATTCAAAGCTATCTCCTCCGAGGGGCGATCTCGGAACGATCTCCGCGGACTACCGGAGGTCGCCCCCGGCCTTTCTCCAATGGTATTTTCGTCCAGTTTCCAACGCGTTTTCCCAATTTAAACGCCTTTTCAAAAAACCTCTGCAAAATATTCGTCGATCGCCGTTCGGCGAGAGAGATGCGGCTAGCACCGGCGTTTGTCCTCGCGCCTAATGGTCCCGTCACACCCGTCGAAATACCGACTTTTCGCGGGACTCCCTCGCCCCTCTTCTAATTTTTACGGCTTCGAGGCGCATCCGTCTCAACTTCTATCTCATTTTATATGCCCATGTGAGATCGCACTAACGAGACAAACACCTCCCACGAAAACTGTCAAATTAATTAAACTTCAGATAGGTTATTTTCCTACGACAAATATTGCTAACGGAATCAATAGTACTGACTGGGAAACACTTCTGATTACCAAAATATTGAAGCGAAATGCTTTTCCAATTAGAAAATCGGTAAAAATAGTTTTTTTCAGGTTGACACGTAAAGTTTATATACTTCAACGTCTCAAGGTAAACATTTGGCAACAGGCTTGGTAGCGCAACGGGAAAGTCGTATACGATTCAAAACTTGGAAATGCTGATTTCGCGAGTTCGAGTCACGGTCGAGGCAAACTTTTTTTTTACTTTTTAATTCCAATTATTTATTAGTATTAGTATTTAGTTATTCTGTTTCATTATCCGTAGCTTTTATTCTTTCTGCACGTAAAATTTGGAATTAATTCGTTCATTAAGGCAGTCTGTTAAATTCATCATTTTAGCTTACAAAAGTAAATATCTACAATATTTTTGGTCCCCTTGATAAAATTGATAATAATGTTTACTTAAAAATAAATTCTACTTTCAGTACTTAAAATATTATGATGTTTTACCATCTACAATAGAGTACCCTTAAACCCTTACAATTTATCAAAATATTTAAAAAAATCGTTTAGTATAATTACATCATCATTCCAGATACAAAATTTCTTTAATATGAATTTTCTTTAAAATAATATTATTCCAGATGCTTTTGTCACCCGAAGGGTGACCCCAGGCCGCAGGCCTAGACCCCCGGTAGGGCTAGAAATGGGAACGAAAATCGCGACAGCGATTTTCTCCCATTTCTAGTATATTATATTTCTCATATATTATACTATTATCTGGCAAAATATGAAGCTGTACAAAACTCTTGGCTATTTTTGGCAAATTTTTAAGTTTTCGAATCTCTATTTGCCTCACTTACCGTTTTCAATATTTTCGTTTCTCTAATATATGATATTTCTCATATATTATTCTATTATGTGGCAGAATATGAATATAAAGGTAATCAAAATTCTTGTCTATTTTTATTGATATTTTTTATTTTCGAAGTTAATTTTGCCCCACTTATCCCCGGAATATTTTCATTTCTTTAATATATTATATTTCTCAAATCTTATACTATTATCGGGCAGAATATGAACGTATACAAAACTTTTGGCTATTTTTGACGAATTTGGGTTTATTTATTCTCTTTAATCGTATTTATTATTAGGACTAATTATGTAATATCTTCTGTGTTCCTCTTTATAATCTTTGTCGACAAAAATGTTTAAAAAATGTTTAAAAAATGTTGCGTGTATGACTGTTGAAATTAATATCTCATTTTTTTTTAGTATTGATACATTTTTATACATTACTTATCTGGTCCACTGTAAAATTTCATTTCTCGTTTCTGATTCTGTCTTTAGCCACGTGTTCTTATATCTGTTATGAAGGAAAAGAAATGAAGGAAATATAATTGTACATACCGATATGATTTGCACCCACTACTCATGAATTTCATACTTTGACAGTATTAAGTTGCCTGGTGATTGAAAAAAAAAATAGATTACCTCCTGAAAAGTTGTATTTTTTTTATAGAAAATAAAATTTAGTTAAGCGTAATACTTTATTGTCATATATTTGTATATAGCATATATCTTTATTTTTATTGTTTAAAGATTTTTTACATATTTCATATATAAACCATTTATTAAAATATTTACTTTATAATCATTTTACACAGATTTGCCTGATATTTTGTTATCTGTCTATACCTATACCAATTTAGATCAGCATTTATTTTCTTGTATTGGACATTTCTATAACTCCTAAAGTTACATAGTAATTGTATTGTGTAATTTGTGTGATTTGTGTAAATATTTAATTTGTAATAGAGGGTGATCAAACGAGGACAGGGTAGAGGATTGTGGCCAAACTAAAGAATTTAATGATTAATGCTGGGCGTTGTCAAGGTCAATGACGGACACATTTTAAACTTATTTTGAACTATACAAGGTGGCTCAAACATTTACGAACGAGACATATATTTTTTAAATGTAACACCCCGTATATTTTGCTTTTAAAAGATTAAGGACAACTATTCAACACTATTCATGACAACTAAAAGATTAAGGACACCCTCATATAAGTTTTGCAGGTCTCGTATAAGTGATTTCTGAGAAAAAAAAAATGTATGAAAAAAAAATCCTTTATTCGGTGCATCTCGTAGAGGCAACCAAAAAAAATAATGAAACAAAATAACGCCACAAGAAACATGGTATAGGATAATTTATAACAGAATTCAGTCCGTTATTCAATACCACAGCATTAGACAGCGTAACCAACTGTCTTTTCCAGCAAAATTTTTAAATGGAATACCCTGCATATTATAACTTTTATAAATTCTACATTAAATAAGCTTTCAAATGCATACTATTTCTATTTTCGCACCTATAGGGTGTTTTTTTAGGTTTGATAGAACTTTACATGACAACTACTATCAGACTGAACTGTTAGTCTGACAGTGTTTATAAAATTTATTTTCAGTATACTTTGGCAAATCATCATGAATAGAGTCACTGTTGAACAACGCTACCAAATTCCTCAAATTTACTTTGAAAATCATTCGTCGGTTCACCAAATGCATAGAAGACTTCGCGAATATGGCCCACATGATCATCCATCTGAGCTATTTATTCGTCGTACTGTGGATGGATTTCGTACCACATACTCTCTACATGATTTGAAAACACCAAGCGTCGAAGGAATGTGCGTAATGAAAGGAATATTACCGCTGTACGTGAAAGTGTGGTTGCAAACAAGGTTTAGTGACAAATTAATTTCGGGAAATGGACCTGTTAACTATCCACCTATAGGTCCTGTGATATGACGCTCGCCGATTATTTTCTGTGGGGTTATGTCAAATCATTAGTTTATGCTGATAAACCAGCAACAATTGAAGCCTTAGAAACCAACACTGTTCATGTTATTCACGACATACGACCAGAAGTGCTCGAAAAAGTCACCCAAAATTGGATCAAAAGAATACGCTATCCTTGAGGACAGCCGCGGTGGTCACATGCCGCAAATAATTTTTAAATGTTTAATTTAATAGACTGTTTTTTTTAATACTATTACTTTTTTAATCACAAAATATTTTCTTTAATATTTTTTTAAAGTTTAAAGTTCTATCATCCTTAAAAAAACACCTTTTATAAAAGTGCTTTACGAGTGTTTTCTACCGTTATGGTTACGCCTCTCTTCTTTGCGGATTTTTTGTGAGAATACATAACTATGAGTTCGGTAAAAATGCTATCTTGTTTTAAAAAGCTGTTTAAACTGAAAAAGAACAAGTGTTTCTAAGTTCAGTCAGAGAAAGGCACCATGTTTACCATGTCTTTTACATTTTCTGAATAATTAAGGTGAAAATGATTCATAATAAAAAATAATTGCTAGCAAGAAATATTTAATAATTCTATTTCATGATCACCTTTATATGTATGGTAAGATTTATTATGCAACAGAAAATACGATTCACCGACGAATATGTGATCATTTGAGGAGGCACACGTATGAGTTGTGATTAATCGAACTATAACAATCTGATTTCACTTACACGTGTTTCCTTATAATGGTTCATCATTCATTACTCACTGTTCAGTGATGTAAAGTTGGTAATTATTAGTTTTATGAGGTCATTTAAGCATAGCATGCGAATGTTTTTCCACAGTGTTGTTACAGTTCTAGTTGCCCAAATTTTGTAAATAATATAAGTAAAGTTCATTCACGTTAAGTTTAAAGTGACGTCATTTTCAGTAGATAATTGTTTTCAATATTCGATAAACAAATTACCAATAAATTAGCATAGCATTTGCCGCTTACAAAGAGTTTTATATTTGGCAACCCTTCTCTGCGTTGTGAAGTTTTTATTTATTTATATAAACTTAACTTAAAACTTAAAAACGTCACTTTAAAGTTAACGTGATTGAACTCTAGGTGCATATTAATTAAATTTGATACATATTCACACTATACACGGTTATAGTGTTAGGAAGTGAACGTGATGCCAGAACCGCTCTGTGTAAAGTGTCAAAAATCAATAAAAACCAACTCTTATAAAGTGCTGTGCACAATATGTAACAATTGGTACCATAGAGATTGTGCCAACTTGTCTATTGAGCAGGTTCAAGACCTAAATAAGGAGAAAAATTTACAAATTGGGAAACGGTGGAAGTGTCCTACCTGTTGCATTCCCACCAAACTCTCTATTCCAAATGAAACCCCTCCAGTACAACAAGTAAGTCAATCATTACAACCAGATGTGAATTCATTAATGGTAGAAAATCACTACTTAAAACAATTAAATAATGAATTAAAGGAAAATAATCTACTATTAAAACAAAATAGTCTGTTGTTAGAAGAAAAAGTGTCCTCGCTTGAAAATAGATTAGCTGCCCTAAAAACCGATGTAAACACTGACTCAAATGGACAACATATAAATAAAAAGAGAAAGCAAAATATACCTCTCTCAAACTATGATTCATTGGCAAAGCTAGGCACGCCAGCCTCCACCAGCAAAACACCAAATTCCAACACCCAAACGCAAACTAAAAATCAGAACTTACAATTATTAAATCATGCAAATCAGGAAGCTACAATACCTTCGCCAGTCAGCGTAAAGGAAGCCCCAATATCGTGGGCACAAGTAGCGGGTGGTCGTGGCCCAACTGCACAGCAGATAAATAAAAATAAATCTCCAAGACCGAGACGAAATATACTTATTGGGACAGGGGAACCTACTCAAAATCAACCCTTTATAGGCAGAGACGAGAAAAACAAAAAAGCATGGTTATTTATATCTCGAATACCTGATAAAATTGATGAACAAATCATAAAGAACTATATTAAAAGTAAAACGAAAATAACGAATGAAGAGGACCTGATCGTTATTCACATCCCTACAAAAATAGAACAAACCAAATCCAATAGCAAATGTTTTCAAATAGGAATCAGATATGACCTGATGGAAATAGTTTACCAGCAAGACTTTTGGCCAAGAAATGTTGCTTATGAACGATTTAAATTCAGATGGAAACATGAAGCTCCAAACACCCAAGAAACCGAGACCGATTTTTTAGAACAAGTCAACATGATACAGGGATAGAATCATCCACACATAATTTTAGGCTATTGCACTTAAATGTACAGAGCATCCGTAATAAGTCAGATCAGTTGGATTGTTTCCTACAAGGTCCAAATTATAATTTTCTACTGATAAATGAACATTGGTGCTCAAGTGACGAACTGACTTATATAGGTATTGACGACTACAGTCTTATTTCCAGTTTTTGCAGAACTCAATTGATTCATGGGGGAGTGGCTATATATGCACATAATATAAATAATTTAAACAGTATTCACCTAGAGCAAATAACCAAACTATCAGTTGAACAGCATTGTGAACTAACTGCAGTTGAATATAATAATATTCGGCTTATGACAATCTATAGATCACCCAAAGGAAACTATGATACATTCATCGACATACTAAACTCAGCACTTGACATTTTCTCCAAGGGAAATAATATTATGTTTGTATCGGGAGATTTTCATGTACATTTTCAAAAAGAGAAAAATCGTGCCTCTGCATTATTAATTAACACTTTTAAATCCTTTGGGCTTTCACTGTGTTTCAAAGGGCTTACACGGAATCTAAATTGTCTCGATAATATTTTTACAAATATGAATATTAGTAACCTGAATACATTTGCAATTGACACCAACTTATCAGATCATTCAGCAGTACACCTAGAGACTTACATTAGTCCAAAAGATTTTTCTAAAACAATAGTAAGAGTGTTTAGAACGGTTAATGATCGTAGTATCCATAATCTTAATAACTATTTGGAAAATACAAATTGGAACTTCATTTATCATCCAAACGTCGATGGCAATTGTTGCTTTGCAATTTTCATTGACTTTTTACTAAAGCAATAAATAACTTTATGCCGTTAAAATCTCGGACAGTGAAAAATTCACATTCCACCGTGATAAAATGGTTCAATAATGACCTTAAAAATATGCGTGATCACTTAAATTTTCTTAGTGAATATTACAAAAGAAAACCAACAGTAAACAACAAGGCAATCTTGAACAATTTCAAGAATGAATACAAACATGCCATAGTTAAATCTAAACAAAAAGCTAATGAAAATTTTATACAAAGTTATAATAATCCCCAACAAGCTCTTTGGAGGCTGATTAACAGCCACAAGGGTATTTCAAATATTACAACTGTTAATGTTTCACCTGATCAGTTCAACAATTATTTTATAAACATAGCTGAAAAAGTAATAGATGAATTACCAGCTTGTAATGAAATCTATACTGACTACTTGCATCATTTTATTGATCCCCATAAATTTGAATTCACAATAGTAACATGTGGTGAAGTTGCCGAAATCATTTCTTCATTAAAAAATACGAAAAGTAAAGATGTCTATGGCATAACAGTCAGAATTATAAAGGAGGTTAGCCACACTATTGTAGTTCCTCTAACTTATTTAATTAATGCAAGCATAATGAGTAGGTCATTCTCTAATCACCTAAAAATTGCCAAAGTCGTTCCTATTCATAAAAAAGGTAATACTGATGACCCTCAAAATTACAGACCAATATCCGTCTTACCCTGCATATCAAAAATCTATGAAATCGTTCTGAAAAGACAAATAACATCATATCTTGAAAGCAATCAATTACTCTATTTATATCAATACGGCTTCAGAAATAAATTGTCAACAACGAATGCTATAAATAAATTAACTGCCTTAATTAATGACGGATTTGAAAAAGGAGAATACGTTTGTTCTCTGTTTCTGGACCTAACAAAGGCGTTTGACTGCGTGTCCCACGAAAAACTTATTCACAAACTTCAGTTTTATGGCTTCACAGAGAAAAGCATTGCACTTCTGCAGTCATACCTAAAAAACAGACAACAATATGTAGTTCATAACAATGAAAATTCCATCATTGAAAATATACGATTTGGTGTCCCTCAAGGATCTGTCCTAGGGCCCATTTTATTCCTCCTCTATATAAATGATTTTCCACGTATACTTAAAGATAAAATTGTTGCAATTCTGTTTGCGGACGATACCAATTTAACGTTCTCTGATTCCAGCATAACAAATTTAGTACATGAATTGAATGAAACAGAGACAACAATCCGAAAATGGTTTATTTCGAATAATTTGTGCCTCAATAAAGCAAAAACAGAAACAATGTTTTTCAGTCTTCGTAACATGGATGGACTGTGTAACCCAGAATATCTTAAATTTCTAGGTGTCAATCTGGACTCTAAGTTATCCTGGGAAAAGCACACTTTTTATATTTGCAATAAGATCTCAAAGTGTATTTATTTGCTTAGGAATCTTGTTGACAAAATATCCCAATCTGGTTTGGTTACTGCATATCATAGCCTCATCCACTCTGTTATATCGTATGCTATTCTAGTTTGGGGTCACGCAACCTCTAGCAGTGATGTATTTGCCGCTCAAAGAAAAGCTCTACGCGTAATTTCGAAACTTAAATACAGAGATGACTGCAAAGAACAGTTCATAAAATTGAAGATAATGACTGTCCCGTCTGCCTATATATTTCAGTGTCTATTATATATAAAACAAAATCTTGAATCATTTACTACCAGAAGTCAAATACATTTATATCACACCAGAAACAAACACGATTTGAACCACAATTTTTATAGGTTAAACAAAATGAGAACGGGTACCAGCTACTTTGGAATACAATTCTTTAATGCTCTGCCTCCAGAAATAAAGTGCCTAAATATGAACTTATTTAAAAAAAAATTAAATCTTATTTAATAGATGGGGCTTTCTATAGCACAACTGAATTCTTAGAAAGTAATTTAAATCTGATCTGACATGTATTCGCGGTGCTTTAGTGCAAATGAACTACTTTACTCTTATTTTGTAGAATTTTAATAACCTAAATCGTAAGTGATTGAAGTTACCATTTGTTTGTATGTGTGTATACGTCTGTGATTATTAATTAATTATTTTTACTTTATATTGTTCTTGTATACCTATATACTGTTTTGTACTAACGCAAATTTATATTTTGATTGTTGTTATTCATTTTATGATATACTCTCGTATTTGTTATTGTATTGTATTATAGTGTTATATTTTTAATACAGGCTGGATGGAGCAGCTCCTTGTGACGTGTGTCAACACTTTTGTGTATTAACATCAATAAAATCTCTCTCTCTCTCTCTCTCTCTCTCTCTCACACACATGAACAAATATTAAGATTTTCAGCTCATGCTATGCACACTTCCAACTTATATAAAAAACATTTTTTAAGTAGGTAATTATATCATTATATTGTTACGGTATTTATTTTTGCTAAGAATCATTTAAATAGTAAAAGTTGAAGATATTAGATAAGAAGACATTTATACAGGGTTTCCCAATAGTGTGACAAAGTTCCATTGCTCCTATGCCGTAATAAATAAAAAAATATATATCTTAGGATCTCATAGAGCTTAAGAGGACGTACATTTTAAAAATATGTATAGTCATATAGGGTGCTCTATAAACCGGGGCCATATCAAACTTGTGTTTTTTTATGGAATAACATATTTTTTATTTCATATATGAATTCGGATCATTTTTTCGAATTCTTCAATATAAGGTTCACTACTATTATACAGAGTACTTCAGAAGATAGGAGCATTTTTGTATCTTAATCTTAATCGCAATGAATAATTGAGCACCCTTTATCTTTTTTAAGAAAATAAATACTACATCATTTTTGACTCCATTAATTATGGTATATGGTCTAGTTTTACTTTCTGTAGAATTTCCTTTAAAATAGCTTTATTTATATACAGGGCGAATACAAGCTCGCAACCACAATTTCCTAATAATTGAGCACCTTTTATCTTTTTTAAGAAAATAAATACTACAACATTTTTGACTCCATTAATTATTATGGTATATGGTCTAGTTTTACTTTCTGTAGAATTTCCTTTAAAATAGCTTTAATTATATACAGGGCGAATACAAGCTCGCAACCACAATTTTCTCAATTTTTATAAATGAAACACCCTATATTTTATATCATTTCATCGAGATCTTTCACTACTCTTTCTATTCTATGAAGCATTCCCTATGCCTAATTGTAACTGTTTTTGAGATATTAGAGGTTAATGATTAATTAATTTTGTGCATTCTTCTGCACCAAGTTTAATATTAAAAAATATATTTTATTGAAAATTGTTCTCCGCCCCTTATTCTACAAGAGTCGAACTTTTACAGTGTGCCTTTTTTACTAAAATCAGCGAAGGCGTTTCCGAGATTCCGTCTCTTAAAAATTAGCTGCCGACTAATTTTGTGAGCAGTTTTGTTGAAAATCAACCATCTGTTCTTGTCCAGGTATTCCTAGACCCTCTCGGTTCTAAGAATCATGCTAAGCAGTTGTAATGATACTCCCAAGTTTTCAATTACCTACCACCACTTTTCACTTGAAAATGTATGATATTTGTGTAAATTAAGAAGAGTCGACCAAGAACCTTCAACAAGATAAGTTCTGTCCTTCAAAATAAAATCTGAACAAAAGCAAGATAGTATCTTTTATAAAAAAACGGTCCTTCGAATCAAATCCAGTGGTTACATCGACAATCTGTAACAAGTTTATTAGCAAAATTCCCGGTTCATTAAAAAAAAATCAATAAAAAAATTGTGAAAATGAAACATGGTTTATTTGAACTCTTTTCTTATGTAGTTCAATTGATGCTTGCATTAGATAGTTATCCTGACTAAACAGTTAGTCAATTTCTAAACAAAATGATAATTTTGGACTAATACTGTGGCCTGTGCTGCGTTGTGCTCTCCTGTCGTGTGATATATTTGATAATATAGTTAATAAATTTAAAACTGTGAAATGACGCGAAGTAGTGCAATGAAACCGGATAGTCACAGTAAGTCTCAAAATTCTAATTTGATATCTGACGAGATAAAATCAATTATTGAAAGCTGCTTGCAACACCAAAGCGATATGTTTTTAAAAGAAATTCAAGTGTTAAGGCAAGAAATTGCTGATCTGAGAGAGTCTAATATTGAGATGGTAAGACTTCTTAGCAAAACTAACATAACAGAATTAAATAGCAGGCGAAATGAATTTATAGTAAATGAAGACTAGTATCATACAAATAATTCCGATGATAGCGTATGTTCTGCAGATACGATAGTCCAAGGCAAAGAACTACCACAAAAAGTTAATGCTGTTAAAAAACAGCAGCACAAAATACAGCGTTCTCGCAAAAACAATCAACAGCGTCCAGCTGTGTTTGGGAGAACGACAAATGTGATAACGGGGAGCAGCCAGGATAGCACAGCTGAGTTCACCGCATCTAGTAAGCGACTGTGGATATATGTGGGCCGCTGTAAATCGGACTCCAAACCGGAAGATATTAAATCCTATTTAGAAAAAAAATCTCCTGGACACAAATTGGAACCATCACTGGGTTACCACCTCAGGGTAGGAGTGTTTCATACAGGGTTGAAGCTGATATGGACCTGAAAGACGTTTTATATTCCCCATCTCACTGGCCTCAGGGAGTCATTGTGAAGAGGTTTAGATTTCGTTCTGACGGCAAATCAGATGATCAACGTCTCTTTTGATTATAGTTGTGCCAATAATGTAGCCATTGACTCAAACAATTTAAAAATTATATGTATAAATTGTCAGTCAATTATAAACAAATAATATAGAGATTATAGTATGTAAAGAGGACCCTGATTTTATATGTGGATCTGAGACATGGTGCAACAATTTGAATATCAATACCATAAGTATTTCTAATTATACTTTAGCTAGTTTCTATGTTAGGCGCCTACACATACATGGTGGAGTACTTATTTTGATTAAAGATAAAATTTCCTATAAAAATTTAGAAAGTGTCATACACATGTCAGAGGAAATGCACTCGGAATTTTGTGGTATATCATTTTCTGTAAATAGTAAAACTTATTGTTTACTAAATGTTTATAGACCGCCTGACGGTCATATTGACGTATTTATTAGCAGAATGTCGCAATTATTAACGTTGTACTGTAAAAAATTTAGTAATGTCATACTGTGTGGAGATATGAACATTGATGACCTGATTGACTCTCTGGGAAAAAAATTATTTTGTGATCTTACCGACAACCATCGTCTTTTTTGTCAAAATTTTGAACCCACAAGAATTTGTACTATCAGAAACGGTCTCACTTCGGTCTCAAAAATAGATTATGTGTTTACAAATATTGATCAACATGCTTACGTAGAATATTTTCAAGATTTAAATGTGGCTGACCATTTTGCGTTAATTGTAAAAATAAAAACTGAGTATGATAGTGTAAACAGGCAAAAGGAAAAAATTAAGCATAGGAATACATGTGAGAATAATCTGCTGAGTTTAAAGTATTACTTAAGTAATGAAACATTTCGTACTGTCTTTGACTGCCACAGTGATATTAATAAAGCTTTTAACAATTTTATCGGTTCATTACAGTATGCATTGGATATATTTTGTCCCATGCAGGCTGTAACTAGTATGCAGTCTAATGCAAAATCATGGGTAACAAAAGATATAATTGAGATGGGTGAAGTTGAGGGAAGTTTTCTGGTTAAAGAATAATTTGAGAGATAATCAACTGGAAGACTTTTACAGACGGGCTAAAAGAGATTATAAATCGAAAATTAGCTCTATGAAAAAACAGTTTTATCGGGAAAAAATGAAAAATAAAAATACCACTCAATAGCAAAAATATGTTTGGAGTTTAGTTCGACAAAAAAATACCATTTTTTTGTCGATCAATACCATTTTGTTGTATAATCAAATGCTCATGTGCCCATAAAAATATTTATTAATGATGAAATTGTAGAGTAGGGTGATATCCTGGCTGAAACTTTTGTAAATTATTTTACCTCTGCAGCTAAGATAGCTATACAGAGACGGTTTGGTGGTCAAATATCTGCTCAATGCACAATATCGAATTCAAATGTGGCTAATACATTTTTTTATGACGGTGTCAATGAAAATGATGTGGAATATATTATAAATAATTTAAAGAATAGAAATTCTATGGGTATTGATTGTGTTTCTACAAAGATTAAAAAGAGCAGGTTTATTGCTGCTCCTTTAGCATATTTGGTGAATTTGTCGATTCATTTAGGAGTTTTTCCAGATTCATTAAAGATTGGTAGTGTGACACCTATATTTAAGAAATGTGACCGTTTAGTAATTCAGAACTACAGGGGCATTACAGTTCTGTCGGTATTGAGTAAGATAGTAGAAAAAATAATATATGATAAGATGATAAAATACATTGGTAAATATAAATTACTGTCAGTTTGTCAAAATGGGTTTTGCCCAAACAGATCCACAGAAACTGCTAGTTATGCTTTTACTGAGTATATCTATGAAAACCTTGATAAAGGAAAATATGTGGGAGCCCTGTATTTCGATCTGTCATTGGCATTTGACTGTTTGGATCCTGGTTTTGTGGGGACGAAGTTGCATGCAATTGGTTTCCGGGGTACATTTCTGTCGTGGCTTCTATCTTACTTAAGTTACAGAAAAATATGCGTAAAAGTGAATAATACGTATTCTAGTATTCATGATGTAGATCTTGGAGTTCCTCAGGGCTCCGTACTCGGTCCTCTGATCTTCCTACTATTTATAAATGACCTTCCTGAGCATATTAGTAATGACTGTACCGTTCTATATGCTGATGATGTAACACTTGCTGCCGCTGCAGACGGACCTGGGGTCCTTCAGAATCACTTAAATAAATTGTCAGTTGAATTTTCAAACTGGTTTAATAAAAATGCATTAATATTAAATATGGAAAAAACCGTTTGCATGCAGTTTTCCTCACGGAATGTTCGGGATGCTTTTGACGTCACAGTTGATGGTAGAGTAATTCAATTATCTGAAACTACGAAGTTTTTGGGCACCTTCATTGATTATGATATGAGCTGGAAAAGCAATATTGGGTTTGTTTGTAAAAAGCTTAACAGTGGTTATTACGCTCTCCTACAATTAAAGTCTTTATTTGACAGTAAACAACTTCTCGATATTTATTATTCCCTAATCTATTGTCACTTGTCATATAATGTAATCATATGGGGTAATGCGGGTGGTGTTAGTACCAGTAGAGTTTTCATTTCACAAAAAAGAATCATGCGTCTAATCTTTGATGTACAGCCATTGAATTCTTGTAGACCTTATTTTATAAAATATGATATACTGACATTTCCATGCATCTATATCTATAAATGTGTTTTGCAGATTGCAAAAAATTCCGATAAGTTTGTTAAGAATGACCAAACTCATGGTTATAAGACTATATTTGGTAATCTGTTTAGAATACCCCATCACAAAACATCTTTATATGAGAAAACACCATCCTACATGGGCATTAAATTTATGAACCATTTGCCAGTAAATATTAGAACTGAACGCAATTTTAACTCGTTCAAATCAAAATTGAGAAGATATTTGACTGAAAATTGCTTTTACAGCATAGCAGATTTTACTCGTTGACACTTATGTTTTAATGTTTTAATGTTTTAATATAGTCTTAAGCTGTGACCGTGCTTTACTATCGATTTATTTAATGTTCTGTAAATGTTATACGTGTGAAATTAGTATTGACTTGTCCAATGTCATGTATATGAGATCTGTCTGGATAAATAAATTATTATTATTATTATTATTATTATTATTATTATTATTATTATTATTATTATTATTATTATTATTATTATTTAAAGTATAAAACCTTAAATATCTCAAAAACCGTTGCAATTAGGTATAGGGAATGCTTCATAGAATAGAATGAGTCGTGAGAGACCTTTATAAAATTGATACAAATTGTGTTTCATTTGTAAAAATTGAGAAAACCATGGTTGCGAGTTTTGATTCGCTCTGTATACAAGTAAAGCTATTTTGAAGGAAATTCTATAGAAAGTAAAACTAAACCATATAGCATAATTAATGGAGCCAAAAATGATCTAGTAATAATTTAAAAAAAATATATATAATTTTATTTAATAAAGACGATATTGCACTTTGACTCACTAAGGAGCAACATTGTATACAGGGTTGCTCATTAGTGCGGTAAAGTTCAATATCGGCCCTATTAAAGGTACTGGAAAAAACCCATAGAAGTGAGATATAGTGCCAAAAGGAGCCGGTTTTAAAAATATTTTGAAAAAGATAGTCACCCTATCTTTTTCAAAATATTTTTAAAACCTCACTACAGAGGAGCACCTTCAAGGTAACTTTTTTTAAATGGATTATTATAAATATTTTTATATTTTTTAAATCACAGGAATGTTCTCTTTTCAACGATGTGTCTATTTTTGGTTTGTAACGCGGCGTTGCCGAGTTATTAAAAAAAATGTAAATATTTTGGTCATGATAAGGTCACGACCGGTAAATAAACCGGTAGTGTGAAAATTACGATCAGAACGGAACACTCAGTATATTATTTCATTTTTCAATCAGTACATTAATTCTTTATAATTTTTTTGACCTATGTCATATACATAATTTTAATATTTTCAGAGATATTTGCAGTTTTTCTACCAGAACCGTTAAATTAGAATATATTATGTTGATATATAGTATCTACATATAAATAAACGTAATATATTCCCTACCGTTTTGAAGTTATGACGGAAAAACTGAGTTACTAATTTATACAGTGTGTCCTAAAATGATGACACAAAATTTATATTTTTTTCTAGTTGAGATTAAAAAATGTTGACGGAGCTTTAACATTACCGATTTTTTTTTTAAATAGGACGCTCTATATTTCGTAGTATAAATAGTAAATAGATAGCCCCTCTAAAGAAAAATTCAGTGATATAAAGTTATAGGTACCTAGTTTTGTTCTGTCATAGTTGTAAAAATTGTTTAAGAAAATGAAAACTAGTGGTACTAGTGGTACTAGTAGTACTAGTAGGTACCTACTCCTTTTTATATTATTACAGCAAATGTTCAAAGTGGCCCCCATTAGCCACTGCACAATGCCCAATTCTAAGCCAGAAAGTCTGAATCTTGTGTGGTGGAGGGTCGGCATATTATTATCCAGTAGACCGCATTTACGCCCTACGCCACCAGCTCTGAGATGAGCCATTGAAACACTAAACCTTGAAATGTTAAATTAAAAGCACTATTCCATGACTTTCTATTTGAATAAGGTTCAATTCAATATTGTCTTGGTGTAAGTAATTAATAGATACATTTTGATATTTGATGATTTGTTACTAAAAATGAATAAGGTGGGTAGGTAAAAAAAATTTAGAAAAATACATGCAGAGCCGCAACAAAGGTAGCTGCCGCCGGGGTGCGGAACTTTTGCCGCCGCCCTAGCAGACTGATAATAAAAATAAATGTATTTTTCTTTAACAATTGACAAAAAACAAACAATATTAAAAACAACAACAATTAACAAAAAACTAACAATATTAAAAAAACAAAAAAGAACATGAACTTCAATATTCTTTTTATTTAAATACTTAATTTCTTCAGTCATTCCTCAACCAAATACATATCTCAACTTCAGACATATCATCCAGGTTTTTGAAATTTTTTTTGACTGAGCCTAGTCAGCTGAGTGACTCCCCGCACAGGTCGGTCGCGCGCGGGCTGCCTTCTCTAATCGAGTAGGAAAAACGGCGTTTCGTTGTTACTCGCGACAAATGTGATGACCGGCGACTAATAAACCGTGAAGAAAACCTTTTAACTTGGCTAAAACTGTAAATTTATTTAAGTCAACTGAGATCTTAGAAAGTAATTATTTACTAAGGGGATCTGATCTAACTAACGGACAAAAATAAAATGTAAAAAAGGTATATCTTGATTGACGTCTGCTACTAACCAACGGTGTCTTTTGCCGCCCCCTGGAACGTGGCGCCCGGGTGCCACGCATCCCTTGCACCCCCGGGTTGCCGCGGCCCTGATGTCATGTTTTAAACCAATCAATTAATAGAGTATAGGTAGGTAGGTGAAAAAAAAACTATAGAACCCAAAAAGTGGAATGGTATGCTGGAAACAAACAGAAGCCAGTTTTAATCACGAATTGCAATTATTCACATAAATAAATGTTAATAGTACAATAAATACAATATCCTGTATCTTTTCTATAAAATTTTCGGCAGTATAAAAGCGTACACAAAATCATACCGAACCCATTCTACAAAATAGTTTGATATAGTCTTTTAGTATTCTCATCACTGTGGTATGCATTTATTTCATAATCCATTATAAGAATTTTATATAGAAAATACACAGACTTACTGAACATAAAACACAAGACCCATTTGGTTATATTTAACTTTGACATTTATAGTTAATCTACCTTCATGTGCGGGTTAATTTAACTCTGAGTTAATAACCCAGCGTTAATTTTAACTTGTGAGTTAACTCTTTATTGAAAAACTGGGCTTAAAATAGTTCAAACCATAATAAAATCATGAAACTTTACACACTAGATTCAATAGCCATACTAAAACAGCCAGTAACTTAAGATACTATAAATTGCTATAAAATATATAAATAAGCATATTGATTTGAAGGAGATGCCGAAAACAACTACTCCACGGTATATGTGCTCCGATTGGAATTGCATTACTCTAGCAAACCCATCCTTCATTGAGATCAAGCACAGACACTAACCGGTTTCGCACTTATTCTGTACTCATCAGAGTCGGATAGATAGTGGACTCAATGTTAGTAGTGGCGAGAATGACATAGTAGTCCCCTCTTTTGGTCTTTGCTATTATCTGTCTGACAATTATTGCCTATTTGACAGACAGATAGATAGCGACCTACTTTTCCGTAAGTGTCATCATACCAGTCCCAGTGACCTCTATTGTCTTTGAGGAAGACACTCCTACTTAGATATTTTTTATTTAAACGACTTCTATGGAGATGTCGGAGTAATGCAATACCAGTCGGGGGACAAATAGTCCGTCGAGTAGTTATTTTCGGCATCTCCTATATGGGCTTGGCCCTCTGTCACCATTCATGCTATTTTTACACTTTGCAATTTCCAAACTCTCAAATGCATTCAGCCGCCTAGATATTTTTACATTGCTAATTAGTCTTAAATTGCTACTATCTATCTTATGGTAACGAATTGACCTTCTAGTTTACCCAAAATACTTTTGATTTCAGTCTTTAAAACTAATTTCATAAATCCCCGACTTTCCCTTAGTTTCTATTTTGTCTTTTGGATTGGCTAAAAGTTCTTATAGTTTAGTTCCCGATGAATCCCTCAATCACTGACATACCTATATATTTTTATAAACCTTATCAAAAACACGGGTGAAACGAGGATCGTATGGGATAGATATGAATTTCGGGGGGAAGCTTAATAGGCGATGATTTAAAAAATTGAAACTCTCCATTTTGTGTTGAGCACATGTTGTTTTGTATTTTCTGTTTATATGTTTTCTGTATATGTCAAATTCTAACTTATTTTCACTATTTCTAATTATTAATACATCTAAGAATGGTAGCTATCCAGCTTTCAATTTCATATGTAAATTTAACTGACGCGAAACGACTTTGTTTCAATTTAGAAACAAAGTTGTCAATATCATTGACTTTTGTACTAAACACTGCAAAGAATTAAAACCAAACCCTGGAGAAATATTCGAATTTTTATTTTGCCTCAGTTTCAAATCTGTTCATGAGAAGATTGGTAATGAATGGTGACAAAAAGTTACCCATTGCTGTACCCTCATATTGTTCGAAGAAATTACCATTGAATTGAAAGCAATTTGGTTTCATGCAAAGTTTAGTGTGTTGAAGATATTCTTTTACTACATCTTGACGGAGATTGTTTGATTCAAGTAGAACCCCAAGTTAGTCCAACGTCTATCATAAAGGAACACATGAAAACAATGAACGAACGTCAAAGGAGATCAAAACTTCACCTTCTTGCAACGGGATATTGTTCATCTTATTAATGAAATCATTGGAATTAATCACGGAAATACTAGGTGGTGCACAGGGTAAACTTTTGAACTTTTCTGTTAACCATTTTGATAGGTGGTAAGTCGGCAATCCAATTGATGAAATAATAAAACGCACCGACTTTCCTGGTTTATGAATCTTAGGCAAGCAGTGCAATCTAGGTACACCTGGCTTAGATACATGTAACCTCCTATTTTAAGCTGGAGTAATAAGGTTTTTGCAGGATTTAAGTACATTTTTACTTCAGTAATCATTTTTGGTAATGGATTTCTAGAAAGTCTATTATAAGGGCCATTACTAATCAGATTGTCTACCCTTTCATAATATCCATCTTTGTCTAAAATAACAGCCTTATTACCCTTATCAGCTTTTAGGTAAAAACAATCTTTTTCACGCAGCCGTTTGATTATTTTTCTATTCTAGTGGATTTTGGCTTACTATTAACTTTAGTGACAATATTTGTCGAGATTTGACTTCTGCAACTTTCTCTGGCAAATCCTTTAGAGGAATCAGGAAAGTACTGAATTGAACTTTCAACCCTTGCAACAATCTCATCTAAAATGCCTTCAGAGGCAGGTAACGCAAAATGTAATCCCTTGTTAACGAGATGAATTTCTTCTTTATCAAACGACTGTGAGGAATGATTTTCTACAATAGTGAAAATTTTTTAAGGAACACCTTGACCGTGTTTTGACGTGTTATTATTAATCTTTTCAGTTTTTTATTTTGTGACATCTTATTAATAAATTTAGTGTTAATTGATAAAAACATGCTCCTCTAAAAGTCACACCATTGTTCAATTACTAAATTTTTTAACTTATAGGTAAGCTTTTGGTTGGTTCTCAAAAGTCTAAACCTATTTTTTTTTTTTCGAGAAAATAACAATGGCGCAAACCGCATCTCTCTATCTGTTACCGTTTTCCAGCGTTTTCTCGATTTTTGGCTAAACCGACTGGTTCCCTTTTCTCGTTTCCCTTTCAAGATATCTTAAAACGGTTTGAACACTCGACAGGCACTTTTTAGACATACATTCGATGGCATAAAATAAATGTGAAAATTTTTTGACGCAAAAACAATCCAATTAGATTTCTCTATTTGTAATCACGTGTGCAAAACCAACCAATAATAGTCACATTACACTGATAACAGCCCATGGGTAGTTATCACTTATGTCATCGTACGTTGACAGCGAATAAAATTTTTTTGACACTTCTATAATAATTGTAACAATTTAAAATGTCTATCACTTTCGTCACGATTTGGTAAACAGCTATGTGGAATGTAACAAGTAAATTATTACAAGAGTAATTGTATGACATTTTCATAAAAATTGCAAAAAATTTTCTCACCAAATACCCCTCGAGCATTGATAAATAACTCAAAATTTTCTCATAACTTTCTCAAGCACGTTACTTTTTGATATCTGTTGTCAAGTAACGTGCTTTCGAAATCTGTGATAAAATTATCTCGTAGTTATCAATGCTCTTGGGCCATTATAGGTGATAATGTTTTTGGTTTTCGTGATATGACCACAACTTATGGTTTTTTTTTTGGAACACCCTGTATTATATTTCAAAAACGGAAATAGGATTAAAAATGCATTCCAAAAATATATACTTATTATTTTTTGTGTAGATTTGCGAAAAATGTGAAATTTTAAAAATATTCGTACCAACGATTAAGTTTTTTACTGGGAAGGCTTTGAAAACAAACAAGTTTGACGTTTAACATTATTAGAAGCGTCTTAACACAAATCAAAAATGGTTTCTTACTCAAATGAAGACAAATACAATTTAATAAAATCTTTTAATCTAAGAAATGAAAATGCATGTAGTAAAATTAACATAATATTTCACATAAAATGATTCCATTTCAACGTATCCATAAAAGTCACGACCAAGCTAGAGAATTTACTAAAAATTTAAACTAATTTGAATGCCCATGGATCTTACACTAAACCAGTAAACAAAATGTACAGCAAGGCTAATCGCGAAGAGTAAGAAAATGATGCTCTATAGCATATAAAACAAAATCCTAATTGCAAACTAAGTAGACAAATAGAAGTAAATAGTGGTGTTACACAAAATAAGTAGTTATGGTACTAAAAATTTTCAAAAAACAATAATTTTTTGAGTAAAGTGTAAGAATATTTGAAAATCGACACTATTTGTGTTAACACACTTCTAATCATGTTAAACGTCAAACTTGTTTGTTTTCAAAGCCTTCTCATACACAAAATAAGTAGTTATGGTACTAAAAATTTTCAAAAAACAATAATTTTTTGAGTAAAGTGTAAGAATATTTGAAAATCGACACTATTTGTGTTAACACACTTCTAATCATGTTAAACGTCAAACTTGTTTGTTTTCAAAGCCTGCTCACTGAGAAGGCTTTGAAAACAAACAGTCAGAAAACTTTAATATCGTTGATACAAGTATTTTGAAAATTTCATATTTTCCGCAAATCTACACAAAAATAATAAGTAAAGTATATATTTTTGGAATGGATTTTTAACCTTCTTTCCATTTTTGAAATATAATACAGGGTGTTCCATATAAAAAAAACACAGGTTGTGGTCAATTCACGAAAACTAAAATATTATCACATTTATTTTTATGCCATCGAAAGTATGTCTAAAAAGTGCCTGTAGAATGTTAAAATCGTTTTAAGATATCTTGAGAGGGAAACGAGAAAAGGGCACTACTTGGTATATCCAAAAATCGAAAAACGCCCTGTAACTAGAGATATGCGGTTTGCACCATTGTTATTTTCTCGAAAAAAGAGCTCTATCAGACTCGTCTATCAGATTTGATCTATTTATGAGAGATTTGCGGTAACCCTTGAAAACAGACCAATTTGAACCATCGTAATCTGTACAGGGTGGTCCATTGTCGATGGAAATTCAGGGTATCTAAAAAACTAGGTACTAAAGATATGATAAATCTGACACCACGTTCTTGAGCTCGATTTTCATGGCAAACTCGACTGTCAAATCAGGAATTTGCTATCTTCATTTGTTTCTGAGTACAGGTCGTTTTTCGTTATTGTGACATTTTTTAATATGTCTGTATCTCAGCTGTTAAATAAGTTAGAGTTACAGTGAAAACTGCTCAAGACTAATTCTTTGGCGTAAATTTGAATGCCGGTCAGCATTTATTAAATGTATATTTAAAATATTATTAAAAGAATTTTCACATATGCCCTGTAACTCAAAAACAAATGAAGATAGCAAATTTATGATTTGAAAGCCGAGTTTGCCATGAAACTCAAGATCGAGAACGTGGGATCAGATTTATCATATCTTTAGTAGTTTCTGAAATATCCTTAATTCCCATCAAAAATGGACCAGCCGGTATTGATACTTAATTTCTAAATCTAGCCATTTCTGCTTTGCAAACATTGTAACTTTATCTGGAATGTGTGAATATTTTGGAACTTTAACTTGAATAAAATTTGTAAAACCGAACGACGTTTGCAGGTTTTTAGAAACCAAATATCTGACCCTATTAATCTAATCTTAGCACTCATCTTATGATACAGATTCACTTCCGTTGACCGTAAAGCCATAGTAATCTTAAAGGGATTGGAACCTTTGGTGTGAAGATAACACTGATGTAGTTGTAGACGTAGACTGCAATCGTAGACTTCAATCAGAAGTATGTTGGACAAACTAGAAGGTCAATTCAAACTAGATTCAAGGAACATATGGCTCGTCTCAAATATGGTAGAACAGATAAGTCTAGTATCGCCCAACATACGTTTGAGAACAACCATAAGATAAATAGTAGCAATTTAAAACTAATTAGGAATGTAAGAAATTCCAGACAACTGGATACGGTTCACTGAACCGTAAAATAGTTTAGGCGTAAATAGGACATAGATTTAGTTTTATTCATCTCCACATGAGGCTAACTTGGTCGTTGAAACGCGCGTCGAGTGTTTTGGTGTTATGTGGAAAACTACGTCACTGTTAATTATATTCTTCCACAGTTGCCGAAAGATATTTAGATAATCACTAAAAGTCATGGTCAAAACTGATCAGTTTTAATCATCGCTAGATGATGCCAACTTGGTTGACAAAACGTGTGCCGTGTGCAGTATAGTGTTTTGGTGTTATGTGGGAAACTACGTCAATGTTAATTAATTATATTTTTGTTAGTTGACAATCATCAAACATAACTTACTAATCATACGTTTTCTATATTACTAAAGAACATTAAAACATCATTTGCATACAATTAATTTATGAAGTCTCTGTAATGTGGAGAATATGGATTAATAGAATCTAGATAGTAATCCTAACAGGTTGAGTCATACTAACTTATTGTAAATTTCATACCGCACGTCGAATGGTAAAACTAAGGAGACAGATAATCCGACTCTATAGTCTCTAGGATAACAAACTAGCGATAAAATACATTCTTATTTAATATATTAATGGACCTAAATCTCCTAGTTCATTAAATTATGCGCAAAAAACTCAAGTGTGACCGGTCACGGCCATAAGTATTCTTTCTAGTACTAAAACTACTGAGGGTGATGACCACAGGACTGACGAGTTCCCGAAGATTGATAATTGTGAGGCGATATATGGCTAGTTTGGCGGTTAAGAAAATATTCCAGTAATTTATTAATCAAATTAATCTTCTAAGGCGATGATAGTACTTCATGAATCCGAGAACAACTGGTTTCGATGCTTGAATATGACTTCATCATAAATAAAGTCGCAGCGGCTTAAACAATAAATAATATACCTTCTCAGCACCAGTCAAAATATCTTGAAGGTGAAGACGAAAAATACAACAAAGGAAACATTCTTGTTATTAATGTTATTACACCAGTCTACCTTTTTGACCCGATCAAGGACAAACGTAATACGTATTGCGATTGTATCTGTTGGTAACGCTGCATCTATTTACTTTCGCTGGAACGAATCGGGTATCTAGAGCGAATGCCAATCAATAAACAACAAATACGGATTGTTTTTGTGAATATTTAAATGAAATTTTCAAACTTGCAATCTTCCTTTAGATTGCTCGTTATATGTAGATCATGTGCATGGTAAATAGAAATGCATACTGGGTGATTAGGTAATAATTTATAGAGTAGAAAGAGGATAAATTAGTTTTCCTGACGCTATTACCGTGAAGCAGGAAAAATACCAACACTGAAATAAAGTAAATAAACACTTAAAATTATTATAGGCCTGATAAAAACGTATTTTGCTAAAGAGCAAACAGTTAATTTAAAAATTACGCAACATGGACTACACAAGAAACCGATTACAACATGATTACATAATTATATAACCAAAAAAATAAAATTCTTCATGGAAATTAAAACAAATGGGAAAAATGAATTGTATTATTCACATTTGATAAGTTTGTTGCTCACAATGCATTATTTTTTACTAATGTCATGTTTATTTACAGCATTCCATATTAAGTATGCTGACTCTTTATTGCCAATACTATTTGGAATATTGATGCCTTCATTTATACAAATTGCAATTAAAACTTTATTTTTTAGTGATTCTCTAAATAAATATCTCTCGGCAACTCTGGAAAAACGCCAATCTCTATATCTTTTCCAACAGGTCAAGTCACCACCAACTTCTACAAATAATATAGTAGAGCCTCGATGTAAGTACAGTCGCCTATTAACTTCTTCTGTAGAAAGACAAGAAAACTGACTATCGTTTAAGGTTAAGTGATTATGGTTACTGTTATCTTTAATATTACATCGTAAAACCTATATCTAAATCTAGATCATCGCAAAATCTAGATCTCGTTCAAGACCTATTAAAGTTGTTTTGACCAACATTACCTAAAGTACAATCAGTCTTACGTCTTAAAAATTTAACTGGTTTCAACTTTGAAAATATAAAAATAATGGACTATCGAATTCCTAAGCAACTAACAATTTAAAATACATACGAGAAAATTTAGTACCTAGAAGTAAACGTAGATAAAACCTGACCACTAAATATATTAAAAGCATACCTGCCTTAGTCCAGCCGTTGAAAAAAAAACTAAAATCTTATCGAGTGAAAAATTATTTATACTGACATCGCTCTTATTCCAACCGCAAACTTTTGTTATACTAATTGTATCTTGCCCCTATATTATTGACAGAGCAGGCATAACCTTGGGTTTCAACAAATCGTGGTGAATGTATCCTCCTTTGAAAATTTCAGTATTATACCTACTAATTTTCACATCCCCGGAATTAAATTTACATCGCTTTTCTTACAGATTTCAAATTTCAATTTATTACTCCACTTAACTATTCAATCCGATTCTACAGCATCGCTAAATCAGTTTACAAACACGATGTTAACATCGTGAGATTTTTTAATTTTTTAAATATAAACTGATCCTTCCCAATCATTCTCTTCTGATCATCTGAGTACTTATTTTTCGATTTAGCTCTGAATAACAATTTAACACAAATAATCATCAGAGAAAACCTTCGTCTTCTGCAAAACAACGCACAATCAAGGATAGATCTCATCTTAACCACAGATTAAAGTTACTCAACAAACCAGAACATGTATTCCCAGTTTGAATGACCATGGTATCATATTAACAAATCTGCCGTTCTTATCTTCAACCAAAAGTATTCAAGGAAGCATGACTGAAAGTAACAATCACATATTCATGCCTCATCTTATAGTCTTGATTCTAAAACCGCAGCGAGCAAAAACATTTCTAAAAGAAATTAAGCACAAACGCCAACTATGAACACACTATAAGAAATCCAAAGCCGACACTGCTTACTTAACTCACAGTTTTCTAATAACTTACGTTTCAAAATTAAATAAGCAGTACCTACTTTCAAACTTATCTCATAAAGTACAAGTACTTTTGCAGAGAAGTAATGAAAAATACATATTTACATTTATATTTATAAAATAAATATTTGCAAATATCGGAAATGTTCCTCCAGGCCTTTTTCAGTCTATACAATTGAACCCTCTGAGAATCTACCAAATATCATCGTAATTGAAAGAAAAGTTTTCTCCATTACAGATATTAATTTTACCAAAATAAAGTTAAATGGACTATAGACGAGTAGAAATACTCATTAGCTCCAGACTTGGATAAAATGAAGCAAAAAAGTATTATAAGAATGTAAATATCAATACACAATTTGTCTTCGTAAGTTATTTAATACTTTATTTATTTATTTATTTATTTATTTATTTATTAGTGTGGGCTGTTGCCGTGTTTCAGCCGTAAATTTTATATCGCCAGGTTTTACAATCTTCGTAATGACAATTATTGATAATAACAATAACGCAGAAAATAATTTTATCTGCTATATGTCTGTCATAGTAAAAAATGCCAAATAGATTTTAGTGTTTGATGATGAATATTTCTTATACATTAAAGCACCTCAATGTTTACATTATGTCAATCCTAATTTATGTAATTGATGATTGTCTTGATATTATGTAGGTAATGTTTTTTGATATTGCAACTAGGATTTAACGATTTATAAACCTGATGTTTTAAATAATGCACAAATTTCTAACCATGTAAAGTCTACCTTTTTACTTAATAATATAGAGTTCTAACACAGAATATCAAAATATAGGTACTAATGCGACAAAAAAATGAATTCCAAGTAGAAACGTATTTTCCTCAAGTATTTCTCTTGAATATTTAATTATTCTCTATAAGTAGACAATAATATAGAGATTTACTTTCAATAACATTTTTACACTTTTCACATTTATTGAGGATCTAGCTTCCTATATAGAAATATTTAAAACTAAAAAAACTTTCTATAGTAGTTATATTGCTAGAAACATTAAAGACAAACATTGAACATTCATAAGTATTTTTATAGACATAAAAATGGCTGGGATTTCTATATTTACTTTACAAATTGTTTGTGAACGTTGTGAAGTCTAGTCTTATTTTCTATTCATTCTGCTGAGATGTCCCTTTTTAACATAACAAATGGTCCTACAGTAACCCTTAAAAAATGTATTACCTACAAACTCAGGGTTTTAACATATTATTTTCAATAAAAAAAATGTATTTTTTAACAATATTGACTTATTGGAACCAAACTAAATTACATTAAATAGTAAGTAAATCTATGTATGTACTAATTCTTTTTAGAACAGCAATAGCCTATTCTTGACATTTTTTACACACTTTTGAAGTACAGCGCATTCTGTAAAAGAAGACTGGCCTTTGGAATGTTAATTCGTATGTCCATCCTTATTGCTTATTCGTGTACAGTTGAGATGTTGCAGTTTTTTGTATTTTTTTTTTTTTGTCAGGTAGAACGCTCATGCCAACAACACCGATAATACAATCGGTGTTGTTGCTCATGCTCACCGGGTACTTGTTCTTCCTTTCCCCGACAGTGTGGACTCCAGGGCTAACCCTAGCCTACAGCCTACCCACTAAAACTCCCTCGTTCACCAAATAAAAAAAAACCAACTTGGAACTGCTATTCGCTTGACTTAAAGTTGATGGGTGGTCTGTCGATTTACTGCCTTCTGTCATTTTGTCTTTCTTGTCTCTCTTCCACTTCCTTTTGTTTTTTCGCCATCTGCCGTCATGGTTTGCATTAGGTTGTAAATACCTAGGAGTCCTAGGACTCCTAGGTACCTAGGAGTAAATAGGAGTCCTATTCCAATGGTCAGATGTAATTGATCTAATTCTTGGCCCCATCTTTCACAGCTGAAGAGGGTATGCTCGACTGTATCTGCAGAGCCCCCAGTACGCAGATAGATCGCTTTCTGCCTTTCCCATTCTCTTTAGGTATTCTCTGAAGCACCCGTGTCCAGTTAGTACTTCTGTTAGGAAATAATCTGTCCGTCTGTGCTGGCATTTCAACCAGTCTCGCAACCTAGGAATGAGAAGCCTGATCCACTGGGCGACACCAGACACCACCTGCACAGCCCTAGCGGATGCTGCGCAGTATGCACTGGTGACCCTGAGGAGCATCCTGCGTTGAGTTCTGGTGAGTAGGTCTCTGTATTTTTTCATGCTCACATATTCATGCCATATAGGAGCAACCGTAAAACAGAATAGGTTGCACCACGTTATACAGCATCTCCCTTTTCTTTGATCCGGGGCCTCTTACGTTAGGTGTTATCCTACACAGAGCCGCTACCCTCTTTTCTGCCTTTTCAACATCGGTCTTGATATGCTGACGAAATCTACATTCTTCACCTATGGTGACTCTCAGGTATACGACACTCTTTTTGCAGGATATTTCCCCGCGATCGCCCATGAATCTGATATATTCTTTCCCCCAGCACCCTTTTAAGATAACCGTTTCAGACGTTTTCCATTCTTTCGGGACCTGTCTTTCTCTGAGGTGGGGTGCAGAACAGTTTCTGGCGCTATTTTTTCTAGAATCTTGATGACTTTCATAGATATACCATTGAGGCCAGGTGCCTTTCTGGGTTTCATGTTTTTAATAACTGTTTCCAATTCTTTCGTCCTAAAAGACCCAAGAATGTTCCTCCGTCCTGCGCTTTCGACAGCTTTTCTTTTTCTTAGGGAATAAGTCTTTTGCCACAATATTCTTTTGGTCCACAGCCAAGTTGAAAGGAGCGTACCCAATCAGCTTTTAACAGCGATTTTGTAGCCGTTACCCCGAATGTCCTCTTCGAGTTCTCTGCAAAGGTCTTCCGTGTGTTTCTTTTTAGGCTGGTTAATCAGGAATTGCAGTTCTTTTTTATTTCCCTTCATGAGACTGCGCATTTCGCTTATCTTAGCCTCATCTCTCGGGATTTGTTTGTTAGTACGTCCTTAATGCCGCTTTTCCTTAATCTCCTTATTCCACCAAAAAGGTGGCCTATTTTTTCTTGTTATCGTGAGACTTGCGCGGTATACGTCTCTCATTACTTTAATCAGATCTTGAGTGGTTTTTACCCCAGCCGTGATTCTGCAAGTAGCTAGTTCTTTTCCCCCAATTTGGTGGCTTCTTATAGTTTGTTGAAATGGAGTGTCTCATCGTCGAAAACCTCCCAGTCCTTTATCGTTCTTTACAGATTTTGGGTAGCCCATGTGATGTCGATGTGGTATTCAGACTCTCCTCTGACGAACGTCGGCTTCCTGCCATCATTTAGAATGTTTAGGTTTAAGGTCGGCATCCAGTCGCCCCAATATTCCCCAGTAGTCGCCCCTTTTCTCAACTGCTGCTCTTTCGCTGAGCGCACTGTAGGTACTTAACATCGTAAACATTTTATCTTTGACAGACTTACACAGTATAACCAAAAACGGATGGATCAAAGGAAAAGGAAGTAGAAGGCTGTGAAATACTTTCGAGAGGCTTGCGAATTAGAAGTAAGAACAGGATAAGTATACGGCTATATCAGCGATTTGCAAACAGAGCTGGCGGGCATAACTATCACTGATAAAGTGATTGCCCGCACAAATATATGAACAAAAATTGAAATCTACACCGGCAGTAGACTATCACTTAGTCTAGACTGTTCTAAAAAACCACAAAATAGCTTCTGGGGCAATAACACACACATCACATCAGTCACACAGCACATCATAGCATCATAAGCGGATATGAACAACACGAACAAATATTTCTTGTTGTTGGATCAAAGCGATACGCGCAACGCAGTTATCACAAACAATGTTTTCAGAATCAATACGTTTGATTTGTGAAAAAATACGTCAGTACATCCCGCAATATTTTCAGTACGTTTACGTAATCAGTGGCTTTTACGGATTTTTTTTATTATATGATAGAATAATGAACGGTTGGGCTGTATACTGTATACTGTAATTAGATGCCAGCGATAATGCCATCAATCCATCAATAATTCGATGTGTTGTATGTTCTTACTTTGTTTATATGTGGTAGGAAGTTAGACGCACGATTACTTTATGGACGCAGGTTTATTTTATAAACGCATAGGCATAAGAGGACATAAGAAGTCTCAGAGAATTGATGGCTGATCATGGTCTACTAGTTACGCCATGCCATAGACAATAATGATTCATTGATTCAGTAGGTACGTTAGCAGTTTAAATCAGTACGTTTTTAGTGTGACTAGTAGTTAGACTGTTTAGTGCGATTCATTTTAGAGTTCTAGCAAAACTGGTAACAGATAAGCTGACAGGTTGGATATCTGTGGTCTAGGCTCATCTGGCGCACTAGTATTGTGCTAGAAAAACCAGCAATAATACAAATGCTGAAGGGAGATATACAATACATTTAGAATCTGTAAAATCAGCAGCTGAATTCCTGACAAAATGATAAACAGCTGTCATTTTGTCGACGTAGAGCTGTCAATTTTCTGGCGATACCTAGAAGAAACTTTCATCTTATAATGGATATTCGTACCAGATCGAAGAAAATACTCTCATTGAGTGTCCGGTAGGATTGCATATGCCTCATATGAGGCAAAGTAAATCAGCCTTCTTACAGAGGCTATGAACAAGAAGTCTAAATGATGGGATGTCATTGTGAGAGAAATCCCCGTAACAAGTTGCTGAGCCTAACTGCTATAATTTGTAGAATACTCTCTCTCAAATCAATTTGAGATTCAACATTTGCAGTAAAAAAAATCATTACAATACACACAGCACATAAAATGTTTAGTTTAAAATTGGTACTCATTGACTGATTAAGCTGATATAAAGATTGGCAAACTTATAACACTCGTGCTATTGTAGAAGCTGGAAGCTAGATAATGTTTCAAAACGACGCCGACATTTACTGTAGCTAAATTGTAATGGCATCCGGGCCAGTAAATAGATGAAATATATAAGCCTCGTACGGTTCACACGCGTTTATGGTGAAGTTTGAAAGCATTACCTACGTCTATAAACATACGTACTGTTAACATTCTCTAACTCTTTAATTCACCGAGTCCCCAAACAGTCTTTATTCACTGTGCAGCCGCGGTCGCGAATGGACGTGGTAGTACACCGTAGGCGCAAGACAATTCACTTTTACCTTCGTTTTAAATTACTAGCAGTGAATCAGCTCAAAAAATCGTTACAGAAATATTGAAAAATCAAGGTAAATTGCTTTATAAAGTGTGACTGTGCTTTTTCATTTAAAATTCTATTTTAAATTAATCTGTGTGGGTCTATATATTGACACAAATTTAGAATCCGGTAGAATTTTAAACCGTTAATATTCTGTTAGTTGAATTTTGTAATCCGCTAGCGCTCTGCTTCAAGATACAGCCCGAAATTAACATACGGACTGGTTTGTCGTATAATAAATAAAGAAATAGGGCAACGGGTGAGTGAAAGTGAATGAGTGCAGTTGATAAAAAACGTAAATAAAGGAAATAACAACAATTTTACTAGTTTGGATTTGTGACCGCGTTACTTCTCGCGCGGAATATATTTCGTAATAAAGATATTGCTGTAATGCATGTGTCGATGAGAGAAATCATGGTTTAACATCCGTCTTAAAGTTTATAAAAATGTTGCGCCAGTCTAACGTAAATTAAAGTGTATTTTTATTTTGGCCTGTCATTCATTGATTGACGTTAACGGATTTTTAATTTTTAGGTTAAATATAAGGTATAATTAGTGAAATGTTTCAAAAATTTACCGTTATTGGGTTAGTGGTGATTTACCTTGCAACTAGTGTAATTTCTCTGGAAAATGGGCTGGCTAGAACACCTCCGATGGGATGGCTGGCTTGGGAGCGGTTCAGGTGTAACACTGACTGTAAAAATGACCCTGACAACTGCATAAGGTAATTTTCATTTGTTTATTTTCATTCCGTCTGTACCTTAGGATAATCTGTGGCCCTATATTACAATACAAAATAAGAAAGTCATTTCAAAGAACAATAACCTTTATAACATAGTAGTGCATTATTGTTAATGAACATTGCGACAAAATGTTAGGTAATATAGGACTTTGTTTGTAGACCACTTTAGAACGTAATTTTGTTTATTGTTCCAGTGAAAATTTGTTTAGAACTATGGCAGATATTCTTGTCACTGAGGGTTATTCTGATGTCGGATACGAATACATTAATGTTGATGATTGTTGGCTGGAAAAAGAGAGAAGTATATTTGGGGAGCTAGTGCCCGACCGGCAGAGGTTTCCAAGAGGGATGAAATCATTATCCGATTATGTAAGTGTTCATTCACTAGTATATATATTAATAGTAGGTAGCACCAATAATACATATATTTGGTTTTAAGATGTGCAACTAAAAAGAGTTATATTAATGTTCGATCAAATATACTTAAGATTTTAATTATATCATTGTGCGACTAAAATTAATTAATAATAATAGATTCCTCAGATTCATAAATCCGTATTGCCATTCATTACTTAGGCATATTTAGCAAATTATCACATAGATATCTAAAATTATTGATGCTTATACTATTCAGAAAATTATTTAGATTTGTAATATTTAAATTTGAGTTGATAATATTATCTTCATAAAATGATAAATATAACAGATAAAGTAAAATATTGTTGTTGCATAATTTGAAATTTTCCTAGCGTAATAATATAATCAATAATTGTGTTTTTTCTTGACAAAATTGTTCGCAGAACTAGACAATGCTACAAATATATAAAATTTGATGTTTTGCAATAAATTAAGAATTTTTTTAAATTGGTTGCTTTATTTTTGCTGTAAATTGTTTTGTAGTTAATAATATACAGAGATAATAAAATTATTATGATCTGAATAAAGACAATGTGCAGTAAAGCGTACATTTGGATCCAAGCATATTCTACTTTGGAAAATACTTATTTAATATTAGTATTAGTCTGGTATTAGTAGCACTACCTATTCTGGTCCAATCTCGATGGCATCTCTCCCAGAGAAGTGTATCGTCAAGGTCGTCAAGTACTCTTGGAATTAATATGAAGAAGTGGTGATCAATGACCATGCCGACGCCTCCACTATTTAACCATTTTTTGAGGGTGATGCCATCAAGTTTGAGCTAGAATAAAACGTGATCAAACAGTTATCAGTCTTCAAACATTATTTACATATTTTCACTATAATTTTCCATACGAATGCATAACAATTTTTATTTAATTGTACACAACAATAATAAAGTTAGAGTGATTCAAAGATCCAAACATTATTTGATGAGAATTCTAATTCAAAAAGTGATTGAACAACATGCTGAATTTTATTAGTTATGAATAAAGAGAAATGGTAGAGCATTTGGGTAGAATCCTCGACTCTAAAAGGACCACTCATGTTCTAATTCAAACAATTCTAGAAAAAGCGCATTTCAGATTTTATAGGCCATATCGAATTGCCAAAAACTCCTTCATAATCATAATGCGTACCTAATGTTTATAAGTTTTATGGTTTCAACTACACATTGATAATATTTTATCTTTTAGGTAACTTTATAAACTCATTCTGATTAACAGAATCGGTAACAATAAACAATGTAAAACTAGTTGGGATTATCATTTTAGAACTATATACAGCGTGTGCCAATAGTGCGTGAAAGTACAATATCGGCCCTATTGCAGAGTTTTGGAAAAAAAACGCTTTCATGGAAGTGATTTATAGGAAAATATTTTCAAATATACAGGGTAGCCCATAAAAGAGCATTTTTTAAATGTATCACAATGTATACTTTTTGTATATTTGAATTCAGCTTAAAGTTCTTTATTGGACGATATCTGATTTTTTATTTTCAATTCGACGTTTCGGACTAATTAAAAAAATGTTTATTTTTAAATCACGGTGTGAGTATTACAAATAATTAAGAAAAAATATACTCACATAGCCAATTAATTGATTGTAAACTATAAACGATACAACCGCTAAACGTACTACGCACGACACTACTATCAAGTACCTATAGATTTTTTTTGTATGTATGACACAGTATGTTTTTCGCACAAGCTCCACTTTAGTTTGGATTTTCATAAATATAAGATATTTGAAGAAAACTGAAATTTTGTATTTTCTTTTTTCTCAAATATTTAATTTATTATTATAGCCACTGTTCTAATTTTTAAACATCATTAAGGCAACTTTTTACGTAGAATCTGAATCTGCCAACCGTTTTTTTTTATAGAAGTCGCCTTTTTGAAAATTCGACGATCAATTTTTTTTTCTTATGGGCACCATATTGGATTTTCATATGGTTGTAGAGCTCTCAAATCTGAAATCAGCGATATGCTTCATTTGATATTTGAATGAAAAATGGCAATTCTAGACAAAGTATACCTAGTAGTAGTACCTACATAGTTAAACTTTATTCAGTTTAGATAATTAGAATTCAAATCAGAAGCAGCAGTAAATTAATGTTATGTATTGTAACCCTATTTAAAAAGATAATAACACCGTAATAAATAATTTAGAACAAGTGTTGGAATTGTTCACTTCAGTCACACATACGCCGCGCGCCGGGCCCTGGCTAACGAGATAAGACATTTTTTCTAAAAGTTTTTGGGAAACGGTTTCAGTATTGTATGCATTTATAACATCAACAGCCCTTTAAGATGTTTTCGGATGAAGGAAGTGTGATAGAAGAGTAACGGTAACGAGTAACGAGAAAGTAACGTTTTCCCTACTAAACCTAGATAAAAAATATAAACATAAAACATTCTAAATTGATGGTACTTAGTACTTAATTGTTTACCTGAA